>OX451219.1:68242431-68276013 GCA_949628195.1 Phasia obesa
CATTTGAAAACCCGCTATAATGCGTATATCAAGCAAAAAACTAAAATTTTGTGAAAATGAGCGAATTCACTAAAATGTGAATAAATTCGAAAAAAATCAATCGATTTTTATGGTCGATATCTCATTTTGTTGCTATTATATGTCGCTATGCGATAAAAAAATGAATCTAGAAGTTTTTTGCCGTTTTCGATTTTTTATGATTTTTTTAAAACGAAAATTTTTGCCATTTTTACGTAAAAAATATATTTTTTTCTTAAGTTTTTTATTATAACTCCGATACTATTGATCCGATTGAAACGCGATATATAGACGAAGTAAAGGCTATGCAAATCTTAATTTTTCTGAATTTATTTTAATAATATCGGACTAGTAGTTTTTGAGTTATCATTAATTATTTGAAGAAACGTCTCAAAAAAATTGCAATTTTAAAAAAAAAAATTTTTTAAAAAAAATCTATCCATAGAATTTAAAAATTTTACCATTTTTGTACAAAGGTAGTCATGATACATCAAAATTATATAGTGGTTTTAAGAGCACATGAAATTTTTTTTATTTTGTTGTGCTGTGTTATCAGACATATTTTTTATATTTTAATTATTATTAATATTATTAATTTGGTGCATCTCAAAAACTCTGCCATACCAAAGAAACCCTGTGTACGCCACTGTCCACTTGTGATCATTTTTAGATGTAAGCTGTACTTCAGCGACATACATATGTATGTATGTCCACGTTAGTTGGTAACTTTACTTAATTATCTACAGCTTTATTTAATTGTCGATAATAAATGAAGTCAAAAACAAATCTGTCGCAAAGGATTTATTTTCTCTAAACGAAATTTTTGCAAATTCTAAATAATTTTTATAAAACTGCCACCATTTTATTTTAATTCCAGTAGATGCGAAATAAAATGTTTACCTTTTCATAACCAAAAATACACTTAAAAACGCAAAAACCATGAAAACTAATATCACATTCAGTCTGTCATTCAGGTCATTTCATGATTTCGACCGAAATCAACTTGAAATTACGTAATTTCGCATACATTTTACCATTGCGCAAATTAACTGATTCTACCTAATTTCGCTGAAATTAATAGCCCATTCAGGCTGCCACGAAATTAAGTCATTTCGTGATTTCGGCCGAAATCAACTTGAAATTACGTAATTTCGCATACATTTGAAATTAACTCATTCTACTTAATTTCGTCGAAATTAACTTGAAATTACGATATACAACGCTGGTTTTGTATAAAAAGCTACATTTTTTGCAACCATGACCATATTTACAACCGTGAAACTGGGCTTTTATCAGAAAAAATTTAAAAGCCAAATGAAATAATGGAAATATAAACATAATTGTACATTAATTTTGTTGTAGTGCTGTTTTTAATATTCGTGTATATTTGAAATTAATACGAAAGTGTTGTGCAAAAGCTTTTATCCAAAAAAAAAATTATACAAATGTAACTAAACGTGATCAGCTGTTGGCGAAATCATCTCAAATGTCAAAAAGCCCAGTATGAACACCTTAGATTTCGTTCGTAATTTCAGCTCGAAATTACTTACTTTCGTGGCAGCCTGAATGGGCTATAACTTGAAAATACGAACGACAACGCTGTTTTTGCACAAAAAGCTACTTTATTTACAGCCATGAACATATTACAACCTTAAAAGTCCGCTCTTGTCAGTAAAAATTATAAAGCCAAATGGAAATACATATACTTACATATGTATGTATACAAAATTTTACAACAACGAAAGTGTTGTGCAAAAGCATTTTACAATAGAATAAAATTACATAAATGTAACTGAACATAACCAGCTGCTTGCGAAATTGACTCAAATGTCAAATAACCCAGTATGAACAATTTAGATTTCGTTCGTAATTTCATCTCCAAATTACTTAATTTCGTGACAGGCTAAACAGGCTATAAGTATTTCCAATTACTTTCAGTGTTACTCATCAAAGTTGCTAATTCACTATTTGTTCGCTTCTTCTCAAGACACTGAGATCGTGTTTGTTGTTCAAATGTTGCATCTTTGAATTTATTTTTTTATTAGATTTTTCAAGTCTTTACGATACTTCCATGAAGTACTTAACTTTTAGAAATTTTTGAAACAATGTTTTTCACATGAAATGCACATTTATCATTATAATCGTTTTTTCCTGTCATGTAGACTCAGTCAGCGGTTAATAGCATGTGGGAATCAATAAAGTACTGAAATATATCTGTACATACATGCAGTGTACTAAATTATAAGTCTGTTGTTTTATCAGTCATATGTTATATGTACGTCGTCTTTTTCAACGTACAACAGAGTTGAAATACAGATTTTCTTATGAGCGTTGTCACAATCAGTTCCACTCCTCCGTCAACACAAAGTACGAAAGTTCGGCAACTTTTAACTGTCGCCGTTCTTTGAGCATTTTGATAGCTATCAATTGGATTTTTATTTGTTTTGATTAAATTTTTGTGTTGAGTGGAAACAAAAATAAAGCAAAATACAACAAAATAAATAAAGTAAAATAAAATAGAGAACAAAGCTTTTCAAATTTTTTTTCTTGATTTAATATCCGTCAATAAAGTAATCATTGTTTCAACCTCTTCCGTCAGTACTTTAATCACAGTTGAATACGTCAAAGTATAACGTATGACTGATTCTATGTGTCCCGACCTTAAGAACTTGGGTGTTACATTAGAAAACCGAGAGAAAAAGTGGTCTGCTTTAGTATTGCCCCTTCTAATAGATATATAATTAAGTATGTTTTTGTATGTATAATATTGGCGCAAGGCATATCCATAACAGGTAAACTTGATAGCTCAGGTGACTACTCTACCAGACAGTGACAGTCATTTGATAGTTTTTGTATTTTACCATCATTCTGTATGACAAACTTGCCATCACTTTCTTAAGGCCAAATTGCAAAAAATGATGTAAACATTGTGTACGTGTGAATTTGTCATATCTCTCGAATTTAATAACTACTCTTGCATATGTGCAAAAGTGAAAAAACATCCTTAAGTTTTATTTTTGTTTATGTGTTAGTTTCGATTATTAATTTCTTGTAGGGTATTTTTAGGGTTCCGTACACAAAGTGTAAAAACGAACCCTATTGTTTTCGCTACAATGTCTGTCCGTCGGTCAGCGCCTTTTATCTCTGGAACCGTAATAGGTAGACTCTTGAAATTTTCACAGATGATGTATAGTTGTTGCCGCTATAGCAACAAATACTAAAACTTATAGGGGGTTCCAACAGAGAGGTGTTATTTACGAAAATGTGTTTATTTCTTGAACTGTAGGAGGGATACACTTGAAATTTACAAACAGTTATTAAAACTTAGTTTACTATATAAACAAGTATAAAAAAATAAAACTAAAAATTAAAGGGTGTTCCGATAGTGGTGTGGAATGCATGTATAAGGCATAAGTTTTGAACCATAACAGGTAGACTCTTGAAATTTTCACAGAAGGTGTATAGCGATGGCCGCTATAGGGTGTTCCGATAGAGAGGTGTTATTCACGAATATGTGTTTATTTCTTGAACTGTAGGAGGCATACACTAAAAATTTACAAACTGTAATAAAAACGTAGTTCGCCTTATATACAAGTCTAAAAAATAAACCTAAAAATTAAAGGGTGTTCCGATAGTAGTGTGATTTGTATGTATAAGGCCTAAGTTTTGAACCGTAATAGGTAGGCGCTTGAAATTTTCACAGAAAGTATATAACTGTGACCGCTATACTAGCAAATACTAAAACTTATAGGGTGTTCCGATGGAGAGGTGTTATTCACGAATATGTGCTTATTTCTTGAACTGTAGGAGGAATTCACTAAAAATATGCAAACACGAAATTAAATTTAGTTCGCTGTATAAACAAGTCTGAAAATAATTAACCTTAAAATTAAAGGGTGTTCCGATAGTGGAGTGATTTGCATGTATAAGGCCTAAGTTTTGAACCATAATAGGTAGACTCTTGAAAATTTTACCAAAAGTGTATAACTGCGGTCACAATAGCAAAAAATACTAAAACGTAGGGCGTTCCAAAAGTGACGTGTTATTTACGTTTATGTCTTTTTTGATGAGCTGTAAGAGGAAACCACTTACAATTTGCAGACTGTAATTAAAACTATGTTTGTTTTATAATCAAATACAAAATTGAACTTAAATATTAAAGGTGTTCCAATAGTGAGGTGATTTGCATGTATATATCTTTAAGTTTTGAATGAATAGGTGGAATCTTGAAATTTTTACAGGAGGTGTATAACTATGGCCACTATAACAAATAATAAAAATTAAAGGGTTTTCCGCCAGTGAAGTTATTTGCATGTATAAAGCCTTATTTCTTGAACCGTAACAGGTAGACTCTGGAAATTTTGTACAGAAGATATGTTGCCACGGTCGATATGACAATTACTAAAAATTAAAGGGTGTTCCGACAGTGACTTGTTTTCATTTATAGTGACTTATTTTTTAATCGCAATAAGTAGACTCTTAATATATTTATAGAAAGGAAGTTCCCATGGCCACTATAATGAATAATAAAATTAAAGGGTGTTCCGACAGTGACATGATTTTATAAACCGTAATAGATACCCTCTTGAAATGTTTACAGTAGATGTGTTACTTCGGCCGCTATAACAAATACTTAAAATTAAAGTGTGTCCATTAGTAACGTGTTTTTCACGAATATTACCTTATTTTTTTAACCGCAATAGGTAGGCTTCTGATATTTTAATAGAAAGTTTATTACCATGGCCGCTATAAAAGGAAATTAAAATATAAAGGGTGTTCTAATTATGATGCAATTTTCGCGAATATTACTTTAATTTTAAAATTTAAGGGTGTCCCATAAGACATAAAGAAATAAACAACTGGAATTTTTAAATTATACTGAACATAGTACGGAACCCTACGTGTGTGAGTGTAACTCGCACTTCACTAATTTATTTGTTTTAGTTTGTTTCTCCATCTCCCAGTGTCAAAATGTACTAACATTCGTTTTTTTCTGTTTTTGACAGCCAAAATAATTTATACAAAAACAAAATGTAGGCATTTTTATTGCAGAGTTGTCCTTTTTTTCGCCTCGAGTCTGCCTTTTATGAATATGACTTGATATTGAAAAAGTGACGATCGTTGCTCTCAATGCTAACCGATCATTCGTTGCTCTCGTTGCTCACATTCCTTTTTCTGAGTTTGCTTGGTTACATAGATGATGTTTACAACTTAACAAAACCTAAAGTTGATAGATGCGAAGAATGCAAAAATTATGACTGATGAAGCGATCCAAAAAATGCGTTACATTCTGTTACAATAAAATTTTCCCATTTTTTCTTTAAAACTAATACATTATTGTAATAAAAAATGTTCTTTCAACTTCTAGATAATAAAAACGAACTCAGGCCTGACTTCACAATTTCATCTGCATGTTAATACATACATACATACATACATACATACATACATACATACATACATACATACATACATACATACATACATTCACCCCTTGGGAACGTTTCTCCGTTTGAGAACTTTTGTATTCTGTGTTCCGTTGTCTTAAAATTTTAACTATTATATGTATTACTAGCTGTGCCCGCCACGTCGTGGGCGTCCTGATAATATTTTGCTCGATTTTGCTTTGAAAGTATTCCACACCTATTGTAAGACTTATTTATATAGAATAGCACATACATGTAAGATAAAAATGCAACTAAACTAAGAAGTAACTAACAATTCTTACCAAATTTTAAAAATTAACGCTAAATAACAAAAATAATGTGATTACATAATTAACTAAGTATGTATGTATTTCACAAAATAACCAAAATACGCGACTTAAAACAAATACAAAATTTATTCAATTGGCTATTTGGCGTATGTTTTAGCGTCATCTGTATTTAACTATCAAAATTAAAGGTGCCGTGCCGTACTAAGTAGTCAAAACGATCTGTGTTTTAAAATATAGAACTTTCAAAAATTAAATTGTAGATTTTACTGTTTACTGAAAAAAAATACACTATTTCCTTAATATTGTAAATCGTTTTAAAAATAAATGAACTTACATAACTTTTTTAAATTGTATATTCCCAAGCTTATTTAATGTAAAGTTATCCAACTAAATATTAAAAATTAGTTTTAAAATTATTTTACATACAATTTATGTGTGCGAATATGAATTTTGTTTTTAAAAATAGTGAATTCAGACAAAATATTTAATTAAAATTTTTTTTGTTCGTTTGTTTTGTTAAATAAAACTTTTTGCTTAAAATTATTCAAAAAAAGCTTTTTTAGTTATTTATTTTATAGAATGGTAGTTGTTTTTGCGAAAACTGAAGGTGTAAGAATACGAATTTTGCATACTGTACATATTTTTCATTTTAAATGAGATTTCAAGTTGTGCGGTTGTCAACAATGTCGGAAGAAGAGGAAAGAAATTGCGTAACTTATTTAAGCGACCATAATTTAAATGATGATCAATGTGTAATTTTATTGTTATGCTTAAAAATAAAACTATTGATATCTCCATGATTAAAAAGGAAAAAAGGTGCTTCTCATAAACAATGCAAAATTAGAAATTAATTGAACAATGCAGAAAACTCCATACGTACTGTTTATAGACACAGTACGTATGCAGCTTCAAGTTAGCACAGTGAAAAGGTAAACGCGAAAGAAAATCAAAAAGAGCTACGTTGACATTAATGCAAGCCGTGCACATGAATTTGTTTGTTGCTGGAATCTATAATTTTTCATAACAAAAAATACAGAAACGTAAACAAAGTTTCACAGCTACATAACAAAACAAATGAAGGAAAAAAATAGTCAGCTGTTTAACTAACACTACCTTTTTTATTATGCCATGGGCGATGATAACTATTAGTTTCCTTCTGTCAGTTTGATAGCTGCCAAAAGAATTTTTTGGTTAATTTAAAAAGCTGAAAAATTTTCAATGCATAATTTGGATACGTTTTCAATTATTTCGAACCTTTCCGATACTAACTTTGATAACATATTCTGATTAGATATATGTATGTATATATTTGATTTTTTTAAGATTTTATATATAAAAAATCATCTTGATCCCAGTTCATAGCTATTTTGAAAATCTATTTTTTTCATTTATTCTTTTTAAATTATGTGTACTCTTTACAACAATTATAATTTAATTTACATACAGATGAAATTTGAAGCCAAGCTTAATTTCGTTTTATTCTTTTTAAGAAAGAATAGTTTAAATTACAATTTAGGTGATTATTATTAAAAAAAAAATTAGGAAAATTTAATTTTAGACACTAGCAGAATGGAATGCATTTTCTGGACAGCTACATCCATCATGAGCATTCTTCGTATCTATAAATTTTGGATAGAGTTAAGTAGTTAAGTTGTAAACATCATCTATTTAACCAACCAAACTCAGATAAAGGAATACGATAAAAATGGCATTCAATCATCTATCGTCAGTTGGTGAGAACGAAGTCTACCATTACCTAAAACTATCCTTTTGTTTAATATTTTTACTTTACTATTTACCAGCTTCAGCCAACCTTCGGTTAGCAATGAAAGCTATTTTTTTTTTTTTTTTGTTTGTTCGACTAATAAAATTTTAAATATTCAATTATATGAATTTTATTTGAACTATTTTTGAATTAATAAATTAATTATTTAGGCTTAAGTTCTTAATTATAAAGTCATCAGTACTCTTTGTATCAATCTACCCGATAGTTTCAATTGTTATTAATTTCTATTTAAACAAACTTATCAAAGAAATAGAATCTGAGAAATTTTAATTTTACATTATATTTCATAGAAGATAGAGCTTTTTGAAATTGTTTTACACTTGTAAATATTATAATTTGTTTTCATATGTACTTATGTATATACAAATGTTAAAAACGCAGTTGATTTAAAATACAAAAAAAAAACTAATTTTTATAAAACAGAGATGGTATACTTCTTCCTTCGGAAAAGGATAAAAACATATTATTAATAAACTTCACCATGTCGAGTGCTCTGTCAGGCATAGTTTCGAAAATTTTGGTATTGCAATTCAGCAACATCGGATCATTCCTTTGGAGGCTACGGGCCAAAAACCACGGCCACCTATACTTTTTTTACGTTTTTTTTTTAATTTTTAATGATCCTGTTTTGCCTTTTTTGTCAAATAAATATTAGACTGGGACAGGTAGATCGCAAGGAGTGCATACAGATCTCGGGGGATCAATAACCCCCTGCGAGGGGCGATTTTTGTTTGTTTTTAGATTGGTAGGGTTTTTCTGCTTTGATTTGTATTAGAGACCGTAATAAAAAGCAGTATGCATAGATGTAGCCAATAGGCCCACAGGGTACCCACTGACAAATAGAAGCAGTTAAAAGGACCCCCCATTTGTCAATATGATCAATTTTTTTTTGTAAGGATTTATTTTTGCTTTAGTCTGACCATTCAACTCAATATAGATTGGAGAAAGGTCCAAAATTTAACAAAAAAATTTCAATGAAATTTTTAAAAAAAAAATTTTTAAAAAAATTTTTTTAAAAAAATTTTTAAATTTTTTTTCAAAAATATTTACAAAAAAATTTACAAAGCATTTTCAAAAATATATTTTACAGAAAAATATTCGAAAATATTTTTTTTTTAAATTTTCCAAAAAATTTTCGAATAAAATTTTACAAAAAATTTTTAAAAAAATATTTTTACAAAAAATTTTTAGACTCAATTTTCGAAAATTTTTTTCAAATATTTTTCTGTAAAATATCTTTTTGAAAATGCTTTTAAAAAATTTTTTTTAAAAAAAAATTTAAAATTTTTTAAAAAAAAAACTTAAAATTTTTTTCAAGAATATTTACAAAACATTTTCAAAAAGATATTTTACAGAAAAATATTTGAAAAAAATTTTTTTTTAAAAATTTTCCAAAAAATTTTCGAATAAAATTTTACAAAAAATTTTTAGACTCAATTTTCGAAAAATTAAAACAAAAAATTTAATATTTCTCTGAAAATTTAAATTATGAGTGTAACATAACATATTTTTAATATTAAGAATATACATACATATGTATGTATGGTATAGAGTAACATATTTTTATACCCTTCACCACAGGTGGAAAGGGTATATATATGTTTGTCATTCCGTGTGTAATTTCTACAATATTCATTTCCGACCCCATAAAGTATATATATTCTGGATCCTTATATATAGAGAAGTTGATTAAGCGATGTCCGTCTGTCCGTCTGTCCGTGTTAGTGTGGTAATGTCATTTGCCAAGGCACCAGAAGAGATACAAAAAATTTAAGCACACCAATCTGTCAGGCATAGTTTCGAAAATTTTGGTATTGCAATTCAGCAACATCGGATCATTCCTTTGGAGGCTACGGGCCAAAAACCACGCCCACCTATATTTTTTTACGTTTTTTTTTAATTTTTTTCGGCTTTAATGATTCTGTTTTGCCTTTTATTGTCAAATAAATATTAGACTGCGACAGGTAGATCGCAAGGAGTGCATACAGATCTCGGGGGATCAATAACCCCCTGCGAGGGGCGATTTTTGTTTGTTTTTAGATTGGTAGGGTTTTTCTGCTTTGATTTGTATTAGAGACCGTAATAAAAAGCAATACGCATAGATGTAGCCAATGGAACTACAGGGTACCCACTGACAAATAGGAGCTGTTAAAAGGACCCCCCATATGTCAATATGATGAAATTTTTTTTTTGTAAGGATTGTTTTAAAAAATTTTAAAAAAAAATATATTTTACAGAAAAATATTCGAAAAAAAAAAATTTTTTAAAAAATGTCCCAAAAAATTTTTAAAAAAATATTTTTACAAAAAATTTTTACACACAATTTTCGAAAAATAAAAACAAAAATTTCAATATGTCTTTGAAAATGAAAATCATGACTGTAACAACATATATTTAATATTAAGAATATACATATGTGTGTATATAGAGTAACATATTTTTTTAAATGCGTTTGATTTTTAAATAGATATCTCTGTTTTAAAACCTAGGTGCATTAAACACATAGACATCATTAGAATACCGACTACGAACTGCCAAAAATGAAACGTTGTGGCTGTCGTCAACTTAGGCTAATTTCTATTTTATTCAACAAAAGAAAATGTCACAAAATTGCAAATTAAAAATTCATATGCAAAAAAAAAGTTTTGGAGGAAATATTTATAATTTTCTGAAAAAGTTTTTTAATTTTATAAAAGCAAAATAAGTATTTCTACAACAATGTCAAAGTTTACGATGTAGCTGTCGGCTTCAATATCATTAAGTAGCTGACAACACGGCGACAATTTTAGCAAACGGAATTTGTTTTCATTTGTCTTCTATTTTTTTAACTCATGAATAATGATTTTTCTCATACGAATTTATTTAAGTAAAGAGTCAACAATATGGATAATGCTGTACATTTCTGTATATTAAGGAAATAGTGCAGTTTCTAAGGGTGTACTAATATGGATTTTGCATACTGTCCCATATATAGACGGTAGTTGGTGAATGATCTGTGGATAATTCAAGTGGCGCTTCAACTTTAATCGTTTCTCTTGGAATACTCTTAATGACACCAATTTCAATAACATGAGGTATTTTTGCCGACCAATAGGCCAATAAGTGGGTTGTGCACTCAATATCACATTCATACGCATTTATGAAATGGTATCAAACAAAACACGACCTTTTGGAATTATTAGGCGTGATCCTCAAAACGTTTGTTTAGCGTTGTAGTCGCCTGATGCTATGAAACAGGGACCTATTGATTTGTATTGACTCTCTGACTGTCAGTTGGCATAGTAAAAGTTGGGCTCCCAGACCATAACTCGTCTTTTAGGACTGTGTTGACAATTTATTTCGCGATTCTCATTTCAGAGATCGCGGAAGTCACAACTAAACCCCATCAAGCTTTTGATTAATTTTTTTCGGGCGTCCTTAATTAGTGGCTTTCTTTCAATTTTATACGTTCAAAAGGATTGCTTTAGAAATAACACGATGCACTGTTCATACGCGTCCTATATCCGAAAATTTTGCTTCAGTTGTGCCGTATTACCGCGTCGCGCCGTTGTAAGTGTTTCCAGTTTATCAGAAGCTAAAGGAACACTGAATCAAAAATTTACCTAAATACTGTAAAATGGGGCGTTAAATTGAAGAAACTTAGGTTATTATAAAACTAACAAACTTTTGTCTCAAAGCTCCTTATGTTGAAGAAATTTCTTTATTTAATATTTATGGATAAAAATGTATTTAAATAAAATAAATTTATTAGTTACATACAATGAAATTTTATAATCAAGCTTAAGTTCGTTTTTATTCTCTCTAATAAAGAAAAATTGGGAAAATTTAATTTTTAGACACCAGCACGAGCTGAATGCACATTTTCTAGACAGCCACGTCCTCATCAGCACTCTTGTATCTAATCTACTTAGGGTTTTTTTTTATAACTTATTTATTGTATCTTCAATAATTTTGAACTAACAATAATAACTCGTATCTTAAGTCTAAAATAAAATATTCTTTTTAAGTCCAGCCAGTGCTAGACAAAAATAATGTTTGTTTCACGGATTTTGCAATCATTTGCGGGTCATTCCTCTAATGTACGGCCAAGAAAAGCAGTATCTCTTCTTTTTAGTCGAATATAACCAGGTTCATTCAACATGTTACGCGCCAAACGGTTTGGATGAGATTCAAGCCTCTTTAGATATGTGACTGCATGTTTCGCTATTTCTGCTTTAACTGATGGCATATTTAGGTCTTTGTGGATGTTCGAATTTTTTATATACCAGGGTGCAGATGTAATGATACGAAGAATTTTATTTTGGCGCCTTTGAATTTTTTCTACATTGCTAACTGAGGCAGTGCCCCATAACTGAATCCCATA
The DNA here is from genome assembly GCA_949628195.1 of Phasia obesa. Taxonomy (NCBI): domain Eukaryota; kingdom Metazoa; phylum Arthropoda; class Insecta; order Diptera; family Tachinidae; genus Phasia; species Phasia obesa. The sequence continues at coordinate 68,254,315 of OX451219.1, forward strand.
TCACCAAATTTGTTTGAGGATCGACTTGTACAGTAGAAGTTTACAATCTAAACTCAGGGTGGAGTTTCTGCCAATAAGCCAATTTAGTTGTACTGCTTTTAGTTTCATTTGTGTTAACTTGAAGTCAATGTGGCTTTTCCAATTAAGGCGACGGTCAAGATGTATACCCAGGTATTTAACGTCTGAAAGCTGTGGCATCATTTGGTTATTTATGCGAACAGGAGGGCATGAGTCCCTACGCAGTGTGAAAGTTATGTGAGTACATTTTTGTTCATTCACTTTTATTCTCCATTTTTCTAGCCATTTTTCCAAATTGAGTATGTGGTCTTGTAAAAGTTGTGATGCTTCTTGGGCACTTTTATGAATATTTAAAAAAGCTGTGTTATCTGCAAAAGTTGATGTGTGGACTAGGGTGCTAATTGGCATATCCGATGTATACAGTAAATATAAAATTGGTCCCAAAATACTACCTTGGTGAACTCCGGCTTCAATGAGCTGTGGCGAGCTTAAAAAGTCACCTTCTTTTAGTAAAAACTTGCGATTCGTTAAATAATCTTTTAAGATCTTATACAAGTTTTTGGGGAAGTTCAGCTTTAGCTTAAATATTAGGCCTTCGTGCCAAACCTTATCGAATGCTTGAGAAACGTCGATAAAGAGCGCAGAACAGTATTTTTTTTTTCTTCAAAGGTCGTTTTAATTATATTTAATAACTTGTGTGTTTGCTGGATCGTACTATGTTGTTTTCTGAAGCCAAATTGATGGTTCGGAATACATCCATTCGCGCTAAGAATTGGATTCAGCTTAGTTATTAATATTCTCTCAAATAACTTTGACACGTTTGATAAAAGGCTTATAGGTCTGTATGATTCTACTTTTGTGTGGTCTTTTCTGGTTTAGGAATCATAGTTATCAAAGAAACCTTCCACTCTGTTGGAAAGTACTCAAGACGTAAGATGGCATTAAAAACAAACAGAATAATTATGCGACCTATACGGGGCAACTCAACTAACATCTTGTTACTTGTTTTATCAACGTCAGGGGCTTTATGGTGTTTAAATCTGCTATTGCCTTTTCAATATCGCTAAATTCAAATCTTAGGGGTACTACGGCACTCTACTGATGGCAACTCAGCTGGACATTTGAACACCTTCTTCAAATGTCCAACAAATAAATTGCCTTTTTCGGTATCATTCCTTGCCCAGTCTCCACAAGAAGTTCGCAAGCGAGGCTTACTAACGACCGGTCTTTTAGGGTTCCTACATGCACGCCATAATGAATAATCTGATTGTGCAGTTGCGCCGAGGTCTTCCAAGTAATTTTTCAGAGATGCCACTCTTCGAGATTCTAGCAGCTGTCTTAGCCGTTTCGTGCAATCTTTAAGTCTAGAATTGAGTTGAGGAGATCTGTGTGCTTGCCACTCTCTTCGAATTTTTCTTTTTTCAGCCAAGAGCCGCTTGACATCTACAAAATAAATTTGATTGTATCTAGCTGGTTGTCTGGTTTCTGTCGCATGTTGGGCAGCTGATTTAAGGTTTTGATCAAAATAAATTAGACTCTGGTCCACATCTTCTGGTGTTCTTAGCGGTATGTTTTCCGAACAATGAGTACTGAGATACTTTCTATATTTCAACCAATTAATGCTTGTGCAAGTTGTTGGCGACACGATATTTTGCTGATTCCATATATAGACAATAGTGGGTGAATGATCTGAGGATAATTCGAGTAACGCTTCAACCTTAGGCATTTCTCTCGAAATACCTTTAGTCACGCCAAAATCACTAACATCAGGTATTTTTTGTCGATCAGTAGGCCAATAGGTGGGTTGTCCACTTGATATCACATTCAGACGCATTTTTGAAATAGTGTCAAAAAAACACGACCTTTTGGAGTTATTAGGCGTGATCCCCAAAACGTGTGTTTAGCGTTGTAGTCGCCTGATGCAATGAAACAGGGACCTAGTGATTTGTAAAAGTCGATATATTGACTCTCTGATATTTGAAATCTAGGAGCTGAATAAATCGAAGAAATAACAAGGTTTTGATGATATTCTTCAATACAGATGTTTGTTGCTTGAAGGTAGTCCTCACAAAAATCACACAGTAAATGATGTTTAATTCGAGCCCTTATTAGTATTGCTGAACCACCACATGCTCTGCCACGGGGGTCTTTAGTGTCATATAATATATAGCCATTGATTTTAAAAAAGCTATTTGTTGTTAAAAGAGTCTCTCTAAAGATGTACTCGAGTTAATTTTTGTGTTGGCGTAAGCCGTTTGCGTTCCAGAAATATATTTTTAAACAGTTCATGGTTTGTTAAGTACCGCCTGCAACATCATAGATTAGATGCGAACCATTTCTTGCATCATGCTGCTCATAGAGCTCATAAAACCGTTTAACGAATGCACTAATGTCTCGATACTTGCTTCGAGACGATTGTAGTTACCAGATGGTGTTTGTTCTTTAGCTTCATGATGCATATTTGGGGTAGAATTGGTTGTAGGTGTCGCTTTGTGCGCTAAAACATGATCGGATTTTAACATATCCGCGTATAAAACATGTTTGGTTGTGGGTTGAGCTAACTGAAGGTAATGAGCATTTGCTTGGTATTGTGGCTGTCTAGCAGGAGTATTTAATTTCTGAGTTGACTTTCTTACCACAGAAAAAACTGGTCAGACTCTGTAGTTAGCAGTGTGATTTCCACCGCAATTGCTACATTTTTTAACCTTTGAGTCATCCTTTGGTTTGACGCATTGGGCGGAACAATGAAGCTCTCGACACACAACGCAAACCGGAGGCAACTTGCAGTAAGCCCTTGTATGGCCGTATTCTTGGCAATTTAAACACTGAACGGGTCCTGACCGTTTATGTGGTTCCTCTACACTTATCCTGCGGTGTAACAGATATTTTAGATTATAAATGGGATGCGTTTCGTTCTTCTTCAATCTAATATCCCCAGGTTCCAGTTCAACGCGAAATAGAGGTTGAGGGCCACGCTCTCGATTTCTGAGATTATCAACGCTTTTAACCTTAAATCCTGCTTTTTGGAGTCCAGCTTTTATTTCCACTGGATTAACATATGAGTCTACACCTTTGATGACTACCTGTAGGCCTTTGCTACTCTTCAGCTGATAGGTATAAAAGTTCTTTTTGCAGCATTCAAACTCCTTTACTGCTTTACGATAACTACTTTCGTCTATAAAATGAATTTTAGTTTCATCAATGTTACCACGCTTGATAGGAATTACATAGAATGAATTTTCCCCGATAACTGAGATTAACTTATTTATTAATTCATTTGAATTTTTTTCCCTTAAAAAAATTGGTGGTGGTTTAAACGACTTGGGTGCCGTTTTTTTTCGCTTGTTTCGCTATCTAAAATAGCAAAACGATTATGGGAATTTATTCCGTTAGAGTCATTGTCTTTTTGTACTTTAGCCATTGGTGCAATCTGCGAAGATTTAGGGCTTCGACCTCTTTTCAATACAGTTATGTATCTGTCCATTCCCACCTGCGTCTTGGGTTTTTCTACACTATCCATATTATCTTTGGTAACACTGTGTTCAGAAGGTGATTTGTCTGTAGTTATTTTATTGTCATCGCTTAGTAAAAGTGAAGAACAAGATTGGGCACGTATAACTGGCGTAGCATTAATACACGAATTATTTTCAGTTATTTTGTTTTTATTTAATTCAGCATTGTCAACATTTTTGTTGCTTAAATTAAAGTAGCAATTCAATATGCCGTTGTAAAAAATAAAGAAAAGGAAAAAGAAAAAAAAATATTTTACAAACAACTTTGTTGTTGTATTAAAACAGGTTTGTTTTTTGTTTTAAATTGTTCACACAATGTATGTTTTGTTTTTTGTTAATGCGAGCTTAAAAAAAATCGCGTCCGCACTTATCAACGCCAAAAACAGAACTGATCTACTTAGGGTAGTGTTAGGTTATTATCACCTAATTTGTAATTTAATTAATTCTTTCTTAGAGAGAATTAAAACGAACTTAAGCTTGATTATAAAATTTTATTGTATGTAATACATAAACAGTTCGACTAATAATAATTAAATTTTCAAAACTAAATTTATTAGTTAATTTTTTCAATATTTAAAAGATCATCATTAGTATATAAAAATTTAATTCCAATAAGTTGTTGCAGGCATTTATTTATGGTTTAATGTTATTCTCAAATTGTCCACAAAAATATTTCTGTTCCAAATCGTTATATAGTTTAAGATTTTCTCGAACAATTTTTTAGTTTTGTTTTAATTTGCAACAACGCTCCGAAATTGACCGCAGCCATACAGCCTGTCAAGGAAATGTTTTAACATAATGACAAATGTTTTGTTTTTGCCTTTTTTTATAAAGGCAGAGTCTTTTTAATGTTTAAATTAATTTTTTACTAATTCCATTTTATCTACATATGTATAAATTATCTAACAAACAACAAGAAAAAAATAAAAAAAATCACAACTATAACTAAATAAATTAGTCAAGTGCGAGTTAGACTCACACACGTAGGGTTCCGTACTATGTTCAGTATAATTTAAAATTCCAGTTGTTTATTTCTTTATGTCTTAAGGCACACCATTAGATTTTAAAATTAAAGTAATATTCGCGAAAATTGCATCATAATTAGAACACCCTTTAAATTTTAATATGTAATTGATTTTATAGCGGCCATGGTAATACACTTTCTATTAAAATATCAGGAGCCTACCTATTGCAGTTAAAAAAATAAGGTAATATTCGTGAAAAACACGTTACTAATGGACACACTTCAATTTTAAGTATTTGTTATAGCGGCCGAAGTAACACATCTACTGTAAACATTTCAATAGGGTATCTATTACGGTTTATAAAATCATGTCACTGTCGGAACACCCTTTAATTTTATTATTCATTATAGTGGCCATGGCAACTTCCTTTCTATAAATATATTAAGAGTCTACTTATTGCGATTAAAAAATAAGTCACTATAAGTGAAAAACATGTCACTGTCGGAACACCCTTTAATTTTTAGTAATTGTCATATCGGCCGTTGCACAGAGCCTGCGCCGAGGGAAAAATGTTCGGCGGCGGCTGTAAGCCGGCTATTAGCCGATGTTTAATCAGCTAGCCTTTTTTTTGCTCGGCTCATACAAATCATCGGCTTGAACGCAATTTTAATTTTTTCTGAACTTAACACATTAGATGAGTTCAGTGTTCAATGCAAATGGTCTTGCATAAGTGCATAATATCACAGCTTTTTTGTGAAATCCAACAACAAAATAGCTGTTGTTTTTGTTAAATTTGAATGATATAACGCATTTGAACTTTCGCAAGACCATTTGCATCAAGCAATGAATGCCGCTACTATAAATAAATGAATACTATTAACAAGTTGGTGACAGAATATGTTTTATTTTAGCATTTGTTGTAATAGTGTCCACCGTTAAACACCTTCTGTGAAAGTATCAAAAGTATCAGTGATAGAAGGCGCTGAGAGACATTGTAGCGAGAAAAATATAGTTTCTTTTTTTCCCGTTTGGGTACGGAATCCCATATAATAAAAAATAAAAAATCTACCTCAAAACCACGTATTTTATGGGGGACATCCTAAAGTAAGAATTGCGTTCATTGTAGGCGTCTGCTTTATAGGTTCAAAAAATTTAGTTACCTTTTAGGACACCCTTTAAATTATATTTTTAAATTTGATATTTAATTTTATAGTGGGCATATTAATACACATTCTGTGTAAATTTGTAGTGGTTAAATTCAATCCGTGCAAATTTTAAATGACTGCTCCTTACATTAATATAGCAAAATTCATTAATAAAAACAATAGCGGAGTTCAGTGTTCGATGCAAATGGTCTTGCAAAAGTGCAAGTGCGTAATATCATATCTTTTTTGTAAAATTCAACAACAAAATACCTATTGTTTTGGTCAAATTTGAAATATATAACGCATTTGCACTTTCGCAAGACAATTTGCATCAAACACTGAAAACCGCTAATATTTTACAAATATTAAAAATAATATGTATAATAATATTTACATAAGTTATTTAGATAAGTTAATACATATTTATTCAGTTTTAAAGATTAGGCTGATTAGTAAAGAATGTTTTAAATTTAGGACACTCCATTTCAAGATTGAATTAATGATTAAGAGATTTTCTAAGGTTTCCATTTAATTATTTAAAATATTCAAAATAAACTTAAAGGAGAGGACCTTAACATACGAACACTCTTAAATTAAATATTTCCTTTCATAAAATAACATAAAAATGTACAGTTTCCAACAGGATTTGTATGCAATTTTAGCTCCGATTAAGTTTTTTTTTCTAGATATTGTAAAAATAATGAAAAAGTGAACAATTGTGAGAAAAACTACTAAACAAAAGGGACGTGTATTAAAAAACGTATAAATAGCGTGCTAAAAAATAGTGTACAAGAGGCTAAAATAGTGTACTGTACGCAATAAAATGGAACGGTTTGTCACCGTAGTTATATAATAAACATAAAAAAGTTTTAACGAATTGGTAACATTCTGCATTTTTTCTGTCTGTTAAAAAGTTTAATGTATCGGCGGCTAAGTTTTAGCCAAATTTTAGCTGAAAAAATGTCAGCGGCTGCCGTGGCAACACATCTTCTGTACAAAATTTCAAGAGTCTACCTGCTACGGTTCAAGAAATAAGGCTTTATACATGCAAATCACGTCACTGGCAGAAAACTCTTTAATTTTTATTATTTGTTATAGTGGACATAGTTATACACCTCCTGTAAAAATTTCAAGATTCCACCTATTCATTCAAAACTTAGGAAATATACATGCAAATCACGTCACTATTGGAACATCCTTTAATATTTAAGTTAAATTTTGTATACTTGTTTATAAAACAAAAATAGTTTTAATTACAGTCTGCACATTATAAGTGGTTTCCTCTTACAGCTAAAAAAGACATAAACGTATATAACATGTCACTTTTAGAACACCCTACGTTTTAGTATTTTTTGCTCTTGTGGCCGCAGTTATACACTTTAGGTAAAATTTTCAAGAGTCTACCTATTATGGTTCAAAACTTAGGCCTTTCACATACAAAGCACACCACTATTGGAACACCCTTTAATTTTTGGGTTTATTTTTTTAGACTTGTTTATAAAGCGAACTAAGTTTTAATTACTTTTTGTAAGAAATAAACACATATTCGTAAATAACACCTCTCTATTGGAACACCCTATAAGTTTTAGTATTTTTTGCTATAGCGGCCATAGTTATACACCTTTGGTAAAAATTTCAAGAGTCTACCTATTATGGCTCAAAAGTTAGGCCTTATACATGCAAGTCACTTTACTATCGGAACACCCTTTAATTTTTAGGTTTATTTTTTTCAGACTTGTTTATATAGCGAACTAATTTTAATTTAGTGCTTGCACATTTTTAGTGAATTCATCCTACAGTTCAAGAAATAAGCACATATTCGTCAATAACACCTCTCTATCGGAACACCCTATAAGTTTTAGTATTTGCTAGTATAGCGGTCACAGTTATATACTTTCTGTGAAAATTTCAAGCGCCTACCTATTACGGTTCAAAACTTAGGCCTTATACATGCAAATCACATTACTATCGGAACACCCTTTAATTTTTAGGTTTATTTTTTATACTTGTTTATATAGCGAACTAAGTTTTAATTACTGCTTACATATTTTTAGTGTATGCCTCCTACAGCTCAAGAAATAATAACATATTTGTGAATAACACCTCTCTATCGGAACACCCTATAAATTTTAATATTTGTTGCTATAGCGGCCAAAATTATACACCTTGTGTAAAAATTTCAAGATTCTACCTATTATGATTCAAAACTTAGGCCTTATAAGTCAAAATAACACCACTATCGGAACACCCTTTATTTTTATTTTTATTTATTTTTTTATTTTTTAGACTTGTATATAAGGCGAACTACGTTTTTATTACAGTTTGTAAATTTTTAGTGTATGCCACCTATAGTTCAAGAAATAAACACATATTCGTGAATAACACCTCTCTATCCGAACACCCTATAAGTTTTAATTTTTGGTGTTATAGCCATCGCTATACACCTTCGGTGAAAATTTCTACCTATTATGGTTCAAAACTTATGCCTTATACCTGCATTTCACACCACTATCGGAACACCCTTTAATTTTTAGTTTTATTTTTTTATACTTGTTTATATAGTGAACTAAGTTTTAATAACTGTTTGTAAATTTCAAATGTATCCCTCCTACAGTTCAAGAAATAAACACATTTTCGTAAATAACACCTCTCTATTGGAACACCCTATAAGTTTTAGTATTTGTTGCTATAGCGGCAACAACTATACATCATCTGTGAAAATTTCAAGAGTCTACCTATTACGGTTCCAGAGATAAAAGGCGCTGACAGACGGACAGACATTCTAGCGAAAACAACAGGGTTTCGTTTTTACACTTTGTGTAGGGAACCCTAAAAAAGGAAGAAAAACAAAAGAAACAACAAAATTGAGATAACAAGGAAATGTTTTTACAAATTTTGCTCTTCTTGTTATTTTTATATAACTGTTAAGTTTTATTGGTCAACCATAATTTTTTTCGAAAGTCGAGTGAACAATGATGTGTTTTATAAAAATTTGGGTTTAGATTTCCTAAAACCAAAAAACGGAAAATTAAAGAGAATTTAAAATGCCTGGTAATATACAATCGACTGATCTAATTAATTGGTTTATTATAATCTCGCGATTGGAAAAACTGTGCAAGAATTGTCTAAAAATTGTTCAACAACAAGGCTGACCCTTTACAATTTTTTAAGTCGTAATAAAAATAGGCTCAGTTAGAGCTTTCAAGATACCCACGCAAGATTTTGGAGAGAACGAATCAGTAACTGAATATAATAAATTGTCATCTAATTTCCAGGATCGATAAATATAGAATTTATACTGTTAGAAAGACGAACTTCAAGTTTTAGTAGGATAATAACCCAAAACATATGGCTCTTCTAATGCTGGCTACAGACAACGCAATTTGTTTCTGCAACACATTTCACATTCAGGTTTTGACACAAACACTGAAACCAACGATGAAAAAATAAACGCAATCTCAGTTCTGTTATTTTATATTATTACATTATCATTGTGCGGAAGAACGGATGCAAAAATGAATCGTGAAGATAGATGTTACTTGTTGTCAACGTGCTAAACACATAAAATAATGAAACAGCGATACAAACAATGAAATCGGTTTCAATGCAACCAAAAAATATCAAAACATTTTGATGTTAATGAAACATGGATTGAAACCCGAAGTGAAACACGACACACGAATTCAGACAACGCAATCTGTAGCCAGCTTAATAAGCACATATTTCCGTTGATGGCAGGGTTGTCAGAAATGGCGAGATCTCGCCAATGCGACTTTTTAGGGGTTTTTAAAATATTTGGCAATATTGTTGGATATTTTTCATTGACTTTTGGCCAACATTAGAAACTCTATAAAGTAATATCAAAATTCATAACAAAGAAATTGAAATTTTAATGGAAAATTGTTTTTCACATTTAAATATGATTTTACTTATAAAACCCGGAAAATTTCGGAAAATATAAATTTATTTAAAGTTTACGAACATCTTTCCATTTTAAACTGTTGCAATTTCTTATCATAACAAAATTCATTGGTTTCAAAGATTTTTATAAATCTTAACATACCTTTAGATGCTTATCAACCACAATAGAAAATATTAACTTTTGTTTATTTAAAAATTATGATATTCTAAGGTTTTATGTTTAGGTAGATTAGTTTTGAACTACTTATTTTTTACATAAAAGGAAGTTTTGAAATAAGGATTAAGTTCGTTTTATTCTCTCTTAGTTGAAAGAATATTTTTTACAAATTTGGTGATTAATTATGTATGTTTTTATAGTTGACCTATTGATGGCTAATTATTAGTTGTTATTGTTTGGCTGCAGGTCTTAGTAAATAAATAAAAAACTTTTGTGATTTTTATTTAAATATTTTTATTTTTCCCAATATTTCGATTAGCGTCGTTAATAATCTTCAGGGGTATGTAAAAAAATAATAAAATAATTAACACAAAAACTTCACAAAAACACTTGTGTCTATTCTTATTGGATTTCTTTTAATTGAAAGAAAAATTGGATTTTTTAATTTATATTGGATTTTTTTAATATAATTTATTTATAAATTGAAATAGGGCATGTGGCACACATATGTTGATCTTTAATGTTGAATAAATTTAATTCCCATAAAACATATTTTTAAAAGGAACATGGTGACATGTATCTTAAGGATAGGTATGTTCAGGTCTCCATTTATTATAGTTTTTCATTGTTTTAAGTAAAAGTTTATATTTCTCGTATTCACTAATCATTTTAAATATAAAAATATATTCGCGAATTTTTTTTATATTTTTGGCGAAATTTAGCTATTTCGATTAAACTAATTTTTTGTGATTTGCTAAAAATATTTTTAAAATTAATAATGTATATATTAGAGGCAAATTTTAACAAAAAAAATTTGGCGATTTTGGCGATTTTTCACATCGATTTTGGCGAAATAGGTGAAAATAAATCTGACAACCCTGGTTACCGCAAGGTATGACCAATCCAATTCCATCGTATCTTTTTCAATTCTGCATGGGGGTGCTGTAGCTTAAATGGTTAGCACGTTGACTACTAAGCAATGGACACGAGTTCAATACTCAGCCGAGGCAACATTAATTTGTCTGATATGTATTAATATAATGATATGATTTATAATAATATCACAGCGCCCTCCTTCGCCGGTATTACCACATAGCACTAAATCGGCGGCGAAGTAAAATAATTACAAATTGGCTATGCTAGCTTCAAACTAATTCGTCTAAATAACACCAAAAGGCGCTGCAATACTGTTCTCAAAATAATCATAACATGCAATTCAGTGTTGCCAGTCTTATCTAATCCTATTCCTTTCCGAAGGAAGTAACACATTTAATATAGGCATTAATTGCCTGTGTGTTACTTCTCTTTTATATAAAAAAAATTATTGCATCTCTCAAGCAGCAACTTGTTGGATATGGTATTTCGCCACCAGATCTTCAAAATCTTCTTTAGCGAAGATTTGCAGCTTCTTTTCAAGTGCTTTCTTCATTAACACGTTTCACATCCGTAAAACAGAACCGATTTTATATTGGAATTGAAGATTTTTAGTTTGGTGCGGGTGTAGATTGATGATGACCTCCACATTTTCCAAAGCTGTGAAAAAGCGCCTTGCGCTTTAGATATCTTACTAAGGATATAGCTTGCAGCTCCGCCATCTGATGTAATAACACTCTCGAGGTAGGTGAAGGAGTTCACGTTATCGATGGTACTTTCTCCAGACTTAAAGTTTGCGTCAGGGTTGGTCGCATTTATTTTCAACGCTTTGGTCTTTGCGGAGTTAATATTTAAGCCAATACCGTTGGTATTGATGATAAGGTCGTCGATTTTATCTTGCATGTCAACATGTCTTGATGATATCAAACATTTGTCATCTGCATATGCCAAGTCTTCCAATTGGCTTTGTAGGTTCCAATTGATACCACGGTTTTTTTTTCATTCATAGCCCGAGTTAAAACATTGTCTACTACTATTAGGAATAATATAGGAGACATAAGTCAGCCTTGTCTAACGCCGGAAACGGTGCTAAACTCTGATGATAATCGACCATTATACAGAACTCTACACTTGAAACCATCGTATGGTGCCTTAATTAGTCTTATTAGCCTCTCTGTATTACAGCATTCCATATGCAGTTTCTGTTTATGCTGTCGAATGATGTGCTATAATCAACGAATATATGTTGGAGAGCGTTTCTCAACTCCACGGATTATTCCATTATTATCCGTAATGTATTTATGTGGTGGACAAACAATCAACTCCTGCGGATTTATTGTTCTTCATTGATTCTATGGCTTTTATAATTTCCTTGTATTGCGGTGGTTGTGACAAAAGCGACATGTTTCTTGTGGTCATGTTATCTCCTAAAGTCAAGGTGGGTGTCGGAATTATTTAGAACTTCAGAGAAGTGTTCCTTAAATCGCTGCACTTGGTTCTCAATCGATGTTAAGAGATTTCCAGCCATGTCCCGGATAGGTCGTGATTGAAGTGACTTTTTCCCGCATATTTCTTTAGTTATGTCTCTGCGAGTTTATCCAACCAATTGGCCTATTTTTCCGGCAATAAATTTTAACTTTTCTAACAAGGACATCGTAGTCTTTGGAAGCCATCTTTCTTCTGCTTTATTCCTTAGTGGAATCTAGGATATTTCTTAATTTTCATGGTTGTTCAATGATATCCCACGTTTCGTCAGTTATCCATATTCTCGTCTGCTTTGGTTGGAGTCCGAGAACTTTCTCGCTAGCATTAATAAACGTAGTTTTAAAATAAGACCACAGGTATGCAACTTCGGATGAACTCGTTTGCGAGAATTTTGTTTTCGTGGATGTAGTTCGTTTATATAAGACTGCTTGGCTTGCGATGACGAACGTTTTTTTAGGTCATATTTTTCCTTGATGCTTGTTGGGTTGGGTGTTGTATGGATGCAATTTTAAAGCGTAGCGATGCAAAGAGTAGGTGGTTACCGGATCCTATATCGGCACTCCTTTTGGACTCGAACATCTAATAGGCACTTACCCCAGAGTCTGTTTATGCAGAAATGGTCTATTTGGTTTTCGGTGATTTCATCTGGGATACCCAGGTTGCTTTGTGGTGTGTTTTGTGTGGGAATTACGACCCGCCGATAACAAGGTTGGCCTCATTACAAGTGTTTATAAACAGCCTGCCGTTATAATTTATTGTGCCCAATCCATGCTTTCCCATTACAAGTTCTAGACTGTGGTTTTCTGAACCGATTTTAGCGTTTAGGCCTCCCATTACTATTAATATGTTCCTATTTTGTATTGAATAAGTAATTGACATGAACTGGTCGTAGTACGTGTTCTTAGTTTCTTCGTCGGCTAGTTCAGTGGGCGCAAGTGTTTGAATGATTGTTATGTTCCTAACACGTGATTTCAACCTGCACCAAATGAATCTTTCGTTAATAGGCGTCCAGTCAAGTAGTGATTGGGAGCCTTCCTTCTCAGTAGAAATCCAACTCCATCGCGATGACGCTCATTGATGTTTCTGCCGGATAACAAACAACTTTGTCCATTCTCTACCAGAACATCGCCAACCCCATTCCATCTACATTCCGAGAGACCAATAACTTCATTGATTTTACCTGGTTCCTCTGGAAACAGAGGAACGACATGTTAAAAAGTTATTTTGCGGCTCATAACATTTTGTAAGCTTGGCATCGTTGACGTAATTTCTAAACACTAGTTCTGCTGATAGTTCAAAAGTAGGGAGAAATCATGAAAAACCACAAAGAAAATAAAATAATTTTGAAAAATATGCACCCTTTAAGATTTTTAATTTTTATATGCATTTCTACAATAAATTATAAATTAATACAAAAATTTAAACAGAATTATTAAATTGTTTATTTAACTAGTTATTATAAAAATAACAAATATATCTTAAAACAAGTAAGAGTGCTATATTCAGCCATTCGAATCTTCTATACAGTTCACCACGGTGATTTTATTTATACAGTCATGTACAGCATTATCCATATTTTTGACTCTACATAAATTAAAATAAGTCATGTGAGAAAAAAACTAATTATTCATGCTTTAAGGAAATATAAGACTGTAGCGACTCAGCTGCAGCGTTAATACAAATGTCGCCGTATAGTCAGATACTTAATAATATTGAAGACGACAGGTACATCGTATTTTGAATAAAATAGAAATTAGCCTTAGTTGACTACAGCCACAACGATGGTCGTGTAGCTATACTGACTTCAAAATAATCGTTTACATGTAAACGTGTAAAAGAGTAAAAAATTCTTGAACCCTGCCGAAGGCCTGCTATGCAGAAAATCTTTAGTTAGCGAAGCCGGTGTTGGTCATACCAAGGAGGAGAAAATCTTTGCACCCGGCCGAACGCCGGCTATTCAGAAAATCTTTAGTTAGGGAAGCCGGTGTTGGTTATACCATAGAGGAGAAAATCCTTGCGCTCGGCCGAAGGCCGGCTATGAAGAAAATCTTTAGTTAGCGAAGCCTGTGTTGGTTATATCATAGAGGAGAAAATCCTTGCGTCCGTCCGAAGGCCGGCTATGTAGAAAATCTTCAGTTAGCGAAGCCTGTGTTGGTTATATCATAGAGGAGAAAATCCTTGCGTCCGACCGAAGGCCGGCTATGCAGAAAATCTTCAGTTACCGAAGCCGGTATTAGCTATACTATAGAGGAGAAAATCCTTGCGCCCGGCCCTTAAATGCAAATTCTACATTGGGTGAAATAAGAAGTTTAGCGCTGGACAAAGAAATTGATGAAGAATTAAGGGATTCAGAATAAAAATTTTGTAAAAAACAGTTTTTTGTGCGCACCCGAATTTTTTTTTATTTTTGTTCACAGATTTTAATTTGGCTTGGTAGTACATTTAATTACCATTCCAATGATACCCATATTGCCTCATTCCGTAATAAAATGGTCGAGATATATCTTATTTTACATAGAAATCTTGGGGTCCGTAACTCCGAAACCAAAGGTCGCCCCCAATTTTTTTATATAACATTTTTTGCTTTACACATTATAGGCTACTTTTTTAATTTTTATGATGTGTCCGTAAACTAGATTTGTTCCAAAATAATTCTTTCAAAAAAAACCGACTTCAAAACAGATAATTGGGTAACAGTTCTAAACTAAAAATGTAAGAAGTAATCTGTAAGAACTATATATAAACCATATAAAATATAAACAAAATGCGCCAAAATTAACAGGAAAAGAAGTAAAGACTATGTGAAATCTTCTTCTTACTGTTCACAAATATCCGTCTTTTATGGGGACACCATTTAATTTTAAATTTGTATAGCTGTAATAGCGACCATAGTAATACACATTATGTGTAAGTTTCAGTTGTCTATCTAAAACGGATCAAAAGATAAGGTATACATCAAATTTCTTTAACTATAGGCACACCATTTCATTTCCATGTCTCTATCTATAATGCTTCAAAAGACTAGTCAATATAAGTCAAATTCACCCTCACCTCACCGTCAGCTATGAGGGCACCCTTTAAGTTTTTTATAGTGGACATAGTGATATTCGCTTTGTTAAAATTTCAAATGTTTATCTATAAGCGTTCAAAAGATAAGGTCATATTGATCAAATATAATTAACTTTAGGTACTCCCTTTAATATCCAACTTTATACTTTTTACTATAGCTGACATAGTAAAATACCTTCTGCGTAAATATCAGGTGTGTGTTTATAACGGTTTTAAAGATAGGGCAACATAAATCAAATAACATCACCTATTGGGACACCTTTTAATTTACAAATTTAAATTAAAGACCTATTGTTATAGAAGACTTGGCTATAAAGATTTTTTGTAAACTTCAACTGTGTGTCTATAGCGGTTCACAGGTTTAGTCATATACAGCAAATTATGTTTGTCTATAACGGTGCGAAAGTTTGGCAACATAAATAAATTTACGTTAACTATTGGGACACCCTTTCATTTCCAAATTCAAATTTTATACTTTTTGTTATAGCGGACTTAGTAATACATGTTTTTTGTAAATTTAACGGTCGGTGTACAACTGTTCAAAAGTATGAGCATATACATCAAATTTAATGAACTATTGGAGCACCCTTTAATTTATAATTTTAAATATTTATCTTTTTATTACAAAGGTCATAGTAATCGACATTCTGTCAAACTTTCAAGGTTTTGTCTTTAACGGTTCAAAAGATAGGCCCATAAAGGTCAAATTACGATACCTATGGGGACACCCTTTAAATTTTAAGTTTATTTTTTTATTACTTTTTGTTGGTGGGAGCTATAGTGATACGCAATTTTTTTAAATTGGTGCCCCTTAGGGTTCTTAATACACGAAAAAAACATGTATGTTGTATGGGGACACCCTTTAGTTTTTAAAATAATGAACTGTTTTTAAAACCGGACCAATCTGTAAGCATAACCTTTCAAATAAAGAAAAAAATTTTAAAATCGGTTTAGAAATTGCTGAGTTATGCGGGCACAAAGATAAAAAGGCAACATTCAGACGAATTGATAACCTCCTTCTTTTTTTGAAGTCGGTTAAAAATATATTACTCTATATACTTATGTACATTCATACATACGTATGTTACACTCATGAATTTCATTATCACAGAAGTATACCAACCTAAAAACAAACAAAAATCGCCCCTCGCAGGGGTAATTGATCCCCCGACATCTATATGCCCACCTTGCGATCTAGCTGACGCGGTCTAATATTTATTTGACAAAAAAAGCAAAGAGAATCATTAAAGCAGAAAAAAAATTTTAAAAAACCTGAAAAAAATATAGGTGGGCGTGGTTTTTGGCCCGTAGCCTCCAAAGAAATGATCCGATGTTGCTGAATTACATTCGCAAAATTTTCGAAACAATTCCTGATAGATTGGTGTGCTTGAATTTTTTGTATCTCTTCTGGTGCCTTGGCAAATAATTTACTAAAGATGCAAAATGACAAAAATTGGTTCCGAGGTGGTGGTGTCAGTTTCACTTTCAAAAAATGAAAACGAAATGAAACATGTTGTGGACATAATACCAGTTATTACCTTAACTTAGAAAAATGCATAACTGATCTGATAAAAAAAAATTCAAGAAAGCCAAACATATTTTTTCCCAATGTCTCATAGTTTCATTACATGTTATGTTTGAACGATACCGTATTGTGCTGTTTTACACAACATTTGACTTCTGTAAAAGCGAAATAACTTTTCTGTTACTAAAATTGTATAATTTCATCAAATGTATTTAAGTTATTAGCTAACTAACTGTTTTAAAATCTTGTCTTGTGATTGTGTTCTGCGCATGGAAGTTCTTAAAACGGTGAGAAAGAGAAATGACGAACACTTCTGTTCATGGTTAAACTTGTTACAACAAATATAGAAATGTCGTACTGATTTTTTTAATTAACTTGAGTAATATTTGAGACACACAGATTCACATCAGAGCCAATGCAATTTATTAACGTTTAGTAACAAAAAAAAAACTGTTGCAAACGTTCCAAACCACTTCTTCTCATTCCATTTTGTTTCGTATTTAACCTTTTTACAAATAATTTTTATTTAGCACTCTTTGAAACCCGCTTTTTTGTTTCATTTCCAATGTCCCTCTTCTCGTTTAGGTGATTGTGCTTGTGTGCTTATGAATAAGATAAGATGAGGTGAGTTTTTGTAATACTTTTTAACAACCAACTGTATGTTAAGAACAAACAACTTTTAATTGCTTTAGCCATAAAAAAAGAACTGGAAATTGGTGTTTAATATCATTCGTGTTTTTGTTTGGTTTTATTTTACAAATACAATTTACTTGTTATAAATTAATTGGTTTTCGCTCTCTTCACTCTTTTAAGATAAAACAGGAATTAAATGTTCGCTCCTTCATTTTTATTTAATATATTCATTATGTTTTGTTGTTGTTGTATAAATTTTGTTTCAACCTTTCGCAGCCAATCGGAGTTTGTTGCTTGTTTGCCTTTGAATCTTGATTATGGTACTTGGTGGTTGTTGTTCCTGCTATATCTGCTGTTATCTTTTGTTTCCGTTTCTTCATTTTAATTTCAATTTTGTAAAGTTTGGACGATAGTAAAATTTTAAGTCTATTAATTTTATAAGTAAGAAAAATTGCAAATTTCGATTAAACAATAAGTCGAACAAATTGTATCGGTAAATCAACAAATCTACTAAAATTTATTTCTATTAAGATTTCCAATTTTTTAATGTCTCCTTCTTATTTGTTCGTTGAAGAATAATTTCGTTCTAGACGTGTTTATAGTAAAAATACATATAACCAATGAATTTTTATATTAATCGAATATTACTTTTTCCCAAACTTTTTCATTAAGTTTATCAATATCGTAATAAGAACATACTTAACGTGTGTTTTTAAAATGTTTACTATTTATATGCTACAAAATTCAAGTCTTCTAAGTAGTCTATAATAGATAAACTGTAAAATGCCCTGTGTCCAAGTATCAGTTAAAGCATGTTTCAGAATTCCTCTTACTACGAGGATTCCTTACATGTCCATGTATGCATCTAACATATTTACATTCTAGCTTAATTATCGATCATACTAACGAAGTCTTTCACTCTTTGCAGTGAAACACTTTTTGGGAATCGACCCCCAGACTCATATATTAGCATACTACCTACTAGGCTACTGGGGTAACGGATTCATATTTTATAATACCGAAAAGCTATGAAATCAGTTCATATTATTTATGCTCAATATTTTTTCTGCGTATTGGAGGAAGAAATGAAAACAATTTTCTAACTAAAATCAATAAAACATTTTTAAAAATCATCTACAAGTTGTCAATAATAAAATATAGTATCATTAGTTACACATTTTTTAAATATGTGGGATTAATTCGAGTCACTCGAGTAACTCGAATTACATACATATGTATTTAGTTTTCTCGCAATTTTTATCCAGCCTCAAACAGGGAATTTAATTGTTATTTTTTATTTCGGATAAAAATTTTACATTGAATATTTGGACTTTTATTTGTCGAACTATTTATTTACATACAGATGAAATTTGAAGTCAATCTTAAGTTCGTATTAATCTCTCTAAGAAAGAATAATTTAAATTACAATTTAGGTGATTAATATTAAAGAAAAATTGGGAAAATTCAATTTCAGGCACCAGTATGATCGATTGCATTTTCTAAACATCTACGTCCGTCAACAGCACTCTTTGTATCCATCTACTTTGTGTAGTGTTTTATTGTAACCAACCAAACTCAGATAGACAAAGGAATACGTGAAAAACTGTATTCAATTATCAATCGCCAGTTGGTGAGAACGAAGTCTAACACTACCTAAAGCAGAGGGAAGCTTTAATATTTTTAATATTTACCACCTTATATTTGTTGTTGCTTCACCCAACCTTCGGTTAGCAATGAAAGCTACTTTTTGTTTTCTCCCAGTATTTGATTTTTAGTTAATACTATTATAATACCAAACCAAACTCTGTTGGGTAAACATGATTGCGCGGTGCTCTGCGATTTTTATTATTGAATATTTGAAATTTTATTAGAGGAAGTATTTTACATACAGATGAAATATGATGTCAAGCTTAAGTTCGTTTTATTCTCTCTAAGACAGAATAAAGAAAAATTGAGAAACTTTAATTTTAGACACCAGCAAAATGGAATTCATATTCTAGACAGTCATCTGCACTCTACGTATCTCTCTCTAAGTATTATTTTCTGATGATAACTGCGCTCAATTAAAAAATAAATATATTTTGACAAGCTTCTGAAAAGCATTCCAGTTATGTCCCAATTATGTTCATTTTGTTGCGACGGCCAACATGTAAAAGCAGCTAGGGATGCATAAGTATTCCATTAAAAAAATTTTATTGGATATTTGTCCAGTTAAAAATGGTTTTACACGGCGTGTCAGTTTGATAACACATATGTAATTTTATTTGTTTGTTAAAATAGACATTTTACATACGGTTTATAATTTTTGCTTTCAAACATACATGTGTAATTACATCTGACATAACCTACAATATATATTTTTTCCGCAGTTTTGTATTGCCAACCACAGCTGATGCAAACATGGAAATGTAGTGCTTTTGCCAACTTTTAGTGCTTTTGGTGCCACAAAAAACCTAAAATAGCAAAATATCAAGTTGGCATTACAGGATGTCAGATGCTTTGTCACATCAAAATATAACACGTTCTAAATGAAAAATGTCATATGTATTGTACACATGGAAAACATACATGTTATGTTTCAAAAAGTACATGATGTGTTTAGAATTTACACATGGAAAAAATATAAATTTACAAATAAAAAAAATATTAAGACGCATGAATGCATCATATTTTCAAATTAGCCGCATTAAAATATTCCCTCGGGTTTCGCTGAAATCAGTGTTTGAACAGTATGCCTTAGAAGTGACTTCCGTTTTTGTCGCATGGCTTGGTTTCTAAGTCGCTTGGCCAAGCTTAAGTCGCTTGGCTTTGTTAATTTCGATTATATACGTTTTTTTGGGGCATTTGGGACTGTATTTGGACAAACGCTTTTGTTAAAGTGCTCATTGATGAGTTTTTATAAATTTATCATAATTTTTCGGTCAGATTCTACGTTTTTAAAATAAATTTTGTTTTTATATTTTATTTAAATAAATGCAAAGGATCATTAAAATTAGCAAATGGGCTTTTGGAATAATTTTTACGGCTGAGTGCAAATTTATCATCTATGACACCGATGGAAGGTGTAGAGTGTGAAGAGAGCTAAGTAAAGAGTTAAAAAAAATAGGAGATGTATAAGCGCTGCTGGGGTTGGAATAATGAACCACAAAATATAATGAACCATAATATATATAAACAGTGAAACCTCTCAAAACGGACACCGGATAGCTCTAATAAGCGGCCAGGTTTTGTAGAACCAACATGTTCATTAGTTTTTCCATACAAAATGCATTGCCAAAACCGGATGCGGACACTAAATTTAAACAATATATTGTTCAAAATACCTCTCATAAGCGGACAGATGCGTTAAAACACGGGCAAGAAGAGTTGTATTTAAATAGTAGTTCTTCTATTCACCTCTGATTAATATTATTAATGTCAATAATACTGGTGATTCCCCTGTTAACGCAAATATACATACTCATGTGAGGACGGTAAATGTCAATAATACTGGTGATTCCCCTGTTAACGCAAATATACATACTCATGTGAGGACGGTAAAGGAATAGCTGTTTATTTGAAGAAGTCGTTGTCTCAGCTCGTGTTACAAATACCACATAAAAAAATTGTTTATCCATTAAAAAAAATGCAAATTATAAACGAGTTTGTAAAAGAAAAATGTTCGGTGCGTGAAATTGCGAAGAGGTAAAGTTTCTTGTGTATTTTAACAATGCATATTGTTACATTTTCTTTATGTTTTAAGATTTAATATTGGAAAGATCGCAGAAATCAATAAAAACAAAGCAGCCATTTGTTCCAAATGGAAGTCTGGAATAGAAAGGTGGCGCAAAAGAAATAACATTACTTTTAAATGTATAACTGGAGAATCTGCAGATGTAAATCAGGTAGATGTGCAGCAGTTTATGGCCACGTTGCCATTTATATTGCGTGGGGTAGAAGCCGGAGGACATTTACAACGCAGATGTAAGTGGGCTGTTCTTCCGCGCTTTACCTGATAGAAGTCTTGCTCTAAAAACCGAAAAGTGCATTGGTGGAAAATTTTCGAAGGAAAGATCTACAATTTTATTTTGTGTTAACCTAATTGGAGAGAAACAGCTGCTATTAATCATAGCAAAAGCAGCCCGCCCTCGAGCATTCAAAAATGTTCTCTTTACGAATGGCTGCAGCAATTGAACAGAAAAATTAGACCTCAGAAGCGTTAAATTCTCTTGTGCTTGGACAATGCAGCATCTCATCCAAGAGAATTAAATTTATCAAATAAGAACGTCTTTTTTTGTCTACAAATGCAACTGCAGTTTGCCAACCAATGTATAATCCAAAATTTTAAGGTTAACTATAGAGGCTTAGTATTAGAGCACATACTACCAAAGGCCGAAAGCAAGTTCACTATCAGATC
>OX451219.1:68276213-68322642 GCA_949628195.1 Phasia obesa
TTATTTTAATTATATATATCAAAACTATCTAATATTTCTAAAATGTTTGAGCACATAATTAAAGAAAAAATGTTTTTTTCACTCAAACGCACGGCTCCCAGATTTGACGATTTTGGTGAAATTAAATGCAAAATTCCGATTTGACGATTTTTTCTTAAAAAGTGACGATTTTTTACAATGCCAAAATATGATAAGATTATTTCTGTTAACTTCTAGTGTTGAGAGTTTTAATAACTCCCAAAAATTTTATCAATAGAATTTATAGTATCCTTCAAACTCAAGAGCCATTTTATACATTTCAAATTTAATTTAATGAATTAAACACATTGACAATATCAGGCAACCTTGTATAGACTATCAATAATTCTTGCAAAAAAAACCGACTTCAAAACAGATAGTTGGGTAATAGTTCTAAACTAAAAATGTAAGAAGTAATCTGTAAGAACTATATATAAACCAAATAAAAGATAAACAAAATGCGCCAAAATTAGCAGGAAAAGATATAAAGACTATGTGAAATTCAAGCATCTTCTTATTACTGTTAAAAACTTAAGCTATTTTTCACCAACATCCGTCTTTTATGGGGACACCATTTAATTTTAAATTTGTATAGCTGTAATAGCGACCATAGTAATACACATTATGTGTAAGTTTCAGTTGTCTATCTAAAACGGATCAAAAGATAAGGTATACATCAAATTTCTTTAACTATAGGGACACCTTTCATTTCCATGTCTCTATCTATAATGCTTCAAAAGACTAGTCCATATAAGTCAAATTACGTCAGCTATGAGGGCACCCTTTAAGTTTTTTATAGTGGACATAGTGATATTCGCTTTGTTAAAATTTCAAATGTTTATCTATAAGCGTTCAAAAGATAAGGTCATATTGATCAAATATAATTAACTTTAGGTACTCCCTTTAATATCCAACTTTATACTTTTTACTATAGCTGACATAGTAAAATACCTTCTGCGTAAATATCAGATGTCTGTCTATAACGGTTTCAAAGATAGGGCAACATAAACCAAATAACATCACCTATTGGGACACCTTTTAATTTACAAATTTAAATTAAACACCTATTGTTATAGAAGACTTGGCTATAAAGATTTTTTGTAAACTTCAACTGTGTGTCTATAGCGGTTCAAAGGTTTAGTCATATACAGCAAATTACAGAACTATTGGGACACCCTTTAATTCTAAATATTTATACCTACTTATATTAGGCCTTCATGCCATACCTTATCGAATGCTTGAGAAACGTCAGTAAAAAGCGCACAGCAGTATTTCCTCTCTTCAAAAGTCTTCTTAACAACATTAACTAACCTGTGAGTTTGTCCGATCGTACTATGTTTTTTCCTGAAGCCGAATTGATGGTTTGGAATACATCCTTTGTCGCTTAGAATAGGGTTAAGCTTAGTTATTAACATCCTCTCAAACAGCTTTGACATATTTGACAAAAGGCTTATAGGTCTGTATGATTCAATTTTTGTGTGGTCTTTTCCTGGTTTACGAATCATGGTAACCAAGGACACCTTCCAATCTGTGGGAAAATACTCAAAACGTAAAATGGCATTAAAATTAAAAAGAACGATTCTGCGAGCTACACGGGGCAACTCAATTAACATCTTGTTACTGGTTTTATCAACGCCAGGGGCTTTTTGACTTTTCAATATCACCAAATTCAAATCTTATCGGTACTGCAGCACTAGCCTCGAGAACTGGCAACTCAGCTATATCAGTCGATATATTTGGGGTAAAAACCTTTTTCAAATGTCCAGCAAATAAATTTCCTTTTTCGGTATCACTCCTTGCCCAGCCTCCAGCTGAAGTTCGCAAGGGAGGCTTACGTAAGACTGGCCTTTTAAGGTTTCTACACGCCATAACGAATAATCTGATTGAGGAGTTGCGGCTAGGTGTCCCAAATAGTTTTTCAGCGATGCTACTCTTTGAGATTACAGCATGTCTCTTAGCCGGTTCGTGCATTCTTTAAGTCTGCTTTTGAGTTGAGGAGATCTCTGTGATTGCCATTCTCTACGAATTTTTCTTTTTTCAGCCAAGAGCCGTTCGATATCTGCAGAATAAATGCGATTGTATCTAGCTAATTGTCGGGTTATTGTTGAATGTTGGGCAGCTGATTTGAGGTTTTGGTCAAAATCAATAAGACTCCGCTCTACGTCTTCAGGTGTTCTTAGCGGGATGTTTTCCGAACAATGAGTACTAAGATACTTTCTATATTTCAACCAATTAATGCTTGTGATAGTCATTGGTGATATGATATTTTGTTTGTCCCATATATAGACGATAGTGGGTGAATGATCTGAGGATAATTCAAGTAACGCTTCAGCTTTAATCGTTTCTCTTGGAATACCCTTAATCACGCCAAAATCAATAACATCCGGTATTTTTTGTCGATCAGTAGGCCAATAGGTGGGTTGTCCACTCGATATCACATTCAGACGCATTTTTGAAATTGTGTCAAACAAAACACGACCTTTTGGAGTTATTAGGCGTGATCATCAAAATATATGTTTAGCGTTGTAGTCGCCTGATGCTATGAAACAGGGACCTAGTGATTTGAAAAAATCGCTGTATTGACTCTCTGATATTTGAAACCAAGGAGGTGAATAAATCGAAGAAATAACTAAGTTTTGATGAAATTCTTCAATACGGATGTTTGTTGCTTGTAGGTCATCTTCACAAAAATCACACAGTAAATAATGTTTGATTCGAGCCTTTATTAGTATTGCTGAACCACCACATGCTCTGCCACGTGGGTCTTTGGTGTCATATAAGATATAGCCATTTATTTTAAAAAAGCTATTTGTTGTTAAGTGAGTCTCTGCAACCAGCATGACATCAATTTGTTCCTTCTTAAGGTAGTACTCGAGTTCATTTTTGTGTTGGCGCAAGCCGTTTGCGTTCCAGAAACATATTTTTAAACAGTTCATGGTTTGTTAAGTAACGCCTGCAACATAGTAGATTGCATGCGTACCATTTCTTGCATCATGCTGCTCATAGAGCTCAAAAAACTGTTTATCGAATGCACTAACGTCTCGATGCTTGCTTCGAGACGATTAAAATTACCAGATGGTGTTTGTTCTTTAGGATGCGATTGTAAATTAGGAGTAGAATTAGTTGTCGGTGTCGCTTTATGTACTGCAGTATGATTGGTTTTTACCATATCAGCGTGTGAAACATGTTGTGTTGGTTGTTGGGCTAACTGAGGATAATGAGCATTTGCTCGATATTGTTGGTGCTTAGCAGGAGTATTTAGTTTTTGAGTGGTTTTCCTTACCATGGAAAAAATTGGACAGCCTCTGTAGTTAGCAGTGTGGTTTCCACCGCAATTGCTACATTTTTTAACTTTCGAATCATCCCTTGCTTTGTCGCATTGGGCGACAATGTAGCTCGCCACATACAACGCAAACCGGAGGCAACTTACAGTAAGCCCTGGTATGACCATATTCTTGACAATTTAGACACTGGACAGGTCCTGGACGCTTATGCGGCTCCTCTACAGTTATTTTACAGTGTAACAGGTATTTCAGATTGTAAATGGGGTGCATTTCGTTCATCTTCAATCTGAGATCTCCAGGTTCCAGTTCAACGCGAAATAGTGGTTGGGGGGAAACGTTCCCGATTAAGGAGATTATCTACACTTTTTATTGTAAAA
The DNA here is from genome assembly GCA_949628195.1 of Phasia obesa. Lineage (NCBI taxonomy): Eukaryota > Metazoa > Arthropoda > Insecta > Diptera > Tachinidae > Phasia > Phasia obesa. The sequence goes on from OX451219.1 coordinate 68,279,893, forward strand.
CCCGCTTTTTGGAGTCCGGCTCTTATTTCAGCTGGATCAACCTATGAATCTACACCTTTAATGAGTACCTGTAGACCTTTGCTACTCTTCAGCTGATAGGTATAAAAGTTCTTTTTGCAGTTTTCAAACTCGCTTACTGCTTTACGATAACTACTTTCATCAATAAATTGAATTTTTGTCTCATCAATGTTATCACGTTTTGAAGGAATTACATAAAATGAGTTCTCCCCAATTACTGAAATTAACTTATTTATTAAGTCGTTTGAATAAATAAATAAATTTACGTTAACTATTGGGACACCCTTTCATTTCCAAATTCAAATTTTATACTTTTTGTTATAGCGGACTTAGTAATACATGTTTTTTGTAAATTTAACGGTCGGTGTACAACTGTTCAAAAGTATGAGCATATACATCAAATTTAATGAACTATTGGAGCACCCTTTAATTTATAATTTTAAATATTTATCTTTTTATTACAAAGGTCATAGTAATCGACATTCTGTCAAACTTTCAAGGTTTTGTCTTTAACGGTTCAAAAGATAGGCCCATAAAGGTCAAATTACGATACCTATGGGGACACCCTTTAAATTTTAAGTTTATTTTTTTATTACTTTTTGTTGGTGGGAGCTATAGTGATACGCAATTTTTTTAAATTGATGCCTCTTAGGGTTCTTAATACGCGAAAAAATCATGTATGTTGTATGGGGACACCTTTTAGTTTTTAAAATAATGAACTGTTTTTAAAACCGGACCAATCTGTAAATAAAGAAAAATTGGAAATAAAATTTTCCATGTTTTTCTTTAATATCATGTCCTAATTTTTAATTTAATTTATTCTTTCTTAGAGAGAATAAAAACGAACTTAAGCTTGACTATAAATTTCATTGTATGTATACCTGACTACACTGCGACAATTGTGCCAACGGAATTTGTAGTCGTGTAGCCGCTGTTTTGTATGTGTTTTAAGTATAAGAAAATGTTTTGATTTTAGTATACACAAAATTTTTATGTCTAAGTTAACCTTAAAGGAAACTTCTTATGATTTTTTGATTGCTTTTTAACAAAAATATAAACAATAATTCTTGCAAAAATAACCGACTACAAAACAAATATATGTGCATCAATTCTAAAACTAAAAATTTAAAAGGAAGTAATCTGTAAGAAATAGTACTCAAATCAAATACTTCTATACTTTTTGCTCTAACGGACAGTAATATACGTTCTGTACATTCAAATGTCTATCCATAACGACAAATTATGTCAGATATGAGGACACCCTTTATTTTTTTACAGTTATTATTACTGACACAGTAATAAAAAGTAAAGGTTTCAAAGATATGGCCATATACCTTAAACAATATCACCTAGGGGACACCCTTTAATGTACAATTTTAAATTAAACACTTATTTTAAAGGACAGTTTCTTTGTTAATTTCAAATGGCTGTCTAAAACGGTTCAAAAGTTTGGCCATATGCATCAATTTACATCAACTATTGAGACACCCTTTAAAGTTTTAAATATTTATAAATGTTATTATACGGAGATTCTGTCTAATTTTCAAGTGTTTGTCTATAACGGTTCAAAAGATAGGGTTAGATAGGTTAAATTATATCAATTATGGGGACACCCTTTAGTTTCCAAATTTAAATTATATACTTGATGTTATAAAGGACTTAGATATACAGGTTCTTTGTAAATTTCAACCGTCTCTCTGTAACGGTTCAAAAGTTTGGCAATATACATCAAATTACATCAACTATTTATTACATATATTTTCGTTGCTTGTTACAGTGGAAAATGTTAAATATAATCTGTGTAAGTTTTAAGTGTCAATATAAGGTTATGTATGCAAAATCGTGTTATAATCGAAACAGCCTTTAATTAAATATTTGTTACTTTCGCAAAACCCTTTAGTTTTAGCTATATCTGACATAAACTTACATACTCTGTATAAACTGGCGTTTAAAAAAAGTAATTTTCACGAAAATTGCATCACTATCGGATAAATTTTAGTAATTTTTATTATGTTTATTAGTTTTAAGCTATTAAGGCCAAACTTGTTTAATGTTAATAAAAATTCAGACTTTTTATTACATATTTTCCCGACGTTTCGTGAATTGTATGTTCTCCTTATCAAGGGATTCGTATTTGAAACAATATTTTGGTTATCACATTTATATATAAATAATGTTATATATAAAATTAGTTTAATATGATTACATACATGTATAAACACAAACATAAAAGACAAATTTTATCTTAAAAAACAATTATCTATTATTTTTGTTATAGCGGTAATACATTTTCTATGAAAATATCAGGAGCCTACCTATTGAGGTTAACAAGATAAGTTTTAGTATTTGTTTCTATAGCGGCCACAGTTATACACCTTATGTGAAAATTTCATGAGTCTACCTATTACGGTTGCAGAGATAGAAAACGCTGACAGACGGAGAGATATTGTAGCGAAAACAAAAGGGTTACTTTTTACCCTTTGGGTACGAAACCTTTTATTCAGCGCCCGGCTATGCCATAAATCTTTAGTAAACGAAGCTGGTATTGGTTATATCATAGAAAAGAAAATCGTTTAAAAAACTTTTTTGATCTCGCTTGAGATTTTTTAAATATTTTTTATCTAGTTGGATAGTACTTTTAATTATCATTCCAATGATACCCATATTATCTCATTCCGTATTTAAAAAGTTGAGATATGCAATATTTTAGATAGAAACTTTATTATTTATTAAAGCATAAAAAACAAACTTTCGAAAAAATATTTAAACAAAAAAATCAAATGTAAAAGCGAACAGTTTTGTAGCAACTTTTAAAAAGAATAGGAAAAAAAATCGGCGTTTATAGCAAGATGTAAATACGGTCTTAGATACACGTGTACAAGAGGGTTTTACCTCAAAATTTTTGAAATTTTCACTTTTTGCAAGAAATCAACCAACAGCATCAATATCCATCTATGAGACCATTTTCGTGATAGTGTCTTAAGTCCCTTTATATCAACAAAAAGGTATTATTTTTATTTTGCAATAATTGCAAAAAATTTAATAGAAAAACAGTGTAAATATATTACTAAATGGAATTTGCTTACAATAATCGGATCTTTATATTTTCTTAAAAATTAATCACAAACAGTTCTTTACCTCTACTGCAATTTTAAAATTTTGAGTTAGTACACTCTTGTTGATAAAGTGCGATATGTATTTGATATTATAAAAAAAAACGGTAAATTTGCATACTTCCACTACACTTTCTCTCTTTTTGAAACGTGATACTAAGGTACCTCCTCACAAATTTTAATAAACTTTTCCAGTATTGTTTACGAGGTGCGAACAAAGATAGACGGAGAGACATACGGACAGTTAAATATTTAAAAATTGCTGTTTTTATTCCACCTCAATTACTATCTGCACCAACAATAAAATTAAAAAAAAAATATATATTATGTACAAAAATGTGTCTTTGGCATACATACATATGTATATGTATGTACATATCGCACTTTTCCCTCAAAAGCGTAACTACTCAAAATTCATAAATTTTCAGTAGAGGCCAAAAACTGTTTCCGTTAATTAAGACTAAAGTAGCTTTTCTTAAAACACAAAGAGGGTCATAACGGTTTTTTTTTACGGAAGAGAAGACAAATCAAAGGAAGACTTTTACAGTGGTTTGGTTTTTTTGCAAAAAGTGAAAATTTAAAAATTTTCAGTTGTTACGCTTTTGAGGAACAAGTGCGATATGTATTCCTAAATAAATGTCTTCAAAATCTAAAAAATTATTTTCGTTTATAAAGAGTTGCAATTTTTGAAAAAAAACGTTGTTTTACCCTCGTTGAAAAAAAGAATAAGAAACGTATTTTTAGATAGTCATTAGTGTTTTATATATATATATATATATATATATATATATATATATATATATATATATATATATATATATATATATATATATATATGTATATATATATATATATATATATATATATATATGTATATATATGTTCAAGATTTTTTTTAATTTAGATTTACAATTACCAAGATTTTTAATGTGTTTTATTTGGAATGATAATAATATTTTTTTCTATTGCTTGCTGTAATATAATTTCCTTCATTTCAATGCTGTATGATAAACGATATTTTTTGTTTTGTTTTCTGGCTCGTAAACAAATAATGCAGATCGTGTTCCGACACGGGAACAGGCAACATACAATTAACCATGGGAGAAGCATGGATTTAAAGGTTAATGCCGCAAACGCGCAATTACAGTCCATGCATGGCGAATTGATATTTAATGATCAGTAGGGACCATGTTTTTAGTGACAGCCTCATGCAAGCCTGGATCTTCTACTTGATCAGGAATTTTAGCTGATATCACATCAACGATTTCATTCGGGCTTATTTTTTTAATTAACCATATGAGAATATGTGCAAATTAAGATTCGATTATTTAATTTTATTAAAAAAATTTTATTTTATGTCGACCTCTTCAGTCCACACGTCAAACCAAACTGAATTTAATTTCCAAAAGTATGTCTTATATACTTACTAGCTTATTCTTCTTTCCAGCAAAAAGTATTATTTTTATTAATATTTTTAATTGCTTGTTTGGCGAATATTTGCAAATGCCTCAAGCATTTATTCAACAGGCAGAAATATTACACCGTTTATATTTAGTAGACATATCGTCAGCATAATTTGTGGGAAAGAATTTATATTTTCTTTAAATAATCATAAATTCGTATCTTAACTCTTCCCACTTTAAAAGCAATCATCCCGATTGTTAATAAACCGGAAGGTCATTGACGCTTCGAAATTCTCTGAATATGTTGGATCTACAAAACTTGGCGGTTATTAAAGGTGTCCGGTTATGGGAGGTTTCGGGTATGAAAGATTTCACTCTATATTTATATATTTGTTCCTCTTACTCCTGCAAGAAGCATAGGCCACCACGAAATATTAATAATAAGTATTAATTACAGCATATTAGAAATACATTTTTAAAATTGAAGTCTGAAACTCGCAGGCAAACAATAAATACATTAAAGACTACATACATATGTATATCAGTGCATGTGACATAATCTGTCATTTCATGAGTATTTCAAAATGTTTTCAAATTAAGAATGAAATATTTTTTACGAAATTCGATGGATATGAGAACAAAAAGTTGTTTTAATAAAATCCTACACACTTTCACTCTTATAAAATGAAAAGCCTAAAAAATACAATTTAAATTAAACTGCATATCAATCAATTTAGAGAACAAGTATAATGACTCCTTGACATACGTCATAGGGTTTTTAGTATTGCTTCATAGTGTTTTTAGTATTGCAACACCAACAACATGTGAGATCAACAAAATAAACACATGTTTCACATCTTGTTGACAATGGTGTGATGTTGATGCTTTCAAATTTCGTTGCTAATGCAGCCGCAGCAGTGGATGTTGCAATGCTTCGATTTTACTTTTTTGATTCCTTTTCAATAAATTAAATGTGTCACTTAAATGTATAAATAAAAATGCATGAGTATGAGAAATATTAATAACAAATTTTTTTAATTAAAATAAAAACATCCATCCAAAAGCACATTAAATTTGTCTTCCAATATATCGCAGTTGATCAGCAAGAGGGTATTAACTCAAAATTTTTAAATTTTCATTTTTTTCAAGAAATCAACTAACAACAACAATATCCATCTACTGTAAAAATTTTAACATATTCTGATTACTCTTTCATCTCGAAACCCACATATGAGACCATTTTCGTGATAGTGTCTTAAGTACCTTTATATCAACAAAAAGGTATTATTTTGATTTGAGCCTTTATTCAAGTTAAAAATAATCAAATTGTTTTATTTAAAATTTGTTGTATTTTAAGTTGATACTGTTTTATTGATTAATTTTTTTTACTTTATGATTTTAATTCGAAATAAGTCTTTTTTTATGATAAATTTGTTCACTTTTTTTTGAATTGTGACTCTTTGTATAAAATAATTCAATCCTTCGTTGCTTATAACCATTTTAATAATATGTACATATCCTTTAAAATATATATGTATTTGCTGATAACGAAATGGATTGTTTATTGCAGTAATAATGAAAATATTCAAATATATTATACTATTGCATTATATATCGTACGAACAAATAATGGTTAATTGAAATTTATTATGAGTCCACACCTACAACACTTATATGTGTCTTTGCCTCTTAGAGGATATACAAAGTGACAATAAAAGTTATAGCTCTGCAGATCCAATCAGCTCTAATTCTAGTGACGATTTCGAACATAGAAATTCAGAAAGGTGTTGATGGTAGTAAAAAAACGTACTTGCAGTAAAATTTAAATCGGCGTGTTTTTAATTTTGCAATTAAAAGAACCTAACGTAAACTAAAAACGTAACAATATACTTCACTATATATAATATATCCCACACGAAAAACAAAAGAAAAGTGGTTGCGAACTGCTTCTGGATAATATTGCTATTTTATGTGCAACAAAAAAATTGTTTGAACATATTAATTAAAAAATACTACTCGTAGTTACAGCTGCCAGATTTGACGATTTATGGTCATTTTGACGATTTTGGGTCCTAAAAATGGAATGGTGACGATAGGATGATTTGTGCCCTAATTTTGACGATTTCAAACAAACAAAATTTGCATAACGTATACTATTAAAGCAGCCTTGAACTCATTACAGCTCCTGAAAAATTACAACAATAACTTGGTAATAATAAAATGTTTCTTTTAGTCTTTGGCGTTTTGCTTTTCTTACGCTTGTCTGAAACTACCATCATCGGTAGAAACTTTGAAGACGAGGTGCAACCAATTTGATAATATTTTAAACCTATTAAAAATAAAAGCAACAAAATGTCAGACGCGTTGGTAATTCCTAGAAGCTGTTGTTGTCAGGATCTCAGAGATGTACGATCCATTAAAGACAGTAAAGATTTTTTTCATTTGCAACAAATATTAATAATATTTACACTTTAGTTTTCAAATATATTTTATGAATTATTAACAACATAAATAAAATGTTTTAAAGGGAGAGTACAAAAATTCTAAATTTATATAATGAAATGCAAAAATTGTAATGAGCAACTTTTTTAAAGATAGTTTGACTAAAACAGAAAACTATTATTTAATTGGTTATAAAAACAAAAATAATTACTCAGATTTTGAAGACATTTTTTTAGGCATACTCATATGCCAGAGACGTATTGCCAGAAGCACAAATACGAAAAAGAAAAAGTGATGTCTATACATATAATAACACTGTAACAGGTTAATATATTTTTGAAATATTTTTTGAAAATTTTGTTGCTGGTGCGGATGGTAATCGAAATGGAATAAAAACAGCAATTTTTGGAATTTTTGTCTGTCCTTTTGTCCGTGTTCGCATCACGTAAAACTACTGGATAATGTTTAATAAAATGTTGTGAGGAGGTACCTTAGTATCTTGGTTCAAATATAGAGAAAAATTAGTGAAAGTACGCAAATTTACCGATTTATAGGTACTGCAAAAAATTGACTTGTATATAAAGCCTTTGTTCCTGAGTACCTCACAGCTAGTTAGTTATAATTGTTTTAATTTTTATATAGAGCTATGTGATCTGGTATAATCAAGCCTTGATTTTAAGAATAAACTCGAAGTTCTTGACCAAATTAATGAACTTAATATTATTCATGAAGGAAAAAGTTAGTTTTCTGAAATTATTAAAAAATTTTCTTATTTTGTTGAATCCAGACAATTACAATTATTGGACCTAAAAAAATATATCCTAATAAAAACACAAACTTATTCGATTATTGGAATAAAAAATAAAAGTGTTGCAAACGAGGGATTCTTGTTTTTGTTTTCCGTTTTGACTTAATTTATTACAAAAATTCTTGTCCTTCAGCAAATGTAGAAAGAGTATTTACGTAAATATAAATAAAACAAAAGTAAGAAAGATCTCTGTATTTATAAGAATCCTTTTTTTTACTTAGATTTGTTGATTTAAGAGTTTTTTAATTTGTTTTGCCTTTAATAAAAAATGTTTTATTGGTAAAAAGCTTTTGACGTTTTTATAGCGATTTCAATAAGCTTTTTTGACGATAATGACGATTTTTTCCCAAAAATATGACGATATTACCAATAAAAATTCTGGCAGCTATGTATGTAACAAATGCTTTTTTTCTGCTGGGAAGGTTTGTGTTCTTTTGCTTTATAACAAGGGAACACCCTAAATATTTAGCAACAACTTAAGAAGTTTATACAGGCAAATAATTTTGTTTCTTTTTATCATAGCGTTTTTTTTATTATTACACTAAAAAAGAATTTGTTGAAATTAGAGTAAAAAATAATTTAATGCTCTTCTTTACGTCTTAATTTACATTTAGTCGTTGAAAAATTAATGCATTCAATTACACATAATTTTATTTATATTTGAATTCTATTTTTTAATAAGCACAAGGTCTTTTTTATAAAAATGTTTTAATAATTTTTATTTTCAATATTTTGCTACACCATTGGATAGCATCTTCAGGAAATAAAAATAATAAAAGTTTTATATTTTAAATGATTGAAAAAAAAAACAAATGAATGAAAAAATTTGTTGTCAATCAATTTAAAAAAAAAATCTAACATTTCAATACATTCAAGTATCAACATTTCAAAAACAAATAAAAATTAAAATAGAAAAATTTTTACATATACATATACAGAAAATTTTGATATTCAAAAACATACAAACATTTTAAGAGAAAACACAATAAATTTTTTAAATTCATATACATAAATTTAACCGGAAATGTTACAAAAAATTAATGTTTCTATTATAAATATTTGATTCAAATTCATATTATTTTTTATGCACTAAAAGCCTATAATTTTGTGCAACATTTTCTGTATCTGCTTTAAAATTTATTCTTTTTTTCAATTTGAACTTTAATTATTTGTAGCATTTCTAACATATAACGACGTTTATAATTATTTTCCAAATTTCAAATTGATACATTTTCAAAGTTAGGATAATGATTACTTTTCGAACAGTGTGAAGATAAAGCTGTTTTTTGCAAACTGATATTGTCTCTGTATCTCTGGTCTGATTTATGTCCAGCTATTCTGACTTTCAATTTATTCTTTGTAGTACCTACATAAACTTTATTACAATTCTCTTTGTCATTACCCTTACAAGGTATTTTGTAAACTAAATTAGACATATCTAACTTTTTTATTTTATCTTTTGGTTTGCTAAATAATCTATTTAATGTATTATATATTTTGTATGCCATCATATATTTATCTGTATCAAATATTTTTGATTTTTCTAACCGTTCTGATAAATCTGGTACATAAGTGCAAAAAAAAATAATATTAATTTGAATCAAATATTTATAATAGAAACATTAATTTTTTTGTAACATTTCCGGTTAAATTTATGTATATGAATTTAAAAAAATTGTTTGTGTTTTTGAATATCAAAATTTTCTGTATATGTATATGTAAAAATTTTTCTATTTTAATTTTTATTTGTTTTTGAAATGTTGTTACTTGAATGTTAGAAATGTTAGAATTTTTTTTTAAATTGATTGACAACAAATTTTTTCATTCATTTGATTTTTTTTTCAATCATTTAAATTTTAAAACTTTTATTATTTTTATTTCCTGAAGATGCTACCCAATGGTGTAGCGAAATATTGAAAATAAAAATTATTAAAACATTTTTATAAAAAAGACCTTGTGCTTATTAAAAAATAGAATTCAAATATAAAAAAGGTCAAAACTACAAAAATTATTTAATTTTATTTATATTCAGTATGCCACACACATTTATTTCTTAAATTAATTAAGTTGTAAAATACGAAATTTGACTATATACAATTCATAGATTTTTTCAGTATAAAAGCAACAACACATACTCATTTAAAACAAAAATTTTCTGGTTGGGTGCCTTTTGTCACCAAGCATGAAATATTTAATAATAACCAGTAAGGGCTTAAGTGATTCAGACGAGTCAAGTTTTCTTTCAGCTAGTGCAGACTCATTTAACTTTTCTTTTCTCTCCAACATAATCAGACCTGCTGCAACTTGCCTTGTGAAAATTCCGTGCTGTGTACAATTACATGCTTCCACTTACTAGTTTTACAATTTTTTACTTCAAAAGCGTACTGTTTTTACATAATTATATAAAGTACATAATTATATAAAGTGAGTAATTTTAACAACACTATTCTTTTGGAGTTGATAATTTCATGCAGTAATTCATAGTTATAAAAAACCTCAGTACGTTGTGATATATTAAGGTAGAAGATGTACGTGTATATCAACATATTTTTAACTTTTAGTCTAAAAACAATTTGAGTTATTACAAAATATAAAACAAATACTATAGTAAAATATAGAAAATACACTCAAATGCAGTACTGTTCAGTATTATACAGAATCAATGGTCATCGTAAGTATCGGAGACCTGGTAGGATCAGTTAGCATCCGTAACTATTGTATCATAAGAAATCATAGTAATAGTATGAGAAGTTGTGGCGGAGCATTATATACGAAGTTCTGGTGATATATCCTCAGGGAAAAATTCCAGTTCTAAAAGCCCTAGGAAGTTGAGTAGTAGCTCATTTTAAAGGGGATTTCATACGCTTTAATTTGATAGAAATCATGAAAAAAAAATTTCAAAAACAAATTTCTTAAATTAAAAAAAAAAAAAGTTTTATATAAATCTTGGAGATGATAGTTTAATGCGTGATTTATGTCAAAATAGTACTTTGTACCTCTGTTAAAAGTTTTAGTACTGTTTCTTTAAAAACGTATTTCCTCATTTTATTCACAGAATGGTGAATTAAATCATAGCCAAACTTTGGTTATCTTCTTCAGCAAGCGCCCCATGTTGTCGTGTTTTATAAAACGAGTGCCGAAAAATAAAAGGAGTGAAAACACTTATTTTATTATAAACTAGCTGTTAGCGCCACTAAGCCCGTTTCTTTACAATATTTGGTTCGATTTTGATTAAAAAGTAATTCACACCAAATTTTACTTTATAAAAAGGTACCCATCCCTGGGTAGTTATTAGGAACATAGGCTTTATATAAAATTTTAAAATTTATGTAAAACTAGCTGCGCCCACACACGTTGTGCATCTTGACAATATTTTGTTAGAATTTGCTTTGAATATAATCTACACTTGAAGCACGTATTTTAATAATTAGCTTCATCTCCATTTCACTTGAACATTTCGCCAACAATTAAGGCAATTATACTTACATATGTTGTTTTCATTTTATTTTAAATAAACACAAGTGTCGGATTTACATCTTAAAAATCCCATTTTTATTAAAATATCATTTATACGTTTGTTCCATTCACGACTAGCTTGCTTCAAACCGTACAAAGCCTTTTTCAATTTTCAAACCTTGTTGTCTACTCTTTGTTTTCAAACATTGGCGGTTGTGTCATATACACATCCTCTGCTAAATTACCAATCAAATATGCTGCCGCTATGTCAACATTATTTTCATGCAATTTGTGTTTTGCAGATAACGCCAACAATAACCTTATTGTTGAATTCCGTACCACTGTTACAAAAGTTTCTTGAAAATCAACGCTATATTTTTGCGAACAACCATGAGCCAGAAGTCGTGATTTATATTTTTCAACCGTGCCATTAGGATTATGCTTCAAGGCAGAACTGTTAAATTTTGATTACGATTAGGAATCCATGGCATTACATTTGAAAAAGAGTTGCACTGATTATATAAATCTCTTTTAAAAAATTTCTGATTCCCAATTGATTACGATTACTAATAATCGAAAAGTAATCTGGATAACTGGAAATTACAACAAAATAATAAAAAAAGTATTTTCACAATCAGCTCAAAAAAAGGTTTGGGCTGTTTCGTTCAAGAAGAAGAATACTTTCTCTCAAAATTACTCTCTTTTACCCAATCTTGCAGTACGGGAACAGTTTTCGGTATAATTGGAAACCGGAGGGCTCTTAATGTCGAGTACGGGATCGCACCTATTATGTACATATGCAAGGTATATTTATTTTACTAGGTAGTGGCATCCGTACAACAAATTCAACAATACAAGAACAACATGGCATTTTGTTGTTGCTTCGTAGTTCGAAATGTCAAAAAACAGAAAAAATTGAGAAGCCATGTATGTGTTTAACATGCAACGCTTTGAGCCATTTCATTTTTATGCTTTGAGTTAGAACTGTTGCCGCAACTGCAATATTTGGCTCTGGCTGCGATATGAAATATGGTCGAAATCTTTCTCTTAGCCGTCATTACATTTACAAAACAGCGGAAGATATTTGCTGCAGCTCCTGCATTCTGCTTAGCTTATGCAGCATATTGCTCAGTGTCATAAGAGTCATTATTAGGAACCCTGTACTTAGTGAAATAAATAAGAATTAATATTTCATCGAATGATATTAATGAGTAAAAAATACACCGAGGGCTTATTTATAATCGATAAAACTTTTGTAATGAAGGAATATAAAATATATTAAATACAGTCGAACTTCCGTAACTCGAATCTCCATTATCGAAAAAAAACTTCGACTTACGGAGACTTCGAGTTACAGAATTTTTTTATTTTCTTTAAGAGTTAATTGCAAGCATGTGTTTTTATTACGCATTTGCAGATTGCTCCAGATATAGGCATATTTTGGCTTCTAGCTGCTGAAAACCAATCGAGGACTGCTTTGTCGGTATTTTTGTAAATTGGAGCTTTAACCCTTTTACCATATGGCCGAAATCGAGATTCAAACGAATTTGTAATTGATTCTTTATTTTTAAAAATCGTTGAGACTGTCGTGGCTGGTATACCATATTTATCAGCTGCTTCTTTTTATATTTTTCTTCAATAGACAAACATTTTAAAACACGTTTAGATGCCATAATAATAAAAAATACTATTTTAACATTTACCATCAGGCGAATTACATTTTTGAATAAAAATGATATTTACACAAGTACAAAGGAACAATAAAGTACCATAAAAAGGGATTTCCCCATAAAAAGAAAGCAAAACAAACAAACAAAATCAACAAACCAACCAAATAAACAAAATAGTTCGAGTTATAGAATTCATTTATATTTTTTTTCGCAATTTTTTATTTATTGTATGTTCAATATAATTGAACTATCAATAATTACTCATATCTACAAATAAAAATAAAAATATACATGTTAAGTCCAACCAGTGCTGTACAAAAAAAATGTATGTTTCACGGTTACTGTAATTTGCGGGTTATCCCTCTGATGTACGGATGAGAGAAGCAGTGTCCCTCCTTCTTAGTCGAATGTAACCAGGTTCATTTAGTATGTTACGGGCCAGTGGATTAAGATGAGTTCCAAGCTTCTTTAAATAACTTATGGCAAGTTTCGCTATTTCCGCTTTAACTGTTGGCACGTTTAGATCTTTATGGATGTTCGAGTTTTTTATATACCAAGGAGCAGATGTAATTATACGAAGAATCTTGTTTTGTCGCCTTTGAATTTTTTCTACGTTGGTAGCTGAGGCAGTGCCCCATAATTGAATGCCATAACACCATATTGGTTTTAGAATTGACTTGTATAATAAAAGTTTGCAATCTAAAGCTAGAGTAGAATTTCTGCCAATAAGCCAGTTTAGTTGGACTGCTTTTAGCTTCATTTGTGTTAACTTTGTTTCTATGTGCCGTTTCCATGTAAGGCGCCGGTCAAGATGTATGCAGAGATATTTGACGTCTGAAAGCTGGGGTATCGTTTGGTTATTTATCCGAATAGGGGGGCAAGATTCTCTACGCAGTGTGATATGTGGTCTTGTAAATATCGTGAAGCTACTTCAGGTCTTTTGTGAATGCTCAAAAAAGCTGTGTCGTCAGCAAATGTCGATGTGTGAACTCGGTTACTAATTGGCATGTCTGAAGTATACAATAAGTATAAAAAGGGCCCCAATATACTATACTATATATATTATAAAAATTGTACAATAAACAATAATTAATTTATTAATTTAAATAATTAATTTCAACTCATATTACCAAATTATATGTACCTTTATTATTACTTTTATTCCCATATATTTCCCTTTATATTTATTTTACTGAACGCATACAATAATTAATTTGGGTACATTGGCAACAATATATTTAATTTGGAGCAAAAAGCTTCCTAACAGACTGTGATCACAGATTACATACAACTTCTTCTAAAAGCTTGCTCCATGAATTAAATAAACGGTTTAATTAATTTAAATCCGCGGTTTAATTTAGCAACGGTTGAAGCGACCGGGACTACGGTCGCAGCGTTCCTTTAGCAGCACCACAACGAGCAGCAACTGCTTTCTTGGATCTTGATCAAAGATTACACACAGAAGTTGCAAGCTCAAAGCTTGCTCGATGAATTAAACTAATATCAATGCCGTTACTTAACATATTGAGATTTTTTATAGTTATGTATTTATATAATAAGAAAATTCATTTATATTTGGGTATTTTTAACAATTTTTGGGCCAAATTTCCATTTTATTTTTTGAGCAATTTCATTTTTTAGGGTGATTATTTATTCGGCAATTGTCGTTTTTGTTTTGGTGCAATTTTTTATAGGGTCATTTTGCATGCAGCCACTTTGGCCACACTTCTTCCACAAGAAGAAATTATTACGAGTAACATTTTTTTACCGTGAACGTACATACATGAGCATAAGTTAAAGCGTTCTCATCTCAGAAAATTATAATAAAAGCAATAAATACCGTAAGCAGTTGTTTTCAATTGCATATAAAAATAAATTAAGAAGAATGCAAACAGATCAAATTCATTCAATAAATGTGAATGCAACAAACTTCTTAAATAATTAAAAAGAATCAAAAGTAATCTCTAAAGGTAGTCGGATTATTTTTTTAACTCTTTCTTTTTTTTTTTTTTTTTGTTGTAATTTAAAGTAATTCAGATTACTTTTGCATTATTAGAAATCGTAATGAATTAGTAATCGTGCGAAACAGAATATAATCGTAATTTAATCCTAACTTTACCATTCAGAAAAAAGTAATCAAATTACTAATTATTACGATTAGTAATCATTACATTACAGCTATTCTTCAAGGTAAATACCGATTTGCAACCAATAATGTTTTTACTACTTGGTTTTTCATGGCATCTAACCATTCATTAGAATCTTTACCATTTAAAGCCTCCGAAACCGCATTTGGATTTTCAATAATTGCATTTAGCATTTCAAGGCCATTTTCCGGACAATAAATTTTTCTTGGTCTATCCTTACCTCCATATTTTACTAGTTTCGGTCTGAAACGTTTTCTTCTATTTTTCACAATAACAGTTACTTCTTTTTCTGTGTCACGGGATTTACTGCTCAGTTTCAGTTTTTTCCTTTGTTGTTCATGAACTTCATCAACACTTTGTTATCATTAACACCGTCATTATTTTGTTCAAGCACATCGTCAGACAAAAATATTTACATATGCATTTGCTTTGAATATTTTTTGAAAAATCACTATTAAACTTATCGCATGACTTGTCTTGTCTATTTAAAACGTTTTCAAAAGACTGCTCAAAAATCATAACATCACGAGCAATAGTTATTTGGCTTTTGTTAACATCCTATAAACGGTATGCTTTTGTATAAAGTTGATAACCAACGAATTTCATTTTCGTACCTTTGGGCAAAAATTTTCCACCTTTAGGTTTTGGACCCTTCTTTAGCACTACAGCGTCGCAACCAAAAGTTTTAAAATGTGATACGGACGGTTTCTTCCCACACCATCGTTCTTACGGAGTAACATCCCCTAGTATTTTCGTCGGAGCTTTTAAATATGGCTTCACCCATAAACTTTCTGGTAATCCAGACGAATTTAACATAACCTACCCATTTCCACAAGTGTTCTCTTCGCTCGTTCAGATACGCCGTTTTGTTGTGGTGAGTAAATAACCGTTGTTTGGTGAACAATTCCTTTTTCCTTGCCACTACGAAGCATTTTTATTTGGCGGCCCATCTGCTTCTCCGCCAGCCCAGCAACATTTGTGAATGCATCAAAAGCAAACCAAAAAAAAGTGGTTGAAATAAAAATGCATTGGTTTGCTAAATATTTAGCAAAGTCACACACCTACCTTGGTGAAAGCTGGTATGCTACTGATTTAACATTTTTATATGTTTTGTTCTCTGTGAGATTCTCGTTGAGATTGTGTATGTACTTACAGACCCTTAGGGATTTGCGTGGGGGCTCTTGATCAAAAGCATCTCTGGTTTGTTTAAAGAAATAAGTCGAAATGTCAGCGAATAATCGTCTATAAACGTAATAAAATACGGTGAGCCCCCCACTAGCTCCTAAACGTCACTCGTTCGCACACTTGAATAGTTTTTATATTGTGTTGCAGTAATTTTATTGCCCAAATCTTTAATGCCACTTTTTTACAATTTGTTCTTAACAACTGCATATACCACTACAAAATTTTTATTTTTACTAAATTAACAACACACAGGTAATCTATTAAATCAGCTGTTAAAATATTTTCATTTTGTTTAATTTTCATTACTGCTTTGTTTGTGGCGAATTGAATTGAACAACATGACCAGCTTTAATTATTTTATTTATTGATAGAAAGTTTGAATGTAGTTGTGGGACAAACCATACATTAGGTGCGATCCCGTACTTTTTGGGAAAAGTTCGGTAAAATGAGAAAAAACAAAAATAAACTCTCTTAGAGACAAAAATGCCCGAAAGTACGGGAACAAAAAAAACCAACTTTATATCCCAAAACTTTATGTCAAAGTGTTTTGTATGCATTCGTAAATAGTAAAACTTAAAAACACAAATATTTTATATGTACTCGCAATTCCCAACATATTTTAGAAATTTAATTTATCAATCTTTTATGATAAAACTCTTAAATAACACTTTTGTGAGCATATGAACACATATATATTTTTAATTTTCTATTGTTTACTTTCAAACAGCTGATTGTTTTGCTTTTACACAATCAACTCGAAGAAAAAGTTTGGGCTGTTTTTTGCACGAAGAAAAAGAATACTCTCTCTCTCTCTCAAAATTACTCTCTTTTACCCAATCTTGCAGTACGGGAACAGTTTTCGGTATAATTGGGATCCCGCAGGATACCAATGTTGAGTACGAGATCACACCTAATGTATCAAACTTTTAGCTGTTAACCATATGCGACGATCACTGCTGCCAGTTTTGCTGATTTCTCTGCATTTTGCTGATTTTTGTAAAATTGCTAAGGTCAGATTTGCAGATTTTTGCCTTTAAATTGCAGATTTTATAAAATTAATCTGTTACTGCTTTTTTATTTATCTTCGCCAATTTTATTCCGTCAAATATAACGTCTTTCAGGCGTTGAAACTTTTATTATATCTATACAAATATTTATATTATGGTCCTAGACGTCTTTTTTTTAATGAAATTCAATAAATATTGGAAATAAAACATCTGAACATATTGTGTTGACTTTAAATTAAAAGCTTTGTAAATTATTTATTAGATAATACGAACTATATAAAACGTATTTGGTATTTGTAGTCAACAGAAAAATTTATACAACGAAAGCAATTCTAAATTTTACAAATGTGAAGTGCATTTAAGAGATAACAAACTTTATGGAGCTCTTGTTGAGTAGTAGCTAGTGTGCTAGTCTATGTATGTATGGGGGTTGTGGGTTTGATTCCCACCAAACACTCTACTTTCATTATAACAGGTGAAGGTCTTCGTTACTATGTAATTTTATTGTAACTATAATAAATAAATAAAATATATTTTTACGTTAATGTGTTAAGTACACAGTATTTTTGTTAACAAATTAATTACAAAAGCAAAATTAAGCGAAAATTAAATTTAAGAAATTGTGACAAATGTGTAAACTTTTATGTTGAACTTTGCGGTCAAATTAAAAAAAATAGATCTTTAAATGTAATGAATCTTTTGTAAATAAATTGAATTTTAAAATTGTATCACAATTTCTGAGTTAGAAAAAATTTTTGTATAATGATGTTTATTGGATCCAGGTTTTTATTTTAAAAATTCTGCTACTTTTACCCGCTAAAGTGAAATAAATATTAGTTAGGCTTGATAATACAAAAAGGATAATTGGTATATATAAGGTATCACTTGAAGGAATTTGTTATAGAAAATACTCCAATAAAACTATTATAATACGGTAGTGGAACACAATTTATGTATCGATAAACAATTTTTTTGGTTGAATGAATGAATCTTAATATTTCTGTACCTCGGAGGGATACAACACTATGTTCATTTTTTTTCCATATTGACTTTATTACAGAGTTAAAATCAGCCTTTCTCATATTTCATAGAGGAATAGAGCACTATGTCAAAAACAAGTTAGAACCGGATATAGCATGTTTTAAAACAACACCAAGTCCACTTTCATTTAGAGGGGTAGAACACCATGTGTTTAAAACTCCTCTCCTGTAAAGTTATGAAAATGGACATAGTGTTGTATCCCTCCGAGGTACAGATTTATTGATTTATTTTATTAATCACAATTTTTTTAATTATAAGTAATCCATAAAACCTTCATATTAAATTGTTTTTTAGTTTATCAGATTTTTTGCCGATTTTAAAATTATTATGCAGGTTTGGTAGATTTTTTAGATTAATTTTGAAGATTTTATACCAAAATTTTCTGGCAACACTGGCGACGATGCGCCATTATCTAAAATCCAAAAGTCTCTTATATTTGGTTAGTTTTTTTAAAGAGCAAGCAGTCATTTTCTACTTTATCATTATTTTCTCTACATTGAGATCTTATGTGTCCCTTTTACCACACCGAAAACATTTTCTATTATTGTTGTTGTATGTATTGTTTTCTGCATTTTTCTTCGTAATTTTCTGGATGCAGTGTATGCTTTATAAAGTGAACTTAGAACTTGCCAAGCATCTTTAGCTATGAAACAATTTTTTATATAAATTAACTGACTTGACTCCAACCATTTGTTAGGATTTTCTTTTCAACAATCCTCTACCACAGTGTACCACAAATCTAAGGTTATAAGTAAACTTTTTACCTGTATGCACCACGTTGCATAGTTATCACGGTTCAGCTTCTCCATACTTGAAACAGCGGACGACATCTTTTTTTGTTTTTTAACTCCGGATAACCTTTGCAGGGCCGCCCCGAGGTTAGTAGGCGCCTAGGGCGAGATTGTGATCTGGCTTCCTATACAATTAATTGGTCTAAATAAATTTATATTTCTCATATACAAGCATGTCATAAATTCCGTTCGGAATTGAAATGATTCCGTAGTAACAATTCCGATCGGAATGGTTTTAGCTGCTATAGATTCTGTTTAGTTTCATTAAAACAAAAAAATACAAAACCACTTTCAATGTGCCAACATAAGAATGAATGTAGAAAACAAACACCCATGTTCCAGAGCTATATTTCGTTCGGAAGTGGAATTGATTCCGTATTTTGCTTCTATAGTAAACGTAAAACGACAAATTTTTTCGGAATAAACCCACTTTCAATTTGCTATGTGGAATTGATATTTTACGCAATTTATAGCCATTTAAATTATTCAAAACATCTTTTTAGTAGTAATGGATATTATTCTGGACCATGCCTTAAAACTCTACGAAAAACAGTGGTAAAAAATCCATAACTTTTTATAGGATTCGAATTTTTATACGTGGTTTTTCCTGTTTAGACTTTGGTCTAATAAATCGACCGATAAAAAAAGTGATGGAGAATTATGTAAAAAATGCTAAACTTTGGCGCCCGCACTGTGATACATATTTTGAGAAGGGATTATGGTTACCGATTTCCAAGTTATATTACTCTATTGAAAATAAATATCAGAGTACCTCGGGAGCCAAAATCTTACTGGTCTATTTCAATATTATCATAGCAAACATGATGGTACAAAATGTACTTTCTCTGTACTTTTACTCAAAATATTATGTAAGTTAAAATAACTGAAAATGCAATTTAAAATAAATGAAAACTCAGTTAAAAACCGGTCTACTTATTATTCATTTAAATCAAATGAAATGTTTTGTCAATTTTAAATACTCAAAAATTAACTGAAAAAATCCGTTAAAACAAATGTTTTTTCTTTTATTTTAACAACTTAAAAATTAAATGAATATTCCGTAAAAGTAAATGATATTTCCGTTGATTTTGGTTTTTTAACTGTAATAAAATTAAACTTAAAATTCCGTTAAAATAAACGATTCTCCTGTTGTTTATGTTTGTTTAAGTGTAATAAAATAAACTACAAATTTCGTAAAATAGTTCTGTTTTCGGCGTTGATAAGTGCGGACGCGATTTTTTTTAAGCTCGCATTAACAAAAAACAAAACATACATTGTGTGAATAATTTAAAACAAAAACAAAAAACAAACCTGTTTTAATACAACAACAAAGTTGTTTGTAAAATATTTTTTTTTCTTTTTCTTTTTCCTTTTCTTTATTTTTTACAACGGCATATTGAATTGCTACTTTTACAATAAAACAAAAACAATAAAGGCTAATGAGTCTATTTAATTTAAGTAACAAAAATGTTGACAATGTTGAATTAAATAAAAACAAAAAAAACTGAAAATAATTTGTGTATTAATGCTACGCCAGTTATACGTGCCCAATCTTGCTCTTCGCTTTTACTAAGCGATGACAATAAAATAACTACAAACAAATCGCCTTCTAAACACAGTGTTGCCAAAGATAATATGGATAGTGTAGAAAAACCCAGGACGCAAGTGGGAATGGACAGGTAAATAATTGAAAAGAGGTCGAAGCCCTAAGTCTTCGCAGATTGCACCAATGGCTAAAGTACAAAAAGACAAGGACTCTAACGGAATAAATTCCCATAATCGCTTTGCTATTTTAGATAACGAATCAAGTGAAAGAAAAACGGCACCCAAGTCGTTTAAGCCACCACCAATTTTTTTAAGGGAGAAAAATTCAAATGAATTAATAACTAAGTTAATCTCAGTTATCGGGGAAAACTCATTCTATGTAATTCCTATCAAGCGTGGTAACATTGATGAAACTAAAATTCAATTTATAGACGAAAGTAGTTATCGTAAAGCAGTAAAGGAGTTTGAAAGCTGCAATAAGAACTTTTATACCTACCAGCTGAAGAGTAGCAAAGGCCTACAGGTAGTCATCAAAGGTGTAGACTCATATGTTAATCCAGTGGAAATAAAGGCTGGCCTCCAAAAAGCAGGATTTAAGGTTAAAAGCGTTGACAATCTAAAAACTCGAGAGCGTGTTCCTCGACCTCTATTTCGCGTTGAACTGGAACCTGGGGATATTAGATTGAAGAAGAACGAAACGCATCCCATTTATAATCCTAAATATCTGTTACACCGCAGGATAAGTGTAGAGGAACCACATAAGCGGTCAGGACCCGTTTAGTGCTTAAATTGCCAAAAATACGGCCATACAAGGGCTTACTGCAAGTTGCCTCCGGTTTGCGTTGTGTGTGGAGAGCTTCATTGTTCCGCCCAATGCGACAAACCAAAGGATGACTCGAAGGTTAAAAAATGTAGCAATTACGGTGGAAATCACACTGCTAACTACAGAGGCTGTCCAGTTTTTTCTATGGTAAGGAAGTCAACTCAGAAATTAATTACTCCCGCTAGGCAGCCACAATACCAAGCAAATGCTCATTACCCTCAGTTAGCTCAACCCACAACCAAACATGTTTCATATGCGGATATGTTAAAATCCAATCATGTTTCAGCACACAAAGCGACACCTACAACCAATTCTACCCCAAATATGCACCCAGAAGCTAAAGAACAAACAACATCTGGTAACTACAATTGTCTCGAAGCAAGTATCGAGACATTAGTGCATTCGTTAAACAGTTTTATGAGCTCTATGAGCAGCATGATGCAAGAAATGGTTCGCATGCAATCTATGATGTTGCAGGCGGTACTTAACAAACCATCAACTGTTTAAAAATATGTTTCTGGAACGCAAACGGCTTACGCCAACACAAAAATGAACTCGAGTACTTCTTGAAGAACCAACAAATTGATATCATGATAGTTTCAGAGACTCATTTAACAACAAATAGCTTTTTTAAAATCAATGGCTATATATTATATGACATTAAAGACCCCCGTGGCAGAGCATGTGGTGGTTCAGCAATACTAATAAGGGCTCGAATTAAACATCATTTACTGTGTGATTTTTGTGAGGACTACCTTCAAGCAACAAACATCTGTATTGAAGAATATCATCAAAATTTTGTTATTTCTTCGATTTATTCACCTCCTAGATTTCAAATATCAGAGAGTCAATATATCGACTTTTACAAATCACTAGGTCCCTGTTTCATAGCATCAGGCGACTACAACGCTAAACATACGTTTTGGGGATCACGCCTAATAACTCCAAAAGGTCATGTTTTATTTTACACTATTTCAAAAATGCGTCTGAATGTGATATCAAGTGGACAACCCACCTATTAGCCTACTGATCGACAAAAAATACCTGATGTTATTGATTTTGGCGTGACTAAAGGTATTTCGAGAGAAATGATTAAGGTTGAAGCGTCACTCGAATTGTCCTCAGATCAATCACCCACTATTGTCTATATATGGAATCAGCAAAATATCGTGTCGCCAACAACTTGCACAAGCATTAATTGGTTGAAATATAGAAAGTATCTCAGTACTCATTGTTCGGAAAACATACCGCTAAGAACACCAGAAGATGTGGACCAGAGTATAATTTATTTTGATCAAAACCTTAAATCAGCTGCCCAACATGCGACAGAAACCAGACAACCAGCTAGATACAATCAAATTTATTTTGTAGATGTCGAGCGGCTCTTGGCTGAAAAAAGAAAAATTAGAAGAGAATGGCAAGCACACAGATCTCCTCAACTCAAATCTAGACTTAAAGATTGCACGAAACGGCTAAGACAGCTGCTAGAATCTCGAAGAGTAGCATCTCTGAAAAATTACTTGGAAGACCTCGACGCAACTGCACAATCAGATTATTCATTATGGCGTGCATGTAGAAACCTTAAAAGACCGGTCGTACGTAAGCCTCCCTTGTGAACTACTTGTGGAGACTGGGCAAGGAATGATACCGAAAAAGGCAATTTGTTTGTTGGACATTTGAAGAAGGTTTTCACCCCAAATGTATGTACTGATATAGCTGAGTTGCCATCAGTAGAGACTAGTGCCGTAGTACCCCTAAGATTTGAATTTAGTGATATTGAAAAGGCAATAGCAGATTTAAACACCAAAAAAGCCCCTGGCGTTGATAAAACAAGTAACAAGATGTTAGTTGAGTTGCCCCGTATAGGTCGCAGAATTATCCTGTTTGTTTTTAATGCCATCTGACGTCTTGAGTACTTTCCCACAGAGTGGAAGGTCTCTTTGAAAACTATGATTCCTAAACCAGGAAAAGACCACACAAAAGTAGAATCATACAGACCTATAAGCCTTTTATCAAACATGTCAAAGTTATTTGTGAAAATATTAATAACTAAGCTGAATCCAATTCTTAGCGCAAATGGATGTATTCCGAACCATCAATTTGGCTTCAGAAAAGAACATAGTACGATCCAACAAACACACAAATTAGTAAATGTAATTAAAACGACCTTTGAAGAAAAAAAATACTGTTCTGCGCTTTTTATCGACGTTTCTCAAGCATTCGATAAGGTTTGGCACGAAGGCCTAATATTTAAGCTAAAGCTGAACTTGTCCGAAAACTTGTATAAGCTCTTAAAAGATTATTTAATGAATCGCAAGTTGTTACTAAAAGAAGGTGACTTTTTAAGCTCGCCACAGCTCATTGAAGCCGGAGTTCCCCAAGGTAGTATTTTGGGACCAATTTTATATTTACTGTACACATCGGATATGCCAATTAGCACCCTAGTCCACACATCAACTTTTGCAGATGACACAGCTTTTTTAAGTATTCATGAAAGTGCCCAAGAAGCATCACAAATTTTACAAGACCACATACTCAATTTGGAAAAATGGCTAGAAAAATGGAGAATAAAAGTGAATGAACAAAAATGCACTCACATAACTTTCACACTGCGCAGGGACTCATGCCCTCCTATTCGCATAAATAACCGAATGATACCACAGCTTTCAGACGTTAAATACCTGGGTATACATCTTGACCGTCACCTTACTTGGAAAAACCACATTGACTTCAAGTTAACACAAATGAAACTAAAAGCAGTACTTATTGGCAGAAACTCTACCTTGAGCTTAGATTGTAAACTTCTACTGTACAAGTCGGTCCTCAAACCAATTTGGTGTTATGGGATTCAGTTATGGGGCACTGCCTCAGCTAGCAATGTAGAAAAAATTCAAAGGCGCCAAAATAAGATTCTACGTATTATTACATCTGCTCCCTGGTATATAAAAAATTCGAACATCCACAAAGACCTAAACATGCCATCAGTTAAAGCAGAAATAGCGAAACATGCAGTCACATATCTAAAAAGGCTTGAATCTCATCCAAACCCTTTGGCGCGTAACATGCTGAATGAACCTGGTTACATTCGTCTAAAAAGAAGAGATACTGCTTTTCTTGGCCGTACATTAGAGGGATGACCTGCAAATGATTGCAAAATCCGTGAAACAAACATTATTTTTGTCTAGCACTGGCTGGACTTAAAAAGTATATTTTATTTTAGACTTAAGATACGAGTAATTATTGTCAGTTCAAATATATTGAGGATACAATAAATAAATTATGAAGAAAAAAAAAATTTCGTAAAAATAAACGATATTTTTTTTATTTTTACTATTTCTTATTTTACATAAAAATAAATTAATTTATATTTCTTAATCTTAAGACTATAATTTTTTAACAAAGATACTTAAGTAAATACAATGTATTTATATATTTACATATGTAGTTTTTAAGTTAAATATATTTTTACCAACATTCCTCATCAACTAAAGAACCGAAAATCACAATCAAGAGGTTAACTATAAATAAATTAGTTAAGTGCGAGTTACACTCACACACGTAGGGTTCCGTACTATGTTCAGTATAATTTAAAAATTCCAGTTGTTTATTTCTTTATGTCTTATGGGACACCCTTAAATTTTAAAATTAAAGTAATATTCGCGAAAAACGCATCATAATTAGAACACCCTTTAAATTTTAATATGTAATTGATTTTATAGCGGCCATGGTAATACACTTTCTATTAAAATATCAGGAGCCTACCTATTGCGGTTAAAAAAATACGGTAATATTCGTGAAAAACACGTTACTAATGGACACACTTCAATTTTAAATATTTGTTATAGCGGCCGAAGTACTACATCTACTGTAAACATTTCAAGAGGGTATCTATTACGGTTTATAAAATCTTATCACTGTCGAAACACCCTTTAATTTTATTATTCATTATAGTGGCCATGGCAACTTCCTTTCTATAAATATATTAAGAGTCTACTTATTGCGATTACAAAATAAGTCACTATAAGTGAAAAACATGTCACTGTCGGAACACCCTTTAATTTTTAGTAATTGTCATATCGGCCGTGGCAACACATCTTCTGTACAAAATTTCAAGAGTCTACCTGTTACGGTTCAAGAAATAAGGCTTTATACATGCAAATCACGTCACTGGCGGAAAACCCTTTAATTTTTATTATTTGTTATAGTGGACATAGTTATATACCTCCTGTAAAAATTTCAAGATTCCACCTATTCATTCAAAACTTAGGATATATACATGCAAATCACGTCACTATTGGAACACCCTTTAATATTTAAGTTCAATTTTGTATACTTGTTTATAAAACTAACATAGTTTTAATTACATTCTGCAAATTGTAAGTGGTTTCCTCTTACAGCTCAAAAAAAAAGACATAAACGTAAATAACACGCACTTTTGGAACACCCGATAAGTTTTAGTATTTATTGCTATAGTGGCCACAGTTATACACCTTCTGTGGAAATTTCAAGAGTCTACCTTTTATGGTTCATAACTTAGGCCTTATACATGTAAATAAAACCACTTTCGGAACACCCTTTAATTTTTAGGTTTATTTTTTAAGACTTGTTTATAAAGCGAACTAAGTTTTAATTACTGTTTTTAAATTTTTACTGTATGCCTCCTACAGTTCAAGAAATAAACACACATTCGTGAATAACACCTCTCTATCGGAACACCCTATAAGTTTTAATATTTGTTGCTATAGCGGCCACATCTTCTGTGAAAATTTCAAGAGTCTAATATTATGGTTCAAAAATTAGGCCTTATACATGCAAATCACACCACTATTGGAACACCCTTTAATTTTTAGGTTTATTTTCTATACTTGTTTATATAGCGAACTAAGCTTTAATTACTGTTTTTAAATCTGGAGACTATGCCTCCTATCGTTCAAGAAATAAACACATATTCCTGAATAACACCTCTCTATCGGAACACCCTATAAGTTTTAGTATTTGCTACTATAGCGGCTACAGTTATACACCTTCTGTGAAAATTTCAAGCGTCTACATACCTATTATGGTTCAAAACTTAGGCCTTATACATGCAAATCACACCACAATCGGAACACCCTTTAATTTTTAGGTTTATTTTTTTAGACTTGTTTATAAAGCGAACTAAGTTTTAATTACTGTTTGTAAGAAATGAACACATATTCGTAAATAACACCTCTCTATCGGAACACCCTATAAGTTTTAATATTTTTTGCTATAGCAGCCATAGTTATACAACTTTGGTAAAATTTTCAAGAGTCTACCAATTATGGTTCAAAACTTAGGCCTTATACATGCAAATCACTCCACTATCGGCACACCCTTTAATTTTTAGGTTTATTTTTTCAGACTTGTTTATAAAGCGAACTAAGTTTTAATTACTGTTTGTAAGAAATAAACACATATTCGTAAATAACACCTCTCTATCGGAACACCCTATAAGTTTTAATATTTGTTGCTATAGCGGCCACACCTTCTGTGAAAATTTCAAGCGTCTACATACCTATTATGGTTCAAAACTTAGGCCTTATACATACAAAGCACACCACTATCGGAACACCCTTTAATTTTTAGGTTTATTTTTTTAGACTTGTTTATAAAGCGAACTAAGTTTTAATTACTGTTTGTAAGAAATAAACTCATATTCGTAAATAACACCTCTCTATCGGAACACCCTATAAGTTTTAATATTTTTTGCTATAGCAGCCATAGTTATACACCTTTGGTAAAATTTTCAAGAGTCTACCAATTATGGTTCAAAACTTAGGCCTTATACATGCAAATCACTCCACTATCGGAACACCCTTTAATTTTTAGGTTTATTTTTTCAGACTTGTTTATAAAGCGAACTAAGTTTTAATTACTGTTTGTAAGAAATAAACACATATTCGTAAATAACACCTCTCTATCGGAACACCCTATAAGTTTTAATATTTTTTGCTATTGTGGCCGCAGTAATATACTTTTGGTAAAATTTTCAAGAGTCTACCTATTATGGTTCAAAACTTTCGCCTTACACATACAAAGCACACCACTATCGGAACACCCTTTAATTTTTAGGTTTATTTTTTCAGACTTGTTTATAAAGCGAACTAAGTTTTAATTACTGTTTGTAAGAAATAAACACATATTCGTAAATAACACCTCTCTATCGGAACACCCTATAAGTTTTAATATTTTTTGCTATAGCGGCCATAGTTATACACCTTTGGTAAAATTTTCAAGAGTCTACCAATTATGGTTCAAAACTTAGGCCTTATACATGCAAATCACTCCACTATCGGAACACCCTTTAATTTTTAGGTTTATTTTTTCAGATTTGTTTATAAAGCGAACTAAGTTTTAATTACTGTTTGTAAGAAATGAACACATATTCGTAAATAACACCTCTCTATCGGAACACCCTATAAGTTTTAATATTTTTTGCTATTGTGGCCGCAGTAATACACTTTTGGTAAAATTTTCAAGAGTCTACCTATTATGGTTCAAACCTTAGGCCTTATACATGCAAATCACTCCACTATCGGAACACTCTTTAATTTTTAGGTTTATTTTTTCAGACTTGTTTATAAAGCGAACTAAGTTTTAATTACTGTTTGTAAGAAATAAAAACATATTCGTAAATAACACCTCTCTATCGGAACACCCTATAAATTTTGTTATTTGTTGCTATAGCGGCCAAAATTATACACCTTCTGTAAAAATTTCAAGATTCTATTAAGATTCAAAACTTAGGCCTTATAAATCAAAATAACACCACTATCGGAACACCCTTTAATTTTTAGGTTTATTTTTTAGACTTCTATATAAGGCGAACTACGTTTTTATTACAGTTTGTAAATTTTTAGTGTATGCCTCCTACAGTTCAAGAAATAAACACATATTCGTGAATAACACCTCTCTATCGGAACACCCTATAAGTTTTAATTTTTGTTGTTATAGCGGCCATCGCTATACACCTTCTGTGAAAATTTCAAGAGTCTACCTATTATGGTTCAAAACTTATGCCTTATACATGCATTTCACACCACTATCGGAACACCCTTTAATTTTTAGTTTTATTTTTTTATACTTGTTTATATAGTGAACTAAGTTTTAATAACTGTTTGTAAATTTCAAGTGTATCCCTCCTACAGTTCAAGAAATAAACACATTTTCGTAAATAACACCTCTCTATTGGAACACCCTATAAGTTTTAGTATTTGTTGCTATAGCGGCAACAACTATACATCATCTGTGAAAATTTCAAGAGTCTACCTATTACGGTTCCAGAGATAAAAGGCGCTGACAGACGGACAGACGGACAGACGGACAGACGGACAGACATTGTAGCGAAAACAATAGGGTTTCGTTTTTACACTTTGTGTACGGAACCCTAAAAAGAAATTATAAAAAAATATATAACAAATAATAAAAAATTGTTGAATTGTAAGCCACTTACCTTTCTCTTGAAATACCGAAACGAATTCTAAGGATTTTTAAGAGGTTTTTAAAATATAAATAAATACCTAAAGGGAATAATTAAGAAGGTATAATTAAAAAATACAATGCAGTTTCGAAATATCCTAGCTATCACTGAAAAACAGTTATGCATAAAGAACCATTTTAACAATGTTTTGCAACTAGTAAAGAAGAGTCCAAAGTTCTGCCTCCAGGAATGAAAAAATTACATGACGTTATTTTAAGTATATGTATCTTTTAATACTATAACCTCTAATACAGGACTATTTTAAAGGCATAAGAATGGAATCTAGTCGAAAATTGTTGCACTTGACTTATCACTGATATTAAAGCGAGTGTTTTGGATGAATCTTGTTGAAAATAATCAGAAGAACGTCAGATTCAAAATGTTCCAAATTCTGTGACCGACATTATAATGGAAAATGTTTTCGATAATAACAGAAGAAAAAAATTTCCTGTTAAAGGTATTCTAAGAAAAAAACTAGGGATATGTAAATATATTTAAAGGGTCATAAACGACAAAAGTCATTGAAGAACAGACAAAAACTGCTACAGGGAAGGCAGAGTCCCTGCTACCAACCATACTTTGGGTTTCAGACTTTGCAATTGACTTAACAATAGCAAATGGCAACTTTGTACTGCTATTACAAATTGAAATTGAAAAAAAATATTTTTTCGTTCACCCTAATGTGCATATGTTACTATTTATTTGTCATAAAGCAACTTCAGGTATATGGATCCAATCAATGATGCAAAACAAGAGTTCAAACAGTTGCCAAGTATGATAAAAACAAAATTATAGATAGTTTTCCCTAGCCTCAATAAAATTGGCAACCCTACACTTGAAATCACAATTGGCTTAATTTAGTTTCTATTATATTTGACATAGTTATTATCCTATAGTACTTGAATTACTTACCAGATAATGTGTACCACACTACATACATATAAGGTGGTAAATATTAAAAAGTAAAAATATTCAACAAGAGGGAAGCTTAAGGTAGTGGTAGACTTCGTTCTCACCAACTGACGATTGATAATTAAATACAAGTTTTCTCGTATTCCTTCATCTGGGTTTGGTTGGTTAAATAGATGATGCTTACAGCTAAAACACTACCCTAAGTAGATTAGATACAAGAGTGCTGATGACGGACGTGCTGGTGTCTAAAAATTAAATTTTCCCAATTTTTCTTTAATACTGTCAAATAGTTTTAACATACATACTTAGTTTTTTTTATTTTTGGAATAACCGAATTTTCAACTTAAAATAAATGAAAATATTAACTGTAAAGGAAAATCAGTATTTATATTCAGTTTTTTTTTTTTAAATGAATGTTGGAATCAGTAGAAAAATAAAATGCTTTGAATTTTAAATGTTTATTCAGTTAAAAATAACTGTACGGAATACTTTTTAAATAAACTACAATCAGTTACTGTAAAAATATTCTGAGTGATTGTTAAAATTTCCAGACAGTTCTGTGGGCAAAGCTGTTCAGAAAATAATTGATTTTACAAAAACAGTCTATTCATTAATTTGTGCAGAAAATATTGGACCTTGGGTCAGAAAAATGGTTCTGGTGCCCACGGTCGCAACCCGGCTCATATATAACGGAATATATGAAAGATGTATTTCTCAAATTTTTATTATCTTGCAAAGCATCTATTTTTGTTTTGTAACATTCGTTCTTATGTTTCAATATGTAATACATAAAAAGTGGTTTTGTTTTTTTCCATTTACTAAAAGCGAACGGAATCTATAGAAGCTAAAACCATTCCGATCGAAATGATAACAACGAAATCATTTCAATTTCAAACGAAATGTCTGAAATGATTGAATAAATTAATTTTTTTTAAGTCAAAAAAATATTTGTGTTGTTACGACAGAAAAAACATAACAAAAATGCCCGAAATATCTTTAATAACAGCAGTAAATTGATAAAATACGTCGCAGAATTTTAATAAAATGATGTCCTGAATAGTTTAAACGGCTATAAAACGCTAAACAAAATATCAATTCCACATAGAAAATTGCAAGGGGTTTCATTCCGAAAATTTTTTTCGTTTTACGTTTTCTAGAGAAGCAAAGTATGGAATCATTCCACTTCCGAACGGAATTTAGCTCTATGACGTGGCTGATAATTTATTTTTGTTATTTTATACTTATATTTACAAAAGTGTTACATATTATGTAGTAATAATAAAAAAATATAAAAGAGATAAAAAAAATATAAAAGATAAAAGAGAAAAAGATATAGATATAGATAAAAGTTTCAATGAAAACTGGAATGGTAAACATTAACGTTTTATTTTTTCCAAATTTTCTGTACAACGAAGCTGATGTTGATTACAAAAATATCTGTTTTGGGTAATTTTTGGATAATAATTATCAGCCTTTAATGGCAAGGGCCCTTTAAAAACTAACTCATTCTTTTCGTTTTTATTTTTCGAATTCTGGCCAAGAAGATGGATCCGTATTTATCAAGCCAACAGTTTTAGGAGAAGAAATTATTATTGTTTTGTCAGCTTCATTCTAATTAATATCTTTGTTTTTAGATTCTGACTTTGGTATTACTAGTATTTCAACTTCATTAAGTGTACTCACGTTCACTGATAACAGCCGAAGAATTAGAAGGAGCAAAATAGGAAGTGAGCTCTGGGACCTTCTTAAGAAGCAATTCACTCATTGCTTCCTCTTTGTTCCTCAGACAGTTTTTTAAACATGAT
Organism: Phasia obesa; assembly: GCA_949628195.1. NCBI lineage: Eukaryota > Metazoa > Arthropoda > Insecta > Diptera > Tachinidae > Phasia > Phasia obesa. Next base: position 68,311,560 of record OX451219.1, read on the forward strand.
AGTAAGAAATTATTCAGTTCGTAATAATCCTACTGAATGTTTATGGTATGGTATGGTAATGAGTAATTTCAAATATAATATTATTCTTTTCGTATTTTACTTCTTTATTACTTTTTTGTGGGCAATGAAAGAACCAATAGTAACTTTTCAATAGCTAGCCGTTTTTAATTCGCACTCGCCGGAGTCAATGGACGGTTAATCGTACATTTGATAAATGGAAACCATTGAGAAATGAGTGGAGCATACATAGGTGCTCTTCTACAACTTATTGTTGTTTGTTTTAATAGCTATTGTTTACATTCGAATTTTTCGTCAAATATTTAATATTCGTGCTCCTATCCATAACGCCGACGGCGCACAGTGGTCAATATTTTGAGATAGCGGCAAAACTCCTTTTGGTTTTTGTTCTCCGATTTTAAAGTTATTAGACTTATATGAAAGTAGACCGTAGTAAACCTCGGGAGCCAAAAAATAAGAACTCTATTTCAACTATTTCACTGAGAACAGAGTCGTCAAAAATGGGCTTTTTAAGAATTTAGTAAATTTATGATATTTTTAGTTAATTTTTAAAGTTTAAATGATCATAACTTTTTTGCTTTTCAAGATTTTTGGACAAAATAAATTTTGTGTTTTAACTTAACTTATTTCCTATTACTGGTAAAAAAAATTGAAGCTCTACTGTTTTCAGAACAATTTAGATATTTTTTTTAAAAAAGGTCAAATTTCTCGGAAATTTCCTACTTCATAGAGCACAACTCCTGTGAGTCAAGCTGAGTCAAAACACAAATTTACTATTTTGTAGTCCAAACTCTCCCCTACATTCCTATATATACATGTCCATGCATCGGGACTGCACTTTTTGAGCTACAGCAATTTTTCTGACCCAAGGTAAGATATTCGGTACAAATGCACGTCATATTTTTTGAGAAGTTATTTGTATGTGAAGGTGGCTATTATGCATATATTTTGATGAAATTTTGTACAAGAGTTCTCATTGACCCAAAAAATAATTCTGTTGAAATTAGGAGAAGTTGGCCCATATTTGGACCTACTTCACATAGAAGGGTGTATCAAAATTTTGACAAAAATGACAATAGAACTCTCAAATTATGTGGTATCTGGCAATTCATTTGGAAAAGGTAAAAAATGATTTTATTGCCATCTAATATTACATAACTTAAATACCTGAAAATTGCAAATAAATTTAAAACCAATGGAAATAACTGGTAAAACTAAGTACTGTTATATTATGTTTCAAAGAGGTAAAAAAGATCATGTTGAAACTTCGAGCAATAGTATATTAATCCATGCATTCATTTTTTTTCTTCATTATTGTTTAAACAATGGCTAAATTCAGTTATAGTGTTCTATCTGATATATATTTTAAACGGAAGGATGAAAAAGACATTATTTTACATATAATGAATAATCCATTCTTCAAAATATGCGACAAACAAGAAATTAAAATTCATAACTTAAAAATAAAAAACTTTTTAAATACTTTAAGAAAACGGTACAATCAATGTTCCAGAAACAAGAAATTGTTTTACTCACGCAACCAAGAATGGCTAAGAAATAAACTTATTTTTAAAAAGCCATCAGTAACTACCACGGAAACTGGAAAAGGTGGTCGACCAGCAAAGCCAATTGGTAATTGTAGTGAAAGATCACGAAGACGCAAGCTTAAACATATCAATGAAGAAGTTTCTTGTAGCATCATAAAGGATTCATTTCTGCATCAAATTCAACCATCGAAAACTAAAAAGAGTAAAATTGCTATCATTGAAAAAATAATGGAAGCAAACCCCAGACGCACAAAAAGGATTTTAGAAAGTATGCCGACACCAACTGAAGAAAATAAATTTACTCCAGAAGAAGCATTTGCACTATTTTTGGATTTGAAAATGACTAAAAACCAATATACAGAATTGCGGAAGCGAAGCAATGAAAAAAATTGTGGAATTTTTCCATCATATCGAGATATAGTTTCTGCCAAAAAAGATTGCTTACCTTCACCAACTGCTATTAGTGTAACTTCAAATTCAGCAGAAATAAAATTGCAGGATCTTCTTGAACACACTGCAGAACGATTATTAAAGACATTTGATGCTGACTATTAAAAGAAGTTTAAAAATTGCAGCATATCCTTAATTTCTAAATGGGGATGTGATGGGTCCTCTGGCCAGAAACAATACAAACAATGTAATGCGGAAAATTCATCAGATGCCAATTTATTCATGATTTCTTTCGTTCCATTACGTTTAACAAAAACTTACATTGGTTCAGAGCCGTCAACTAGTAGAGCTGCAGAGACAGATGTATGGAAGAATGAAATTCCCTCGTCAACAAAATTTTGTAGACCAATAAAGTTTGCGTACAAAAAAGAAACTAAAGATGTCATAACTGAAGAGTTGGAAAAATAACAGATGAAATTAAAGAACTTCAACCAGTGATATTTGAATTTAATGACCAATGCATCGAAGTTAACTTTAAAATGTCACTTACAATGATCGATGGAAAAGTTGCACAAGCTTTAACCGAAACAAAGTCTTCGTCAAGCTGCACCATATGCCAAAAAACATCAAGTCAATTGAGCCAACCACCAACACAAGACGATAGTTTTAATGAAGCATATGAATTTGGAATGTCACCTCTTCGTGCTAGAATTCGTTTTATGGAGCATATTCTTAAATTGGAATACGATTTGGAATTTGGCCCGTTAGGCGAAACAGTGAGAAACAACAAAGAAAATTTGGAAAAAAGAAAGCAAAAAAAAAGATAGGCCTTATAATTGACCAGCCAAAGCAAGGAGAAGGAAATTCTAATGATGGAAACACTGCAAGGAGATTTTTTTCCGATCCAGAAACTGCAGCTTCTATAACTGGAGTAGATTATGATTTAATACGACGATTCCAAATCATATTAGAAGTTATATTATAGCAAAAAGATAGATGCAAAAAAATTTGGTCAGTATGCTAATGAGACAGCAACCCTTTATAACCAAAAATATTCTTGGAGACATATGCCAACCACAGTTCACAAAATTTTGTTCCATGGGGAACAAATATTTCAGCACAATATGCTTCCAATTGGAGATCTCTCAGAAGAAGCGCAAGAAAAAAGGAACAAAGACTACAGATTATTTTGCGAGCACAATACAAGAAAAATTTCCAGATATTGTACTAATGAAGATCTTATTAATATTTTGTTGTGCACATCAGACCCATATATGTCCAGTATTCGACAAAAATGGAAATCCACCTCATTAGAGTTAGATGAAGAAGCTAAACAACTACTGCAAAATGAAAATCAAAGCTATTTGGAAGAAATTTTTACTAATATTGTTTAATTAATACTAGTTTAAAGATTATAATTTGTTTCTAATTTTAGTATAAATTTTTATTAATACATTTAAATAAAATATATGTGCACTTTAAATCAATAGTAAAAGTTTACTTAAAATTTTATCGATGTTGTGTTCTGTATATAATATATCCAAATGGTATTGATATTGTTGGCAATTTCAGTGTTATTTTTCAGTTTAATCCTCAAAGCTAATTCTTTCTTCCCAAAAACCTACCTTTGGCCCCTGTGAATATTGAGACTAAATAAATGTCAGGGGCCAAATGTTGGCATTTTCTGACCAAAATTAAGTTTAGGAATAATAAATAAGTATTGGTTGTAAAATACCATTAAAGAAAATAAGAAATTATAAAAAAATACCTATTTAAAATGTCAAAATATTCAACTTTTACATGGAAACTCAACAAAAAATTAAAATGCATTTTTAACTCCACATTACTTACGTTCCTATCAGTCGATTTTTACATTTGAACACGCAAATTGAAGCTTAAAGTCCCTCCTATTGAACAACACAAATTGCGTAAAAAAATACCAATCCGGTCAAAAGTTATAGAGTTTTGACCGCTATCTCGCGAAATTGACCACTGTGCGGCGACATTTCTTTCTCTCTTACACAAGTTTGCGCCCTCTTCACCTTGGCGCCCGGGGCGATCGCCCCGGTCGTCCTAACCTAGGGGCGGCACTGAACCTTTGTTGCACAGCAGAAGAGCTTTCAATCTAAGATCAAAAGTGAAACACGGTGTCGGTGTCGGTGTCTTCAATTCATATAAGAAAGTACGTCTTGTTTAAAGCACGTTTTATGACTTAAGAGAAAATACAATATGTAATTCTTAGAGTGCGAAAAATATTTTAGAATAGAAAAACATAAAATAAATTACAGTGTTGTATACATTTGGATTTAAATAGAGTTTCATCTTCAACAGAAAATACTATTTAGCCCAATTTAAGCTTTATAAAAGGTTTTTGGCGGGTAGCGTCTAAGGGTTAATTTTTCGCAAATGACTTTAGAGTATGCAGAATCTTTAAAATATCCCGCTTTTAAAAGTAAAAGGTGCCTTGAAGTATTCCTATCTAAAATTTCAAAAATTATTGTAATGCTCTGTAAAAGGTGTTTAAAATATCCCGCATATCGGTAAAATTACGTACTTTCACTGCCTTTTCTCCACTTTCTCTTAGAAATAAGATATTTTTGTGGAAAAAAAGTATCCCAAAATGGAATCACGATACTAAGGTATCCCCTCACAAAATATTATTAAAATCAATTAAGTTCTTTTTACGTCATGCGAACATAGAAAGAAAGACAGACATGAAAAAAGTTAATATTTTATTATATGTATAGATTATTGTACAGTTCTGTAAATAGTGTTTAAAATATCCCGCTGACAAAACTAAAAGTTGCTGACAAGTTTACATTGTGACATTGAATGGGCAAAATTCCGTACTGTCAGAAGTTTTTCTCTATTTTCTCTTAGAAATTTATTTAAACTGAGATACTAAGGAACCTTCTCAATAGAATTTTTAAAATTGCACCCAGTAGTTTTTACCACCGATCACAGACAAGCAGGCAGGCATACAGAAAGTTAAGTATGGACTTATGTATCAATAAAATGGAATATTTGAAAATACATTTTGCACATCCCCTTTGACTGAAAACAACTATCTATACACATACATAACTATACTCTAGCAGGACAATTTCTGGACATGAAATATTTTTTGGAAAATGGAATACAAAACACCAATGTTTAGAAATTTTGTCTGTCTGTGCTTCTGCCTATGTTCGCATCACGTAAAAATTACTGGATGAATTTTAATAAAATTTTGTGAGGAGATACCTTGGTATATTGGTTTAAATATAAGATACCTATTTTTCTCTAAAAATATCCCGTTTTCAAGAGAAAATAAAAAGCGGGACATTTTAATTACTGTTTACAGAACTCTACAATAATTTTAGAATATTATCCAGGGATAGATACCTCCATATAGAGACAATACATAAACCATAACTGAAGCACTATAAAGTAAGAATCTTAAAATTTGGAGTGAATTACATACCTTCAAAGCACAATCGAATAAAATATTTTCAGGACGCACACGACGTGGCGGGCACAGCTAGTTTTATTATAAATAACCTCGAAATTAACTAGGTTGTACTTCTGAAGTCTTAGAAAGAAAAAAAAAAGAAAAATACTGATCTCAAAAATAACAAACTTAGTTTTTATTTTCATCTCCAAAATAAAAAACTTAGTTTTTATTTCTGTTGCCTAGTGTTATTATTCAGTTCTTCGTTTAATACTAAAACAACAAAGAGTGTGAGCGTCTGAAGCAAAAATCACTTTTTTTATCTTATTTCTGATTTTATTAAGACGTGACGTATAAAAAATTACGTAACGCCAAATACTCTCATTTACAACATAAACATAAAGTAACAACCAGAAAAATTTGTAAGCGTCATTAACCCAGCATGTGACATACTTTGTTGGCATTTGTAGCAAGAGCGATCAAAAGTAAAAATTCTACGTTCTACTGCAAAAATTATAAATAAGAAGTGAAATGCTTACATAACAATGCTGAAAAGGGTCTTTTTATCATATCGTTCAATCGATCGTTTAAGCATTGGTCATTGATCGTTTTATTCTCTCAGAATGCGGAATGTCTATTACTTTAATTGGCTTACACTCGTAGAATATAAGTCATGTAAAAAAACATATACATATGAAGAAGGGAAAAAAACATTTCAGATTACACTTTTTTATATTTTTTGTAGAAAAAAGTTTAAAAACTGCAGCTGTGGTTTACTTTTTTGAGATATTTTCTTTAAAAGTAAAAAAGTCAATTTGAATGAATTGAAAAAACGGTAAATAAATTTCGATTTTGGTCGAAAAGGGTTAGATCATAGTTATCAATTTCAATGCTTATTTATCAGGGAGCGTAAATAACAGCTACCAAAAAAAATTAAACTCAAAAACTCTTTATGTTAGATTCAAAGGAGATATATGCTGTCATATATAAATAGATTTGTATTGACGAGCTCTTTCAGAATCTATGGTGATTTGAAAAAATAGATTTATTTTTTATTTTGTTTATTTACATGATTTTTTTTGTGGACAGATTTGAACAGAGGCCGCTCGATACCCATTTAAGAGCATAGAATACTCTTTCCATGCTTCCCTGGCTTGTTGAATCTCAGAGAAAAAATTATTAATTTACAAGAAAACTTTTTTTTAACCTCATAGTCATTTTCTTCGCTTTCTTCTTCTGCTCTAAAAGCGATGTATAAGATGTGTCGCAAAAATGCGTTGAAAATGGGAAAACACCCGGTGAAGATCGTTAATCAAACAATAATAAATTGAAAACCTAAATTATTTTAATGACGATTTATTCAACTAAAATGCAATTTTATTGTATTGGTTATCAATTTACATAAAATGAGTTTAATTTTTTGGCAAAAAAATAAAACTCCTAAAAAAGTTTTATTTTAACTCCTTAAAAAGTTTTATTTTTTTACGCCTAAATAAAATTCTTTTTTTTAAACTTTCATTTGAGTTCTTATTTTTACTTCCAAAATAACTGTTTTAGATGGATTTTTTTTATTTAATTCTCAAAATAACTATTATAAATAAACGATAACTATTATTTACGGTCCCTGTTATTTATTCATATTAACATTATTTCTAAATACATTATAAATTCGATTTTATACTGACAGACACCGCAATACCGAATTAAGTGATTATCGATCCATGTTGTAAATAATGAAGAATAAGTAATGATTGTTAATGTTTACTGAAGTTTTTTTTTGCTTTAACACATTGATTTTTGATAAAGTTTTCATGAAGGCCAAGAACCCTTTTTTTAGTTTTAGTGATAATACCCATTTCTGAGCTATTACTGATCCATTCTTCCGTTTAATTTTTATTTTGTAACGTGTTTTTTTTTTTCTTCATAATTTATTTATTGTATCTTCAATTTTTTGAACTAACAATAATTACTCGTATCTTAAGTCTAAAATAAAAAATATACGTTTTAAGTCCAGCCAGTGCTAGACAAAAATAATGTTTGTTTCACGGATTTTGCAATCATTTGCGGGTCATCCTCTAATGTACGGCCAAGAAAAGCAGTATTTCTTCTTTTTAGTCGAATGTAACCAGGTTCATTTATCATGCTACGCGCCAAAGAGTTTGGATGAGATGCAAGTCTCTTTAGATATGTGACTGCGTGTTTCGCTATTTCTGCTTTAACTGATGGCATGTTTAGGTCTTTGTGGAAGTTCGAATTTTTAATATACCAGGGAGCAGCTGTAATTATACGAAGAATTTTATTTTGGCGCCTTTGAATTTTTTCTACATTGCTAACTGAGGCAGTGCCCCATAACTGAATCCCATATCACCAAATTGGTTTGAGGAATGACTTATACAGTAGTAGTTTACAATCTAAGCTCAGGGTGGAGTTTCTGTCAATAAGCCAATTTTGTTGTACTCAACTCAACTCAGTTGTAATCAATATGGCTTCTCCAAGTAAGGCTACGGTCAAGATGTATACCCAGGTATTTAACGTCTGAAAGCTGTGGTATCATTTGGTTATTTATGCGAATAGGAGAACATGAGTCCCTACACATTGTGAAAGTTATGTGAGTACATTTTTGTTCATTCACTTTTATTCTCTATTTTTTAGCCATTTTTCTGAATTGAGTATGTGGTCTTGTAAAAGTTGTGATGCTTCTTGTGCACTTTCATGAATACTTAAAAAAGCTGTGTCATCTGCAAAAGTTGATATGTGGACTATAATTGACATATCTGATGTGTACAGTAAATATAAAATTGGTCAAAATACTACCTTGGGGAACTCCGGCTTCAATGAGCTGCGGCGAGCTTAAAAAGTACCTTCTTTTAGTAAAAACTTGCGATTCGTTAAATAATCTTTTAAGAGCGTATACAAGTTTTCGGGCAAGTTCAGCTTTAACTTAAATATTAGGCCTTCGTGCCACACCTTATCGAATGCTTGAGAAACGTCGATAAAGACCGCAGAACAGTATTTTTTTTTCTTCAAAGGTCGTTTTAATTACATTTACTAATTTGTGTGTTTGTTCGATCGTACTATGTTATTTTCTGAAGCCGAATTGATGGTTCGGAATACATCCATTTGCGCTAAGAATTGGATTCAGCTTAGTTATTAATATTTTCACAAATAACTTTGACATGTTTGATAAAAGGCTTATAGGTCTGTATGATTCTACTTTTGTGTGGTCTTTTCCTGGTTTAGGAATCATAGTAATCAGAGAAACCTTCCACTCTGTGGGAAAGTACTCAAGACGTAAGATGGCATTAAAAACAAACAGAATAATTCTGCGACCTATACGGGGCAACTCAACTAACATTTTGTTACTTGTTTTATCAACGCCAGGGGCTTTTTTGGTGTTTAAATCTAATATTGCCCTTTCAATATCGCTAAATTCTAATTTTAGAGGTACTACGCCATTAGTTTCTACTGGTGGCAACTCAACTATATCAGTACATATATTTGGTGTGAAAACCTTCTTCAAATGTCCAACAAATAAATTACCTTTTTCGGTATCATTTCTTGCCCAGTATCCACAGGAAGATCGCAAGGGAGGCTTACGTATGACTGGCCTTTTAAGGTTTCTACATGCACGCCATAATGAATAATCTGATTTTGCAGTTGCATCGAGATCTTCCAAGTAATTTTTCAGAGATGCTACTTTTTGATATTCTAGAAGCTGTCTTAGCCTTTTTGTGCAATCTTTAATTCTAGATTTGAGTTCAGGATATCTGTGTGTTTGCCACTCTCTTCGAATTGTCCTTTTTTCAGCCAAGAGCCAATAGGTAGGTTGTCCACTCGATATCACATTCAGACGCATTTTTGAAATTGTATCAAACAAAACACGACCTTTTGGAGTTATTAGGCGTGATCCCCAAAATGTATATTTAGCGTTGATGCTATGAAACAGGGACCTAGTGATTTGAAGAAGTCGCTGTACTGACTATCTGATACTTTAAATCTAGGAGGTGAATAAATCAAAGAAATAACTAAGTTTTGATGAAATGCAAATTGCAAATGTAAATGGTGCAAATTTGGAGTAGGATTATTTTTCGGTGTCGCTTAATGTACTGAAACATTATTAGTTTTTAACATATCCGCGTATAAAACATGTTGGGTTGTTGGTTGGGCTAACTGAGGATAATGAGCATTTATTCGATATTGCGGGTGCTTAGCGGGAGTATTATATTTTTGAGTGGTTTTCCTCACCATGGAAAAAACTGGACAACCTCTGTAGTTAGCAGTGTGATTTCCACCGGGTGGGTTTCACTTTTCTTTAATCTCATATATCCAGGTTCCAGTTCAACGCGAAATGGAGGTTGAAGGACACGTTCTCGATTTCTGAGATTATCTACACTTTTAACCTTAAATCCCGCTTCTTGAAGGCCAGCTTTTATTTCTGTTCGATCAACGTACGAATATACTCCCTTTATTACTACCTGTAGGCCTTTGCTACTCTTCAGCTGATAGGTATAAAAGTTCTTTTTACAGCTTTCAAACTCGTTTACTGCTTTACGATAACTGTTTTCATCAATAAATTGTATTTTTGTCTTATCAGTGTTACCACGCTTGATGGGAATTACATAAAATGCGTTCTCGCCAATAACTGAAATTAATTTCTGTATTAAGTCGCTCGAACCTTAAGTAAATTGGAGGTGGTTTAAACGACCTGGGTGCCGTTTTAGGTTCAATTGTTTCGCTATCTAAGATAGCAAAACGATTGTGGGAAGCTATTCCGTAAGAGTTCTTATCTTTATGTCTTTAGACATTGGTGTAAGCTGCGAATATTTAGGGCTTCGAGCTCTTTTCAATACAGTTATGTATCTGTCCATTCCTACTTGCGTCTTAGGTTTTTCTACAATATCCATATTAGTTTTGGTAATACTATGTTCATGTGTTTTTTGTGTTCTACGTTTTTGTGTGACATGACATGTTGTATTAAAAATTAAAATGTACACAAATATATGAATGTGCAATTTGTTAAAACTGAGATGCAGCTTGAATTCCATCCACTAGCACGAAAAATCTTAAACAAAAGAAAGATAAATGCTAAATAACAGCATAAATAATAAAACATTAATTTTTGTCTAGTGCTAAAAGGATCTTACCATATTTAACCTTTATTTTCAACTATTTACACCCAACTAAAGCTGAACAGCATTAATTTTTGAGTGTAATTGTTCGACGGCCGCATATACATAAGTTGGAACATTATATCTATAGTTTAATGTTATATTTGTGCGATTGTGCACCACCAACAATAACTTTGATTGAAAATGAGTGTGAAAGAAATAAAGACGAAATAAATGTTAGTCATAATGTTTTTACTTGTTACAACAAATGTTGCAATTTAATATCGATTGTTTTATTAATGTATAACAAATACTGGGATCGCATACATACTATATTATTTTTTGCATTAAACGTTTATTTTTGAAGATCATATCTTCAAAGAATAATGCTAAATAAGTGCTTTTACGGGAAGTAACGGAAGGGGTTTGGGTTAGGGACATACGATCATCATAAGGCCTCAGCAACAGTATGTATGTATGTATACACATACATGTATGTACATATATTTTATAAAAAACCAATACATAAAAACATTGTAATTTGTAAATTCTACCCACTTGGCCATATTTTTAAGACGTCCTAAACATTT
>OX451219.1:68322842-68432757 GCA_949628195.1 Phasia obesa
GTAAATAGAGTGTTCAACAAACAAAATCAAATTATGGATTTATTAAGTTTTGAATAATCTTCAGAATAAAGATTCTGAAGATTCAGAATAAAGATTCTGAAGATTATTTAAAACTCAATAAATCCAGTTGCTGCGAGCCTACATGAGCTAACCAAGAAGTCCCGACCTTACGAGTGGAGTGAAGCAGCCGAGGAAGCATTATAAAAGCTCAAGGAATTGTTGTGTGTGGCACCTTTCCTAGCACATCCAGTTGCTGGTCTAAAATTCGTGCTAGACACTGATGCGAGCGGATATGGAATAGGAGGCGTGCTGTCGCAAGTGTTACATAGGCTACTACAGCAGAGTACTTTCGAAGTCTGAAAGAAACTATTGCGTAAAGCGACAAGAGCTTCTGGCATCTTTGGAGTGCATTAAACACTACCACAAGTATTTTTACGGCCAACATTTTACGCTAAGGAGAGATCATGCCGCACTCAGGTGGTTGCTGCATTTCAAGAGCCCTGAAAGACAGCTTGCCCGCTGGATTGAACGACTGCAGAGCTACGACTTTAGTATTGAACACAGAAAAGGAGGCAAGCATAACAACTTAGATGCCCTTTATAGACGGCCATGTAATCTGGAGTGTAAGCATTTCACAAAGGCGGAGAGAAAAGAATGTGTTATTGATGCTCGGCTCACACGTATAGAATCCAGTGAAGACTGGCCGACTGCACAAAGGCGCGATCCCATACTGGCAAAAATTATAGCGGCTAAAGAGGATTACAGACCGATGCGAAGTTAGATCTTACCAGAAAGTTCACTGGCGAAGTCACATTGAGTCCAGTGGAACTGTTTTAGGTTGAAGGATGTCTGCTTATATCGCACCTGGGAAAGCGCAGATGGCAAAACTGCGATAGACTTAATCGTTGTCCCATCCTCCAACAAGGTCATGAGACAGTTCCACAGTGGTCTTGGCGGAGGTCACCTTGGTGTAACAAAGACCTTAGAAAAGCTAAAACAACGCTTCTATTGGGTCGACTGTCAACAAGCCGTAACCGAGTGGATAACCAATTGTCAGGAGTGCTTTGCTGCAAAGTCGGGGCAGCTACAGCAGTACAATTCAGGCGCATGGCCGGAAGTATGCCATTCCCAATCAAGAAGCCAGAACGATTGTAGACGCGTTTATAAGCAACTGGGTGTGTCGCTATAGTGTTCCCTTAGTACTATACTCTGACCAAGGCCGAAATTACGAATCCGCTATATTCAAGGAGATGTGCGAATTATATGGAATTATAAAGACCAGAACGACACTTTTACATCCGCAATCTGATGGCATGGTCGAAAGATTTAATCGAACCCTGGAGAAATACCTGAGAAAATTGGTCAGCGCACACCATAGGGATTGGGTTAAGCATATACCCAAATTTTTGTTGGCATATACGTAGATCAGATTCCACCTCACGAACACCAATGAAAATAGTCTTTGGATCTGCGCAAACTCTCTTCAGGCACAAAGGAATCTCCAGGAGATTCATGAATGCGTGCGGAGTCGGATAAAGTTAACCAGTGATAAAATGAAAGCCAGATATGATCGAGCTGCGAAGTCTGCTTATCCCACAACGGAAGAAAGGATTATTACCCAAACTACAAACTTAATGCGATGGACCTTATAATGTAATAAAGCGGCTATATGACGTAGTTTAAAGAATCCAAAAGTTTCAGAGCTATGGAAAAGGTACATCTCTGCCTTGAGAAGGGGTAGAGTTACGAAAGAAGAATTTATTCATTATACCCAAGCATACCATAGCAAGAATGTATTGGTGTTTTGCACCGAAAAAAATCACATTGTTTAACATTAGTAAATACAAAAGCGTTTAATTTTGAATGAGTTAACCAAATTTTAATATAAGTTTTTTGTTAAGATAGAGTTAAAAAATGTTAGCATGTGAATATTTTATGAACAGAAAATATTTGTTGCTCCTATTAACAGTTTTAATTAGTTTCAGATGCAAATTTAATAATTTTTTTAATTGACTCAATTATATAATTAATTAAGAATGAATTCAATAATATTTCAATTAAGTAAGTTATGGAATTAATTAAAAATTAAATCGAATTTGTATCTGAAACCAATCAAAAACTTTAATTGGTGCAAAAATGTTTTTCTGTGTGGTTGTGAAAATTCCATACAAAAGGTTTTTGTACAATATTAAGTTAATATATAATTAAATTAGTTTTCTTACGATTCTTAGAATTAAGAAGTAGTCATGAATTGTCACATACATATGTATGTGTATGTTTGGAAAATTCCGTACAAGCGCTTCTTATGAAAAAAAATCTAACGTATTCATTAAACAGGTAGAGAAAGCACATAATACAATAGCGCTTGTTTATTAATGCCCATTACTGTTAAGAGCTTTTTATGTAAAGTTTCTTTTTCAACCATAAAACATAATTACCTTAATTTATTTTTCATTCTGAACTATTAAAACTAATTTCGTATTTTCCAAATTAATAATATGCAAATAAACTATTCATGCATGCGTACTCGTATATAATTTTTTGTAAAAATAAAATAAATATAACGTTTATTGCTTTGCCTTAAAACTGTTAAATGAAAGCGTGATTTAAGTTAGCGTAACAAAAACTAATAAAAAATATTTTTATATATAAATAATAAATATTATTTCAAACTAACAAAATTTTTGGTTATGGTTAAATATTTTTAGTGTTCTTATTTTATTACACAATGCGACATAAACCTGCTTTGTTGAAAGTTGGCATGCTAATGATTGAAAATTTTATATGTTTTGTTCTCTTTGTGTGTTCACACAGAACACTAAGGGGTTTGCGTGGGTCTCTATGATTTACATAAATACAAGTATAAAGAAATACACAACCACACAAACAGGTAAAAAAAATAAACAAGAAAACAACAGCAATTGAACCTGCCAGATCTGTCTGGAATAGAACATTCTGGTGCTTTTAAATCGGCTATATAAGCAAATCGTACTGGTGAGCAGGGCTGCCAAAAATGCCGATTTTTACACTAAAAAATTACAAAATTCCGATTGCCGATTTTTGGTAGAAAAATTCAGATTTTATCAAATCAATTGATTTGGGAATTTATCCTAGAGCTTTAATATTAAAATCCGAAATTCACAATATTTCTAATAAATGCGTAAATTTTTATATAGAAATGCTCATGGAAACAGTTTGATTTTGAAACTAGCTTCAAATCACTAAGTTTATTAAATCCATATGTCATAGTGAATACCAAAATTAAATTTATTTTAATCCTTATGGATGTTTCCGAATTTTTTAGATAAAAATGAAAAACAAGCGTTAGATTCGGAGTACCGAGAATTGCATTTTCTTGAATTTGAAGAAATATTTACAAATATTTGTGAAACAAATTATGATTCTACCACATTCGTGCGCAAATGTGGAATGAATATCGAAAATTTCGAACAGAAACTTTAGATGGAATATTTTCTAAAGATTATTTAAAACTTAATAAATCTATTATCATATTAAATACGAATTGGGGAAAATTTAAAATTCAGAAATGTATTTCTTACTATATACGAAACATATATGTGACCAAGCTGATGAAAGAACAACACAACATTTTATGTGTCTGTTGCACCCAATGATATTTTGAGATCAACTACAAAATAGATTTTTTTAAACTAATTTGTTGTAAAAATTTAACCTCGACTATATCAAAACTATACTTTTGAACTGAAAACTTCAAAAAGACATAACTTCGTTAAATTCTCAGATTTGTGCCTGATTGTTTGCGGGTTTCCACCTTCCAGAGGCTATAGGTAGCGAGGTGGGAAGCGACATGTCTTCCAGATCTTGTTGTTAACCTAAGGTCTTTTTGATTATAAAATTTTGTTGAGGAAGGAATGGATTGTTCCTCTATATCGTTTTTGAAGACATTGGTTGGGTTTCTACGTTTGATTTTGTCGCTGATTCAGTTGACGCATAGGGTAGAACTTCACAATTTGTTCGATTAAAGCTGCCGTGCGTTGAAATATAAGTTGCTTTTAGTGTTGACTGTTCTTCGTTGCAATCTTACTTTGAAATACTTATCACATTTCTTAATAACTTCGAACGGGCATGAATAAGGTGGTTCCAAGGGAGCCCAAACGTGATCATTTCGAATGAAAATATATTTATAGTCCTTTAGACATGGCTGAAGATTATATTACCGGTGTGATGGCGGGATGCAGACGTTGGCGACTGCATTTTACGTCGTAACTGCATGACAAATTCGGTTCTAGCAGAATTTATATCCGTAGGGGACTTCCGAAAACCATTTCCGATGGGCTGGTTTTTATGTCTTCTTTTAATGTCGCCCGGAGACCAAGTAAAACTATCGGTAGTACGAAACACCAGTCTTCTGTTGCCGTCTTTACTGTGCGGTGCCAATTCTCTACCATCCCATTAGCCTGATGATGGTACTCTGTTGTTTTCAGATTTTGAATGCCTAGAATTTACATTAATTCTGCGAAAAGTTGGGATTCAAACGTTGGGGTCCATCCGTTAATTATATGTGGTATTGGGATGGCCATTGGGAAAAACCGTCAATGCAGGTTAGGCAGTATCGGTACCCTCTAGCAGGGGAGTGGACCAATAATGTCAATATGAATGTGGTCGAAACGTTGGTCGGTTTGTCCGAAATCGCCTAGGGGAGACTTGTTTCTTTGACAACTCAAACAGTATCTAACGAAATCTGCGACATCCCTTGACATCAATGGCCGCACAAAACCCTGCGAGACTAATTTGAAACTAAGTTGCCTTCCTTCCAGGGTGTGATAAACTGTGTACAGTTTTTAGAACCTGCTGCCTTAATGATTTTAGTATAAAAGGTCTTACTAAATTTCGGTTTGTGACACAGTAGAGTGCTTGGTTGGAATTTGTAATGGAAAGTTTTTTAAGTAATGTTCACTACCAGATTTTAAAAACGCTTCTAGTTCTTGATCTCCGGTTTGTTCTTTTGCTATTGCTTCAAAATCTATGCTTCTTTCTATAATGCAAATTCTAGAAAGAAATTCAGCCGTATTATTTCTCCTGCTTTCTACGTGGCGTACTTCGGTGGAGAGCTGACTAATATAATCCAATTGGCGAATTCTTCTAGGAGATACTTTGTCGCGTTTTTGGCCAAAAGCGTATGTGAGCGGCTTATGATCAGTAAATATGTTAAATGCTTTGCCCTCTAATAGGTATTGAAAATGTTGGACACCCTGATAAAGTTCAAGCAACTCGCGATCGTAACTGAACAATTGGTGGATCACAGAACCTACAGCCTCAGTCGACGCATCTACGGTTAATGTTAGAGGTGCCTCGTATGCAAAATGGTTGAGCATAGTCGCATTGCCCAGAGCGCCTTTGCATGGTTGAAGGGCACGTTGTGCTTGTTCGGTCTACTTGATCGGTGTGGTGTCGATATTTTTCTGTCCAGTTGTTAGATCTTGCAATAATTTTTGCCCGTCTGAAACGTTAGGTGTTAACGAGCGATAAAAATCATACCATATCATATCATACCCATAAACCTCTTCAATTCGTTGGCCACTTTAGGTGTTGGAAAGTCGCCTGAACTCTGTCTGACTTCGGCTGAATTCCTACGAGTGATATTGTATGGCCCAAAAAATCTACGCAAGTTTATTCGAACGTCAATTTGTCAAAATTAAACGTTAATGCGTGCTGACAGAGACGGAAGAAAACAGTGCGAAGGTGCTTTAAATGCTGCGCTTCAGTGTCTGAGGCCATTAGACTGTCGTCGATGTATATAAAAACGAAACTGATATCCCAAAATATATCATGCATGCGACGCTGAAATGTTTGGGATGCCTTTCGTAAACCGAATGTCATTCGTTCGAACTCAAACAATCCAAAGGGAAAGTTAGCCTTTTTAACCATACGCAGCGGACTGGCCCAACAACTGTCCGAAGGCTGACATATGTTGTTGTCGGTCATATACTGAAATTCTGACAGTAATTTAGAGCCAGTTAATTTTCTCGCACATGCGAAAACTAGTTACCGCTTGTCACTATGTGGTGCGTAACACTTTCCGATGTCGATTAATTTAATAATTTTTATGAAATATTTAGTTTTTTTTCAGAAAAACAAGAAGCAACCATATTCAAGGTAAGTTGCAATTGAAATTTTCATTTAAAATGTGATTATATTTGTTACTGTATTTTGCAGAAACAGACAGCAGCCTAAAGCTCTGTACAGCCGGTTGTCAGATCTTACAATATTGTCAGAAAAATATACAGAAAACGTCTAAGGATCGTATGAACTTACAATCGTGTGTCAGCACAATGTTAGGTATGACAATATTCTAAGATCTGACAACCGTCTGTACAGAGCTTAAGAAGTTGTGAAAAACAGTGTGTAAGTATTAAAAACAAAAAATACTTATGTTATAATTTTTAGGAATGTAAAATGCAACAAGAATTGTCCTTCAGGGGAAAAATTCCACATTGGTGTAATTTTTGACAGACTGAGGCAATATGGGTACCTGGAAATATTATTGAAATTCCAATCAGATTCAACAGCTATATCGAGGAAAGTGTTTCACCAACACCGGCTTCGTTTACTGACGATTTTCTGCATATCCGCCCTTTGGCCAAGCGCAATGATTTGAACAGTTGCATGACATAAGCCGACCTCGCTTACTTAAGATTTCTTGCATACAATTTGTAGCATATTACAATATAATTTGTTTACAAAACAATGAATTTATATTATTTCCGAATGTAAGTTTTCTATTAGAGGACAATTTTTTTTTATAAACAAAGAAATAAGGAATGCGAGTTTGAACACATTCAAATAAAATTATTTAAAAATAAAAAAATATATTTATATTTGCCTAATAATGTGTTAGGATGTTGTTAAAAAAACAAGGTGTGTGTTGTTCATCTTTCAAGTCCTCATTGCCATCAGTGTCTGTAGGTGGAACACCACCAGTACCTTGATACAAATTAGCAATAATACGATAGTGCCTTCCAAGTCCTTCTTCTCTTTCTTGTAATATTCGGGGTCAGAATCGGCATTTTGTTCCAACCATATGATAGATTCATCTATGTATGTTCTACCATCCCGCTGTTTGATTGCTGGCATCGCTCATGTTGGCACGCAAAACAAAGAGTATTCTTTTTGAGGTACCAAATCCTCTTTGCAATTGGTGTTATAATTGCAAACTTTTATATTTTTCCAAATTCGCAATTTGTTTTTTAAGGAATTGCTTAATTACTTTTATTAAATTTCACACCACCAAAGAGGAGAGCACTAATTTTTATTTATTTTAAGAAAACTTTGTGGTTTTAATGGGTTCTCTTTGGATTTAATCACAATTCCATTTTAACAAATTGCTCATGTGCTTTTAGTGCAATATTCACAATTTTTAGTTTTTTTTAACCGACTTCAAAAAAGAAGGAGGTTATCTATTCGGCTGAATGTTGCTTTTTTTATTTGCATTCCCATTTTCGTATAAAATGGGTACTATATATGTTTCTTTCTTGACAAGATGCCCTAAATGCTGATTATGGTCATTTTCATAAGTCAGAAGTTATATCTTTGTATACTTTGTGTCGGTAGCTCAGACGTGCAAGTTAGTTTGTTAAACTTACACCGTATGGGCATTTTTGAGCTTTTTCTCATATTTTTGGTAATACCAGCACATTTCTGATATGGATAAATCTGCTGTCCCAAATTTTAATTGGCTATTAGGGCAAACTCGGCTTGATAACGATCGCGTGCGCTTAATGTTGAGCAGTTTCTCGAAGTTTTTTTTTCAAGTCGAGACATACGTTGGTAAATTTTGGAAACTATGGTTTCACTTGGAGCCCTTTCAACGGTACAGACCTTGTCGACAAGTTTAGACAATTGTATCAGCTTAGCTTCTGAGGCTTGTAGCTCGTACGTCCGGTGGTAGACATTGAAGCCACAATGATTTTAAGAAGGATTCACCTACTTTGTCTTTTGCCAAGTCTCGCAACTCGTTGAGCAATTGACTTGGCCATCTGCCGACTAATTACATGTCGGAGAGAAATTTTTGCGTATTCTTCTGCTCACTGTCGCTGAAACGTTCGTTAATACGTTTTTTTAGGTTGTAGTATTTCCCACTAGCGGGTGTCTGCAATACCGCATCAAACATTTGCGCTAATACGTTTGATTCTACTGCAACAACGATGGTGTTGAACTTGGAAATATCTCGAACGATATTTTCCATTCCGAACTGCACTTCTACTTGGGCAAACCATATTTCTGGTCGTTCGGGCCAAAACGGTGGTACTTTTACTGATACCCGTTGATACCCAATTTATAGTTTAAATTTATTTATTCACTAGCTATCCCCGGTGCGCTTCGCTACACCCATCCACAAAAAATACAATAAACACTTGGAAGAAAAGTATGACCAATCTTTAACGCGAAAACGCACGCTAATCTCAAGTCAAAAATGTTCCCATCCAACCTGTTTTTTGCTAGACTATACATACACTCAAAATAATTTGTAAGTTAAAATAACTGAAAATGCAATTTAAAATAAATGAAAACTCAGTTAAAAACCGGTCTACTCATAATTCATTTAATTCAAATGAAATGTTTTGTTTATTTTAAATACTCAAAAGTTAACTGATAAATCCGTAAAACCAAATGTTTACCTTTCTCTTGAAGTACCGAACCGAATTTTAAGGATTTTTAAGAGTTTTTTTAAATACATATACCTAAAGGGAATAATTAAGAAGGTATAATTAAAAATACAATGCAGTTTCAAAATATCCTAGCTATTACTAAAAAACAGTTATGCATAAAAAACCATCTTAACAATGTTTTGCAACTAGTAAAGAAGAGTCCGAAGTTCTGCCTCCAGGAACGTAAAAATTAAATGACATTATTTTAAGTATATCTTTTAATACTATAGCCTCTAATACACGAAAATTGTTGCACTTGACTTGTCACTGATATTAAAGCGAGTGTTTTGATGAATCTTGTGGAAAATAATCAGAAAAACGTCAGATTCAAAACGTTCCAAATTCTGTGACCGACATTATAAAGGAAAATGTTTACGATAATGGCAGAAGAAAAAAATTTTCTGTTAAAGGTATTCTAAGAGAAAAACTAGGGATTTGGGTTATATATTTAAAGTGTCATAAACGACAAAAGTCACTTAAGAAGTGACAAAAAACTGTCACAGGGAATGCAGAGCCCCTGCTACCAACCATACTTTGGGTTTCAGACTTTGCAATTGGCTTAACAATAGCAAATGGCAAATGTACCGCTATTACATATTGAAATTAAAAGATATATTTTTTAGTTCCACCCTAATGTGTATATGTAACTCTTTATTTGTATTCAAGTATACATACACTCAAAATATTTTGTAAGTTAAATTAACTGAAAATGCAATTTAAAATAAATGAAAATTCAGTTAAAAACCGGTCTACTCATTATTCATTTAAATCAAATGAAAGGTTTTGTTATTTTTAAATGTTAAAAAATTAACTTTTACAATCTGTAGAAACAAATGTTTTTTCTTTTATTGTTACTAACATAAAATTTAACTACATATTCCGTAAAAATGAATGATATTTCCGTTGATTTTGTTTTTTTAACTGTAATAAAATTCAACTTAAAATTCTGTAAAAATAAGCGATTCTTCGTTGTTTCTGTTTTTTTAACTGATAAATTAAACTACAAATTTTGTAAAACTAAACGATATTTCCTTTATTTTTTACAATTTTTTATTTTACATAAAATAAATAAAAAGTTTTTTAATCTTAAAGCTATAATCTCTTAACTTATATTTAACAAAGATGTAATACGATGTAATTATGTATGTATATTTTACAAGTTAAATATTTTTAACCAGTCTTCATTATTCAAATACCGAACCGAATTGTAAGGATTTTTACGAGTTTTTTTTTAAGTATACCTAAATGGAATAATGAAGAAAGTATAAATTTAAAATACAATGAAGGTTCAAAATATGCTAGATATATCGGGAAGCATAAAGAGTCATCTTTACCAAGATGATCAAGAATGATAGAAACAAACTTATGCCATGCTTTTCCATTAGTTGACGCAGTTTGTCCACAATAAATGTACGTAATATTCAAAAATTAGTAATCCAGCTGCTAAAATCACTATTGGATTGAAAGCTTGGCGTAATCTTGTTTCTTGGCATAGCTATTATCCTGTGGTACGTAAATTACTTACCAAATAATATGTGACTGTGGTCGGGAGCTTTCAAACGTTTAACATTTTTTTACACGTTTTGTTATCTAATTTATTCAATCATACATGCATACGTATGTATGTACATATATGTATATCTATGTATATTTTTCTAAACAAATAATGTTATTTTGAATATGTTTTCAAAACCGACAAATATAGTTTTGTACATACTTTGTTTTATTATTTTGGATATAACCGAATTTTCAACTTTAAATAAATGAAAATATTAACTGTAACGGAAAATATGTATTTATATTCAGTTTTTTTAGAAATGAATGTTGGAATCAGTAGAAAAATAAAATGCTTTGAATTTTAAATGTTTATTTAGTCAAAAATAACTGTACGGAATACTATTTAAATAAACTACAATCAGTTACTGTAAGAATATTCTGAGTGTATGTACAGTGGATCAATAAAGTTTAGGCACATCATGATTTTCAAGAGTGTTCTGTTAATAACTTTGCATCTGGTTCACTTAATAAAATAATTTTGATATCGTTTTAAAGATTGAGAGTTATATTGACCATTTAAAACAAAAAATATTTTATATCTTATTGTTTCTAATATACAACGCTTTAAAAACTAAAAAACAAGCTATGTCTATCTAAAAAAAGTTTAGTCACTTACTGCATTAATGCCCTTTAATCCCTTGTATTACGGTAAATTTTCACTTTTTTATTTCAACTCATGTTTATGCACATGTTAAATCCTCAGTAGGCGAGAGTTTTAAATGTAAAAAATATTCTTGGTATTTAATTCGTGACGAAAACAGCAAAATGAGCAATCGTTCAGAAATTTCCGGAAATGTCCGTAAATTTATAATAAATCTTCATGCTCAGGGAAAATCCTATCGCGAAATTGGTGTGATTGTACAGAGGCCCTATACCAGTGTAAGAAACATCATAAAACATTATGAAAAAACCAACAAATTAGAGCGTGAGAGGAGAAGAGGACGTCCAAAAAAATTTACATCTCGTCAGGAGCGTATCATTGTTGCTGCAGTGGCTGAAAATCCAAAGATTTCAGCTGTAGAATTGTGTCGGGAAATGAAGAAAAGTTTTGGTGAAGACCTTAATCCACAAACATTAAGAAATAGCTCGCACAGAGCTGGATATCATCGAAGAGTTCCCCGTCGCAAACCTTGTGTTTCAGACATAAACAAGAAAAAGCGGTTAGAGTTCGCAAAACTCCACATTAATCACCCTGAAGCCTTCTGGAACAGTGTGATATTTAGTGATGAATCAAAGTCTAACATTTTTGGTTCACATGGTCCACAAAAAATTTGGCGAAAAGCAAACAAAGAGCTTCAAGAAAATAATATTATTAAGACTGTGAAGCACGGTGGTGGCAATGTTATGGTTTGGGGATGTATGGCGTCATCTGGAGTGGGAAATCTTGTCTTTATAGACGACAAAATGGACAAGCACTCTTATTTAAATATTTTAAAAGAAAACTTATCTCCAAGTGTTGCGAAGCTGGGCTTAAATGGGAAATTCTTGTTCCAACAAGATAATGACCCAAAACATTCTTCAAATCTTGTGCAGGAATGGCTTATATACCACTGCAAATAGTTAAAAACCCCTCCGCAATCGCCAGACACGAATCCTATGGAGCATATTTGGCACTTACTAGAGAAAAAAATACGGAAACATCACATTACATCCAAAGAATCACTTAAAGCGGCGCTTCGCTTAGAATGGGAAAAAATTACTCCTGATGAAACATCTAACCTAGTAAGAAGTATGAGTAGACGTTTAGAAGCAATTATCCAAGCTAAAGGAGGTTCAACCAAATACTAGACATGCAAAAACCCCGAATATACCGAAAATTTTCACATGTGTGCCTAAACTTTTTTTACATAGACTTACCTTATTTTTTAGTTTAAAAGCCATTGTATATTAGAAATAATAAGATATGAATTATTTTTCGTGTTAAATGGTCAATAAACCTATCAATCTTGAAACTAGCATGAAAATAATTTTATCATGTTATGCAGATGCAAAGTTACTGGCGAAACACTTTTAAAAATCATGTTGTGCCTAGACTTTATTGATCCACTGTATGTATGTATGTACCCAAGTAATGATGCAAAAATAAGAGTTCAAACAGTTGTCAAGAATGATAAAAACAAAATTATACGTAGTTTTCTCACCATAAGGGTTGCCAAGCCTCAATAAAAATAGCAACCCTACACTTCAAATCTCAATTGGCCTGGAAGATTGGCTTAATTTTGTTTCTATATATATAGCTATTATCCTCTGGTACTTGAATTACTTACCAGATAATATGGTACAACGGTCGGGTGCACTAAATAATTATTTTACACATTTTTACCTATTTTATATATGTACTTACATATGTATGTATATGATTTTTTGAAACAAGTATTGTTAATTTGATTTTTTTTAACTGTCAAATAGTTTTAACAAACATACATAGTATTTTTATTTTTGGAATAACCGAATTTTCAACTTAAAATAAACGTTATTATTAACTGCAACGGAAAATCAGTATTTATATTCAGTTTTTTTAGAAATGAATGTTGGAATCAGTAGAAAAATAAAATGGTTTGATTTTAAAATTTTTATTCAGTTAAAAATAACTGTACGGAATACTTTTTAAACAAACTACAATCAGTTACTGTAAAAATATTCTGAGTGTATTAAGACGATAACAATTTTTTACTTTTAATGGGATGTGCCACTCCCAGTATTCTTATCCAGTCTGTATTTTGCTAGGCTATGCACATTAGTATGAGGGTTACTTGTGCAAAGTTTCAAGACTATGCCTAATGTAGTTCTCTATATATGCAATAATAATTTTTCACTGTGTATGGGAGGTGCTACGCCCACTGTCCCAATTCATTCTGTATTTTGGCAGACTATGCGCCTTGGCAGACTATGCGCCTTGGTACACAGGCTACATTTGCCAAGTTTCAAGGCGCTATCTATGGTTGTTCGCCAGGAACACGATAATAATTTTTCACTTTGTATTGGCGGTACCACGCCAACTATTCCGGCTATAACTCATGAACCGATACACATACAGGGACCGTTTGTACATAAAAACCTTGGTATTGACGTCACCTTTCATATAAAATTTGCAGAAACAAAATCGTTTCACGCATTCCAGAGAACATCAATTACTAACACAATGCAACTTTTTATATATATGTATATAGATTAAATTCAATTTATTTTAAAGTTAACTTTTAAGTTAAGTAAAGTTTCAGACTAATATACAAGAAGAAAATTTTTTTATGTGCACGTGGCGGCGAATATATAAAAATTATGGTGAGATGAGTTTTAATGCATGTGCTTTCAGGGATGCGTTTATAAGTAGGGCTTGTGGGTTGCCACAAGAGCAATAGCTTCTTCCTCCGTAAAATTTGACTGGGATTTCGGAGTAGAGAGATGCGCTAGGAATAATATTGGCAACGTGTACTGTTGGGCAGGGCGATTTTCTTTTTTTTAGCAATTTTTTGAACGTAGCGCTAACTTCATCTTTTGAAACTGAAGAAAGTTTTTCTGCCAAACTTTTTTCTTGGATTTCGGACTTAAAATATCGTAAGATTTGCAGGGAGCTCCATATAATGGTATGGAGGTTGTAAATTTCACAACATATCCATCCATATAAAATACTTATTTTTAAAGTTGTTTTTATCTCCGCGTACTGATTTCATTTTTTGATCATACAATTTTAAAAACGTTTTAAGTTTTGCAGTACCTATGATGTCAACCTTGGAGTTGTATGTAGCCTTAATGAAGTTCTGCATGGTCTTAATTCTATTACGTCTTCTTGTAGTATCACTCCACATAAAAAACACAATATCTCAAACTTCAATGTGATCAATATGATGTATTTTTAGTTATGATATCTAATAGATTCATGCGGGATTCATATGCGTATTCAGGTCATCAAAAATTTTAGAACATAAATGTTCAAAGAGACGAGGCAGATTGGTAAAAATCCAAGAGGCACAAAGGAAATAACGATAAACAGGTATGAAATTACATTTTTAACCCTTATTTCAGGTATAATTATTTGTTTACAAAAGTTTTTACACGTATTCATATGGCACACTCATATTTAAGACCGCCTAGTTTTGCACGTAAGAAAGATAGCTTAATCTTTTTTTTTTGTTTGATTTGTGTCAATTGTTTCAATCGTACTCGTCCTATTGACCAGTCAATTTAGAAGTGGTGCAAAAAGTTATGACTCGTGACTGATAAAAAGGGACCTATTAAGTAAATGACTTAAAAGTATATTAGTATAAAAATAATAAAATTAAATAATTATAGCAAAAAAACGGACTTCAAAACAGACAAACTTAAAATCATGATTTTATTATATTCGAGGAAGATGTCGCACAGTGTGGCCGTGTAGTGTATTTAATGGTCTTAAATCAAGGAGGTTGCGGAGCTTCATGAAATTTTGCACACATTTATTTTAAATTTTTTAAGAATTTTAGTTTTTTTTTTTTACAAAAATACGCCCACTTTTACGCCCACCTCCCATACAACTTAAATAGAAAATGTGGCATAACTTCCATGATTTTAAATATATTAACTAAATTTTCATAAAACGGTAATATTATAATAGTAGAATGACCTCCTGAAAATATGAATTTAATCCGCCCACTTTTACCCCCACCTCCCATACAAACAATATTTCAAAAATGCAATATGTTTATTTTTGGCAAAAATGCATATACAATGTATTAAATGCTGTTTTGAAAATATGAAGAAAATCCGCCCACTGTAACACCCACCCCTCATACAATCCCAATATAAAAATTTTGTAAGTTTCACTCCATTTCATTTATTAACAACTTTTCCACATCTTCGTGATAATCTAATTGTTTAATCTTCAATTTCGTTCTAAATGAATTGATGTATGGGTCGGAGGATATCAACAAATGATGCATTACGTCTTCGTTAGGAGAATAGCGCCCAGTCTTGCGGGAGTGCTATAGCCTATAACGTCTATAATCTTTGTTCCTGGTTTCATCTAATAAATTTAAAATGTATGAAACAATTTGTATATTTAACCTACCTATAGGTAGAATGGCCTCAGATACAATTTTGCTACCATGTATCAAAACTTTATGCACTGTGATGGGCATGTAGTACCATCCATACAAATCAATGTACAATTTTTCCTTGTCTATACAATATATTTGGAATTTCTCAGCGTCTATTGCCTGACTGCAACTAATTATTTACTCCGGCTATGTCAGCTGTAATTTCAGGGTTTTCAAAAAATCGTCGAGATATATTTCCATTGTTTCTGGAAGCCATTCTTTGTTTAACCAAATCAACATTTATTATATTTATTATATAAAGTTTACATTTAGATTTTTTTGTTGTTTAGTCTACGTAAACAATGTACCGATATTACTTTGATAAATACTTTTGTGTACATTTGTTTTTCTAATCGGGACTCAAATTTAAGTTTTTTTTTTATATAGTACACATGCAATGAAATTTTCGTATTTCTCGATCCCAAATTGGCACCGGCTTCGTGTACGAGTAGCAATGAAAGAAAGAATGCACAGTTGTTTTTGCACGCGTAAAATACCACATAACGCATATTTTTTACTGTAATTTTTTGGTTTTTCATTGTTTTTTCGGCGGCGGGCAAATTGGGGCAGGTTTTTTTTTTTTAGTCTGTTAGCTGAGACTCTCAGCTATAATTTGGTATAGTACTCCATGTGTCGCACTGCTTCGCACACAACTAAAAGTCTAACGGAAAATCATAAATGTTTTTTTTTTTGGTTTAATATACATTGTCAAAAGAAATTTTTTTTTCAATTTTTAAAATTTTTTTTTTAATTTACATATCTGTGGCAATAAGGAAAAAGTGCTTAAGTCGACTTAAGCAAAATTTTAGTTACTGGCACCTTTGTAATCTCCGTAATCCAAAGTACCCATGTGGAAATTTTCAATTATTTTCTACCATTTTTCAGAAAGTTATAGCGAAATTACTTTCTGCTTATCTTTTTTCAATGTCTAATTGCATTTGGAAGAAAGCTTAAGAAACTACTAAGTAATTTTTTAAAACATAAAAACTTCTTTCACAAGTTATTTATTGCAACACCTGCGTACTTTTGGTAGATATAAGATTTTTTTCCAAAACATACGTTAGACTCTCTTATGAAAAGTTTTAAGATAAGCTATTTAAAAAAGAAATTAATTTTAAAGTTTATAATTGCTCTGCTACAAAACTTAAAAATCAGACTTAAGCACTTTTTCCTTATTGTCACAGATATAATGCTTAATGTCCATTTTAATTGAAAAAATACTTATAAGGTACATTCGGTGTATAGTTTATAAGTAACAGGCTTTTGAATATGACATAGAAAACTATCACATTTGAGACTTGTTCACATACTTCAACTTTGCGCTGCTCGGGACAGAAAACCAATGGAGATATTTGCATGAAATTTTTCACACATGACCTCTAGATTGTTGTTAACCATCTGTGCAAAAATCATCAAAATCGGAGAGCAGGTCCAAATTGATTTATTGCCGCAGTGGCCACAGTGTGTGTCGTAGCACAAAATGTCAATTAAGATAAAAAAACTAATTTTGGAATTCATAATCTTAAGCAAATATCAGTCGATTTTCTACCGGGGGAGCAGTGCTTCCGGAGTATATAGGGCACAAGACCCCGTAGTTCTGTTTTTTTTTTTCAGGTCAAATCAATGCCAAACGACTCTGTATATAGCGGTTCAAAAGTTTGGCTATATACATAAAATTACACTAACTAATACAAAATTTTATACTTGTTATAGCAATGCAGGTTCTTTGTAAATTTCAACCGTCTATCTGTAACGTTTTAAAAGTTTGGCCATATACATCAAATTACATAAAATATTGAGACACCCTTTAAATTATAATTTTTAATATTTATACTTATTATAACAGACATAGTAATGGGCATTCTGTCTAATTGTTAAGTGTTTGTCAATAACTGTTCAAAATATAGGGCCATATATATCAAATGAAGTCACCTATTGGGACACCCTTTAAATTCAAATTTTAATTTAAATACTTGTTATAGAGGACTTTGTCATACAGATTCTTTGTAAATTTTAACTGTGTGTCCATATACATTTAATGTTTTAATTAATTTCTAATTTTAAATATTTATACTTGTTGTTATACCAGACATAGTAGTGAACATTCTATCTAATTTTCAAGTGTTTGAGTGTTTGTCTATAACGGTTGCAAAGATGGGTACACAATGGTCAAATTACATCAATAATGAGGACACTTTTTAATTTATAGTTTCTAATTTTATACGTTTAGTTATATCGGACTAAGGAATATAGGTTCTTTGTAAATTTCAACTGTCTATCTATAACACTTTAAAAGTCAGGCCACATATATCAATTTACATTAATTATTGGGACACCCTTTAATTTTCAAATTCATATTTTATACTTTTTATTTTAGCGGACTGAGCAATACAAGTTCTTTGTAAATTTCAACTGTCTGTCTATAACGGTTCAAAAGTTTAACCGTATATGTACATATCAAATTAAACAAACTAATGGGACACCCTTTAGTTTCTAATTTTAGATATTTATACTTGTTATAACAGACTTAGTAACGAACATTCTATGCAAGTTGCAAGAGTTTGTCTATAACGGTTCAAAAGATACGATCATAAACGTGAAATTGCGTAACCTATGGATTCACCCTTTAATTTTGTGTTTTTTTTACTTTTTGTTATTGGGAGCTATAGTGATACCCACTTTTTGTTAATTTTAAACTGGTGACCTATAAAGTTCATAATACACTTAAAAAATATGTATGTTGTATGGGGACACCCTTTAATTTTTTAAAATCTTAAAATCGGTTTAGAAATGACCGAGTTCTGAAGGCACAAACATACAAAAATAAACAAGCAACACCTAGACGAATTGATAACCTCCTTCTTTTTTTGAAGTCGGTTAAAAAATAAACAAATAACAAATGTACGTGCATACATATTATGTACATTCCCAGCAAAATTTTTACTCACAACTTCAGTCGGAAGAACTTCTTACTCTTAGTAGCTTTAGAATAACTACTCCATTATAATAAATTATATAACTCATTATTTTCTTGTATAAAATAATAAGTTTAATTTTGAAAATTTTAATTATTATTAGTCGCACTGTTTATGTATTACATACAATGAAATTTATAATCAAGCTTAAGTTCGAGGGAAGCTTAAGGTAGTGGTAGACTTCGTTCTCACCAACTGACGATTGATAATTGAATACAAGTTTTCTCGTATTCCTTTATCTGGGTTTGGTTGGTTAAATAGATGATGCTTACAACTAAACACTACCCAAGTAGATTAGATACAAGTAGTGCTGATGACGGACGTGGCTGTCTAGAAAATGTGCATTCCACTCGTGCTGGTGTCTAAAAATTAAATTTTCCCAATTTTTCTTTAATATTATCACCTAATTTGTAATTTAATTAATTCTTTCTTAGAGAGAATAAAAACGAACTTAAGCTTGATTATAAATAATAAATTTAATTTAAAACCCATTTTTTTAATTGTATTAATTTAAAAATCATTTTTAATACATTTGAATGAAATATATTTTGTCTCTCGTGAGCAAATCAGCTGTATGAATATTCATAAGCAATATATACATTATGTTTTATTGATTTCGCGTTAATCAATTTGATGGGATGAATTCCACGTCCATATTCCAAAATTAATTTTTCTAATATGTATTAATAAAATAAATTGGCAATGGATTCAACAAATAATACCTACTACATAACACAAGAGAGCCCTGCAAGCAACATTGTTCTGAAAATATATATCTCACCTCCAGTGGTGGAATGCGATTTAATTACCATGAGTATGAATAGCTTTTTATTATTTCGCTTTTAATTTAGTTCATTGACATGTCACAGGATGAATGAAAAGTGGTAATTGACCCCCTCCTAGGCCAACGCCATGTAAAAGTGACAGGTCCCTTTCATATAAAGTGTTACTGTTCAAAAGAAAGTTGCTTTCAAACTGTTTTTAACCCTAGAAGTACGTTGTTAGTCGATTGGACTAACAAAACCTGAACACAGTGCTAGAGAGTTTTCTTAACAAGTAAGAATATTATGATGAAGAAAATTCAATAGCCTAAACTTATGGGGAAGGTTGTGCTGAAGGCTTGGACATAGTTAGAAAACAAGCTTTCGGTTTATGTTCATCTAATGAAGAACCATATATTCAGGACGATTTTATTTAATATAATATTTTACGTGAAAGACTTATGAACATCTGTTTTATTTATACAACTGGTCAAACATTAAGCCATGAATATGGAAATAATATAGTGAATGTAGCATGAGTAGCGACACTTCAATGTAGAAACAAAGAACCATTAGACTGATTTTAAATGTTTTTATCGGATTACATAATACAACAGATCGATCAGTGGCGAACAGTGGAATTAGAGATAAAAAACTGAAGCAAATACCCACGAAACTTATACGGTCGAAATAGATGTTTTGATTGGATTGTTAACGTTGTAGGCTATTATGCAAAGTAACTATATTTTAACTACAGAGCCTTTTGAGAGTACAATAATAAATACTCATAAGGTAAGTTTTAAAGCTTCTGCAACTAAAAAAGTATCATGAGTCAGTCATATTACTAAAAATGCCAAAAAGTGTGTGGTAGCCGAAAAATTGAAATATGCGCAGATACATAAAATAAAATATTTAACTTTTTTGTTGTGATAACAACATAAAATTATATAATTTTAACTAAACTGTCGTTACTTTTACCGAATTTGATTTTACTTAGTTTGTAAGTCGGCTATGTAATACCATCTTTTAGATGTTTATTACTTCCAAACTTAGCAAAAAATGTATTTTTTTATTATGTTTTATTTAAATAAATGCAAGTATTCCAAAAGAGCCTAAAAGCAATAGGCTTTTTTGGAATTGAAAATATGTAATATAAAATGATTTATTTTAAAATTAAATGAATGTTAGTCGTTTTTACTAACAAAGCACTCTAGCGGAGTAAAAAGAACGAAGCACTTCTAGAGTTAATAAACAAATTTTGTTGTAATTGATTGATGTTGTTTGTCTGTGTCATCTCCAAATTGCAAGAAATAATATCAGTTTTAAGTCATTAACAATCCATCTGTACTTCTGTTAGAATTATATTTTACAACTCTAAATTAATTTAAGTACAAACCGAACATTGATTAATTACTTCAAAGAAAAATTGTTGTTCGTTACAAATGAGAAGGGGAAAGGAATTTACACAAATGAACTTCATATAATTATGTTTGTGTGTGACCGTGTATCTACCCTACAAGCAATATGACTACAAAAATAACACACTTTAAGTTAACTTTTATGTCCTAACTATAATGTAAATGCAAAACCTCCCCAAAATCAAAAATAAAACAAAAATATTTTTGACAATTTTTTTAAATATTTTTCATTTCTTTTTTTAAATTATAAAATTTATGAAAATTTATGTTCTTTTGTGATTTTTAATTATTTTTAATTATTTATCTTAATGTTATTTGATAGCAATATCTTACTGACTATTGATCATTTCATGTGTTAATATTTTTAATGAAGAAAAAAACGCATTAATTAAAAATAGATTATGTATGTATATTGATGCAGGATACATATGTATAATAAACGGAAAAATTTTATTGCATATTTTTAGTCTCTTTATAGCTAACTGATACATATGTATATTCAGTTTATAAGCTACCTTCTGGGTAGTCACCCTAGGACATCAAATGTTAAAAAAGTCAGTTATTTTTAATAAAAATAATCCAGGTATCAACTTCTTACTACTGGTTGAAAATTAGTTAGCTTAAAGTGCATTAAAATTTAGTTGAGTTGCTCATAGGGTACACAAAGTTCATCCATAGACACAAACATGTGTAAAGGTATATTCAGGCTGCAAAAAATGTAATACAATATTTTTTGAAAACTCTATTCCGTAATTTTAGTTTAGTTTCAAGGTGTTATTTTTTCTATAATATACACTCTCGATCAGTAGATTAGAACCCCTAAAGTAAAAGTCATTTTCTTCCAAACAAAGATAATCGAATCCGTTCATATGATTTGAAACACTGCATTTTCATTTTTTTGGAAGTTCGCAATGATATTCCTACCATTCATACCATTTTTTATATATCATCTTAATTTTTAAGTTACTTTTGCAATTAGTACTTATTTTTAACTTAAATTTTGTCAGAAAATGCGAAACTTTGGCCCTGGTGAAATTTTTAACTCTAATATTCACAAGGGCCAAAGGTTGGCCGTTTTGAAACAACCCGAGTTAAAGTAAGTATCGAATAAAATTGTCACCTGGAATTGATTCAAAATTACCTCAGAATGTAAAAGTCGTATGTTTCTATTTTAGTTATTTTTTATTTAAATATTTCTACATTAAATTATTGTAAATTTATAAAATAAACATTGATCAACTAATATAAATTTTTAAATCAAGAACAAGCTGTTATCTATATAAAAACAAGTATAACTAAGTGAACTACAATGCTGCTAAAATTAAACAATTTTAGTAAATATTTCTTTCAAATAGCCTTGATTTTCATTTTCTAGAAGCTTTTTAGCTTCTTCGTCCAATTCAACAGAGGTAGATTTCCATTTTTATCGAATATGGAACATATATGGGTCAGAAGTGCACAACAAAATAATGATAAGTCTTCATTAGTACAACATCTAGACATTTTTCTTGTGTTGTGCTCTCGAAAGAATCTGTAGTCTTTGTTCTTGTTTCTTGCGCTTCTTCAGATAGATCTCCTATTGGTACCATATTGCGTTAAATTACTTGTTCCCCATGGTACAAAATTTTATTATTGTAGATGGCATATATCTCGAAGAGTATTTATAGTTAAAAATTACAGCTGCTACATGCAAGAACTTGTAAAATGATTTTATATAGTTTTATTAATTCATGATCTACACCTGTGATAGACGCAGCAATTTCTGTATCGGAAAATATTTCTTTGCAGTGTTTCCATCGTTTGAGTTTCCTACTTCTTGTTTTGGTTGATCAATTATAAGGCTTAGCTGATGATATTTTTCTTGAATTTGTTTTTTTTTTTTTTTTTGCTTTCATTTTTCTTCATATTCTATGCTTTTTCTCAAAGTCTCGCCTAACGGACCAAATTCCAAATCATAACTTAATTTAAGAATATTCTCCATAAAACGTATGCATAGGGGACAATCCAAATTCATACGCTTCCTTAAAACTATCGTCTTGAGGTGGGGGTTGTCTTAATTGAATTGATGTTTTTGACATATAATGCAGCTTGACGATAACTATGTTTGAGTTCAAGCTTGTGGAACTTTCCCATCAATCATTGTGAGACACATTTAAAAATTTACTTTGATGTCTCGGCCATCAAATTTATATATAACTGGTTGAAGTTCTCTAATTTGATCTTTTATTTCCTTTTAAATTTCCTTTTTAAATCCGAAAACAGCGCGAACGCTTCTTCTGGAGTAAATTTCTTATATTGAATTGGTGTAGGAATGCGTTGTAAAATCCTCCTTGTGCGTCTTGGGCTCGCTTCTACTATTTTCTCGATTATTTCAATTTTAATTTTTTTTTAATGTGATGGTTGAATGAATCCTTAATGATTTTTTGAGAAATTTCTTCATTGATATGCTCGAGCTTGCGTCTTCGAGATCTTTTACTACATACTTTAATTTTTTTTGCTGGTAGACCCTTTTTTCCTTTTTCTTTGAGGGCTGTGGATGAACTTTCAGTGGTGGTTCAGCATTACTCGGCTCGAATTAAACAATATTAAACATTATTTACTGTGTGATTTTTGTGAGGACTTTCTTCAAGCAACAAATATCTGCATTAAAGAATTTTATCAAAACTTCGTTATATCTTCGATTTATTCACTGCCTAGATTTCAAATATCAGAGAGTTAATACAGCGACTTGCTGAAATCAGTAGGTCCTTGTTTAAGAGCATCAGGCGACTAAAACGCTAAAAATACATTTTGGGGATCAGGATATCTCAGTACTCATTATTCGGAAAAAAAACCCGCTAAAAACAATACAAGACGAAGAGCAGAGTCTTATTGATTTTGATCAAAACCTTAAATTAGCTGCCCAACATGTAACAGTAGCCCGACAACTAATTAGATACAATACAATTTATTCTGTACAAGTCAAAAGGCTCTTGGCTGAAAAAGGAAAAATTTCGTAGAGACTTAAAAAAAAGCACGAAACCGCTAAGAGAGATACTGGTATCTCAAAGAGCAACATTCGTGAAAAAAATATTTAGAAGACCTTAACCCAACCACTCAATCTGATTATTTATTACGGCGTACGTGTAGAAACCTTAAATGGCCAGTTGGAGGCCAACTGTCGAAGCGAGGGCTGCAATACCCTTAAGACTTGAGTTTAGTGATATTGAAAAGGCAATAACTGAATTAAACACCAAGAAAGTCCCTGAATTAGATAAAACCAGGGACAGAAAATAACTGTTATTTTTAAAATTTTACATCAAAAAAGCACACATAAAAATGATCATAGAAAATTTTGGTTGGTATCATTATGATGCATAGGTTATGTACATACAAATTTTTGTATGATTTTTAAATTTGTGCCTTTTTCGACTTTTATTATTTAACTCAAAAAAAAAGTAATTTTTTAACTTTTAATATTTTAAGGCAAAAATAAAAGTCATGTATTAAATTTTGCATAGTAATACGCAAGTTTTATTGCTGTCAATGCTATAAATGATACAACATCTGTTAACACAATTTAAGAGCATTGCAAAATCCCAGCCTTTATCAAATACGGACAATTTTGAAGAAGACTTATTTCTAATTTATGAAAGCTCCGTTGCAAGCACGTCATCCTTGTTTAGGAAAGGATTGAAGGATATAGAACTCAATTATTCCCCCTCGGACGAAGACGATGTATTAACTGATGATACCATTCGACAAGAGTATTTCGAAATCGACAACTACAAAGAAAAACGCTTAGATGTTGCAGCTGATTTACTAGAATATTGGGATAGTAAAAAATTTACTCTTCCATGGCTGCCCAAACTAGCACTTATTGTACATTCTGTACCTGCAACTCAAGTCAGTGTTGGAAGGTCATTTTCAGCACTCAAATTGATTTTAGGGGATTTGAGATATAATTTATCTGAAGAAAACTTAGAATCAATTTTGATGGTAAAATTAAACAGCTGAACAAATATAATAATAATAACAATAATTTTTATAGACATCTGTAATATACATCAATTATTATTGCCCATAAATTGGAGGCAATAAAACTAGAGTATTACTATGCAATACTTAATTCAAGACTTTTATTTTTGCCTTAAAGTATTAAAAGTTAAAAAATAACTTTAATTTTTTGAGTAAAATAATAAAAGACAAAAATAACTTTTAACTTTTGCCTTAAAAGATAAAAGTTAAGAAATAACTTTTATTTCTGCCTTAAAAAATTAAAGTTAAAAAATAACTTTTTTTTTCTTGACTTTTTCGATAAAAGTCATAACAGTTACGGTCTCTGGATAAAACCAGTAATAAGCTACTATTTGAGTTGTCTCGTATACTCGCAAAATTATTGTTTTTATTTTTAAGGTCATTTTACGCCTTGATTACATTCATTTAAATTGTAAGGTCTCCTTAATTACTATGATCCCTAAACCCTATAAGTCTTTTATTAAATATGTCAAAACTTAAACCCCATTTTAGGCTATAAAGAATGTATTCCAAACTCACAGGTTAGTTAACGTAGGTAAGAAAACCTAAAGAAAAAAAGATCCTACTCTGTGCTTTTTATCGCATTTTCTCAAGCCTTCGATAAAGAATGGCACGCTGGCGTAATATATAAGTTAAAACTGAATTTGCCCCTAAAATTATAAAAGCTGTAAAATAGTTATTTAACCGATAAAAATGCATTGTAAAATAAGGAAATTTTTTAAGCTCACCTTTTCCAATTGAAGCCGGGGTTCCCCAGCGTAGTATATTAAAGCCCACTAGATTTAGAAAAATGGTTGAAGAAATGGAGAATGAAGGTGATTGAACAAAAATGTAAACATATAAATTTCACACTGCGTAGGGAATCTTGCCCCCTATTCGAATTAATAACCAAACGAT
The DNA here is from genome assembly GCA_949628195.1 of Phasia obesa. Classification (NCBI taxonomy): domain Eukaryota; kingdom Metazoa; phylum Arthropoda; class Insecta; order Diptera; family Tachinidae; genus Phasia; species Phasia obesa. The sequence goes on from OX451219.1 coordinate 68,348,230, forward strand.
AACACAGCTTTCAGACGTGAAATATCACGGTATACATCAAAGCATTTTATTTTTCTATATATAAATATAAATACTGATTTTCCGTTGCAGTTAATATTTTCATTTATTTTAAGTTGAAAATTCGGTTATTGCAAAAATAAAAAACTAAGTATGTTTGTTAAAACTATTTGACAGTTTTAGAAAAAAAAATCAAAATAACAATATTTAATTGAAAAAATCATATACATACATATACATATGCATGTATGTATATAAATTAGATAAAAATGTGTAAAATAATTATTTAGTGCACCCGACCGCGGTACCACATTATCTGGTAAGTAATTCAAGTACTATAGGATAATAACTATGTCAAATATAATAGAAACTAAATTAAGCCAATTGTGATTTCAAGTGTAGGGTTGCCAATTTTATTGAGGCTTGGGAAAACTAATTATAATTTTGTTTTTATCATACTTGGCAACTGTTTGAACTTTTGTTTTGCATCATTGCTTGGGTCCACATAGGTCCATATACCTGAAGTTGCTTTATGACAAATAAATAGTAACATATGCACATTAGGGTTGAACGAAAAAATATGGTTGGTAGCAGGGACTCTGCATTCCCTGTAGCAGTTTTTGTCTGTTCTTAAGTGACTTTTGTCGTTTATGACGACACTTTAAATATAATTCCATATCCCTAGTTTTTCTCTTAGAATACCTTTAACAGGAAATTTTTTTCTTCTATTATTATCGAAAACATTTTCCTTTATAATGACGGTCACAGAATTTGGAACATTTTGAATCTGACGTTCTTCTGATTATTTTCAACAAGATTCATCCAAAACACTCGCTTTAATATCAGTGATAAGTCAAGTGCAACAATTTTCGACTAGATTCCATTCTTATGCCTTTAAAATAGTCCTGTATTAGAGGTTATAGTATTAAAAGATACATATACTTAAAATAACGTCATGTAATTTTTTCATTCCTGGAGGCAGAACTTTGGACTCTTCTTTACTAGTTGCAAAACATTGTTAAAATGGTTCTTTATGCATAACTGTTTTTCAGTGATAGCTAGGATATTTCGAAACTGCATTGTATTTTTTAATTATACCTTCTTAATTATTCCCTTTAGGTATTTATTTATATTTTAAAAACCTCTTAAAAATCCTTAGAATTCGTTTCGGTATTTCAAGAGAAAGGTAAGTGGCTTACAATTCAACAATTTTTTATTATTTGTTATATATTTTTTTATAATTTCTTTTTTATAGTTAACCTCTTGATTGTGATTTTCGGTTCTTTAGTTGATGAGGAATGTTGGTAAAAATATATTTAACTTAAAAACTACATATGTAAATATATAAATACATTGTATTTACTTAAGTATCTTTGTTAAAAAATTATAGTCTTAAGATTAAGAAATATATATTAATTCATTTTTATGTAAAATAAGAAATAGTAAAAATAAAAGAAATATCGTTTATTTTTACGAAATTCGTAGTTTATTTTATTACAGTTAAAAAAAAAACATAAACAAGAGAAGAATCGTTTATTTTAACGGAATTTTAAGTTTAATTTTATTACAATTAAAAAAAACAAAATCAACGGAAATATCATTTACTTTTACGGAATATTCAGTTAATTTTTATGTTGTTAAAATAAACATCTGTTTTTACGGATTTTTTCAGTTAATTTTTGAGTATTTAAAATAAACAAAACATTTCATTTAAATGAATAATGAGTAGACCGATTTTTAACTGAGTTTTTATTTATATTAAATTGCATTTTCAGTTATTTTAACTTAAATAATATTTTGAATGTACGGATGATCACAGTTGTTCCCTGGTATATAATAAAACTCAAACATCCAGAAGGATCTAAACGTGCCATCAGTTAAAGCAGATATAGCGAAATATACAGTAACGTATGTGAAGGAGCTTGAAACACATCCAAATCTGCTGGCCCACAACATACTAACTAAACGTGGTTACATTCTAAGAAGGAGGACATTCTCTCGTCCGAACATCAGAGGGATGACCCGTAAATGAGAGCAGAAATCGTAAAACATAAATATTTTTGAAGTGAAAACTTCTTTAGGTACATGGAGCACATTTATGGCTGAAGAAAAACTATTGATTTCAAAAACCGTCTTCACCAAAAACCGTCGTCACCATTATTGATTATTATTGAAGTGAAAACTTCAAAAAACTATTGAACTTAAACACCGTCGTCACGGTCTGACTGTCCGACGATCTGACTGCCTGACGAACTGCCTCACTATCTGACGGTCCGACTATTTGACGATCTGACTGATTGTTTAACGGGCTGACTGACTATGTGACGATCCGACCAACTGTCTGATGGTCTCACTGTCTGTCTGACTATTAGATGGTCTGCCTGACTGTTCTTTCCATCGCTGTTCCTGGCATTCAGTTTGTCTTTATGCAAACAAATGAAAGTTGTGATTTCATTCATTCTATTGGCACAATGATAATTTTAACACATAACCGTTAGCAACATTGCAATGTTTTAGTTTAAAAAAAACGAAACGAAACCTGTTTTAATTTTCTCTGATACAGATTTTGTGCTGATTCACTCAACATGTTCAAATTGGTCACTCTATTCACTCTAACACATATTGTTACAAAGGAGTTTATGCGTGTAGGTGTAATGATTTAATGTGAATTAAAAAACAAACGAACTAATGTAGATCTCTAGTATCTATGTATGTACATACATACATATGTATACAATTAATAGGCAAACACGTTTTTTGTAATCCCTTTTACGTACGTAATACTGCACCGATTTTGGAAAAACTTATATATATATATATATATATATATATATATATATATATATATATATATATATATATATATATATATATATATATATATATATATATATATATATATATATATATATATGCATATATGAGTATCTTTTTGCTTTGATTTAAAAAAAAAAATCGTGGGAAAAAAGTAATCACGAAATCAAGTAATCACAAGTTTTCACTTCTATTGGCAGTCCCAACGACTGCCCTGCACTTTTTTTGTCTAGCTCTGGCTAGACTTAACAAGTGTAACAAGTGTATTATTATGCTAATTACCCGTAACGTTTTCTAATAAAATTGTATTTGTTGGGGGAAAAGAGCTAGTTCCTATACTTATTTCACTGGTCTGAGCAGATCAACAGGAAATGTTTTTCCTAATCTTATAGAAGCCAAACATACTCTATAAGTAATAAAATTTTACAAAATACAATGAGAAGTGTATGTACATATATGTATGTTAATAGAATAATATTACAGAATATCAAAGCTTCAACAAAACACGTTTGTTGGTGTTTTTATATTTCCTTACTGTCCTTCTACAATTGGATGATTTTTTGCCATGACTTAATGCAGACGTAAGCTACCACAAAAACGAAATATGAAAAAAAAACTTGTCAACCAATTAACAAAACTAACTAAATGTACATTTTACATAAAAAAACATAACGGATACAGCGAACGGATATGCAATAGGGGGAGTGCTGTCGCAAATGGTAGATGGGACAGAAAAGCTTATAGGCTACTACAGCAGAGTACTTTCAAAGCCTGAAAGGGACTATTGTGTAACGCAACGAGACCTGCTGGGAGCTTTGGAGAGTTTCAAACAAGTATTTGTATGGCCAACATTTTACGCTAAGAACAGATTATGTCGCTCACAGGTGGTCCTGAACGACAGCTTGCCCGCTGGATTAAACGACTTCAGCGATAACATTGCACAAAAGCGGACAGAAAAGAATGTGTTAAGGAAGATTGGTCGACGGCGTAAAGAAACGATCCCACATTGACAAAAATTATACCAGCTAAAGGGGAAGAGAGAAGACCGACGCGAAATCAGATCCTACCAGAAAGTGCACTGGCGAAATCATATTGGGCCTAGTGAAATAGTCTTAGATTTTTTATATCGCACCTGCGAAAGCGCAGACGGCAAAACTGCAGCCGATTTAATTATTGTGCCATCCTCCAAGCACGTCGAGGTCATAAAACAGTTACACAATGGCCCTAGTGGAAGTCATCTTGGTGCAACAAAGCCCCCAGAAAAGATAAAAGTTCGATTCTATTCGGTTGGCTGTCAACAAGCCGTAGCCTAGTGAATAGCCAATTTCCGAGAATGCGGTACAGTAAAGAGTCCAGTATAAAGAAGACGGGGACAGCTTCAGCAGTACAATTCAGACGCCTTCGAACGTATAGCAATGGAAGTAGTAGGTCAGAATACACCAGAGGGATTGGGATGTGCTTGTACCAAAATTTCTGTTAGCGTAAAGATTAGCTGGTTACGATTCCACCTTAAGAACACCACCGGAAATAGTGTTTAGGTATGAGCTAAATTTGCCTGCAGATTTAAATTTTAATATTAAGCCAACATCGGCAGAGGAAGACGGCGCACTCTCTCCAGGCACAAATGGACCATGAATTCGTGCGGAATCGGACTCAGTTAACAAGAGATAAAATGTAGATATTACTGAGCTGCGAACTCTGAGGGATTTAACGAGAGACAACTGGATCTACTTTTCAACCCACAATGGAAGAAAGAAAGGATTATCCCCCAAATTACAAACTCATTGGGATGGACCTTATAAAGTAATTAAGATGCTTAACGACGTGGCTTACAGGATACAAAAAATCCAAAGCCCCAATATCAAAAATGAAAATTGTGCACTTGGAACGGCTAGCCAAGTATGGAAAAGGTTCATCTGTGAGAAGAGGGTAGTGTTAGAATGCGCAATAATCTTGTAGAAAACAACAACATTAATGTTCTGTTTTGTAATAGTGATGAATGAAAGAAACAGCAAAGAACATCGCTAAGCCTGTATTAGTTGTTGTTGTCTATCACTCTAGAACATTGATGCACAAATTTATTTTGTACTAGTATTGGTGAGAATTTGAGAGCAATTTTAAAATACCGTGATAAGCAAAAGTAACTGCAAATATTTTCGTTGAAAAATTAAAATAAACTGTCTACGTTAATGCTGTTATGACAGTTTCGTAAAAGCAATATATGTTTTAAAGACGTAGAATCAATTTTATTACGTTGTTTAGTACAAACGAATTTTAAGTCCAAAAAAAATTTGTTCATATAAGTATGTGGACGGGAAAAATAAAAGAAATTTTTTGAGTTAAGGATAGGCCGAGTTGTCCAAAGTTTTCCAAAATAATACCCTGTCTATTTCCGGTAGAGCTTTTAACTCGCTACGTAATATAATAAGGTCTATTTGTATTTTGTATTCATATTTACTAATGTCAACATTAAATGGGTTCTCAAAAAGTTCAAGAAGTGGTTTTATATTATTTATGTTTTGAAACTTATCTTCAAAATTAAAAAAAGGGTTTCAAATATCATAACATAATCTGTGCTGGTTCATAATTAGGGAAGTTTTCGGAAATTCTCTGAAATCGTCTAACTTAATTTGTGACAACAAATATAATTTAGTTTTGAAATTGAAAATTTTATGGGCAAATCGAATATATTATTTTTCTTGCTCTGTAATTCGAAATTAAAATCATTAAGTAAACCAGTGGTATCTAACAAAAATCCTAAATCGTGTACAACATCAAATAATAATTTACCCGTAACATTGACGTAAAAAGTTTCCAGTGAAAACATTGTTTCGCAAACTTTGTATTCTTCATCTACACAACGAACACAAATCATAAGCTCAGACAAATCGTTTATGTCAGTGCTCTCATCCAAGCAAAGAGAATAAAATTCACATTGGCTGAGTTTTTCCTTAATAGCCAACTCTACTGATGTACCCAATTGAGCCGTTCTCCGTGCAATAGTCATTCGGGACAAAGGCACTGATTGCATAAATGTACAATTAAGTTGCAGAAAGTCTGCCTTGCCTGACAATATCTAGAGCCACCATGCTTGAAATTTTTCCTCTTAAATTAAATCTTTTTCATTGTTTTCTTCCAATTCTAGCCATCGCCTTAATTATTCTAAAAATAATTTTTTATATCTATTAAAAAGCTCTTTTTTCTCGTCATCATTATATTTATTTATGTTAGAATGGAAAGAATCATAATGCTTTTTAATAACATTTTCTCTATAAATGTTTTAAATGTTTGATGACATAAAAGACATTGAACATTTCCAAAAGCATTGTTCATCATAAAATATTTTTTTAATTCCATGTTTACTTATATTGACCACTGTAACTGAAAAAAATTGAAAAAAAGATTCATAGGCATCCGCTAACGTGTGCATTCAACAACGTCTGTTGAACGACTAAACTAAAGAGAACAGGTGGAACTTACAAACAATTGTTTCACTAAATGTGCATCACTGTTGTACTTAAGGCCCAACTATAATATGCATAAGCTTGATTAAGCTAATGTCAAAAAATTAACGAAAAGTCTATCAAATGCTTAAACAACTTATTGAAGACTTGTAGGTGGCTACAATGTACTTCCGTGAATCTAAAAACTATTATGACACAGTTGCACATTTGTTTTATTCGTACTTTTGCAAAATAATATTTTTTTTTCTGAATAAATGAAATTTGTAAACAAAAAGGTGTTAAATAAACATATTTTATGTACCTAATACCATTCATATACAAATTAATAATTATTTTTAATAGCTGTAAGAAAATTTTTTGCTGTTTGTGTAATTTTGGCCTAAAATACTAAAAAAAATACAGCGGTTGTTCATCACTCTACTCATAAACAATAAAATGCTCTTTCTTTTTAATTACGATTTTTATACATATACAACGCCTCCCTTTTTTCTTATAGAAACTTCTTTTTTTTAATTTTATATAAAATTTAGATACAATTTGTTCACTTTCGGTCTCCATTGCAATTTTTTATGAATGTACATACATATATAAAACATAAAGCACAAACAGCTGTTTCCGTACGGAATGTGCGATCGGTTTCGGACTTTGCTTAAGAAAATGACATTTGACGAAACTTAACGAAATGTGTTGTTAAGTACATTATAGTTTACCACATATGATTTATATGTAATTGCACAGTTGCTTAAGTTGGCTTAAGCTAGCTCATGCATATTATAGTTGGGCCTTTACATAAGTACAACTTGATACTCACATAAGTACGTTTGGGTACGTTTGTGTAAAAAACATAGGCAATTGGCTAAGTTCGTGTAAGATACATGTCACTAGCAGTATTGCCAGAACTTTTTCCAACAGTCCTAGTGTTCCCAAAAGTATTTTTGTGGGATCTACTGAATAAACTATTTTCGGAACTGGTATAAGAAATTTAAATCAAGCTTATACTTTGTTTATAAGTACATCATTTTAATTCACATTTCTTTACTCCATAATGAAATAAAAATCTTGCATAAATCTATTTTTAAATCGGCTCGACGTCTTTAAACGAATCAAAAATTGACTATAATTATAAAACTATAGAAAACAACATGGGTTTTGCTTTGGTGGCTGGAAATGACAAAATAAATTTGCCATTGATTAATATCAAAGCAAAATGTAGTAAAAAATAGCTTTGTTCATTTTCTTTCTCAGCAGATACTTTACACTTTAAATATTTTTTTAAGAATTTATGACCGCATTAGTTCTTTCTATGATTCCGATTTTTTGTTTTAATAAATGTCTTTAAGAGTACATACTAAATATTAGTAAGAAGTAATACTAAATATATATATTTCTCAAATCTTACCTTTCTCTAAAATAATTGTAACAATTAGTTTTCCCGCACATCTTAAAGTTCAATGGATTAAGAATCTGATATGTAAGTTCCGAATTACATTATGCATATTTTGTCGCAGCAATCTTTCCCATGTGTTTATATCGTGCAATTTTTTGCGTCCAGTATGGTTGGAAAAATGTTGGAGTGTTCAGTTTATTAAAAAAGAAAGTCCCCCACTTGTTTCATCTTGGCTGTGTTTGCCACTCTGCGAATCTTATAAACATTTCGGCGAAGCCGAAGAAATTCAAACAGTCAAGTAGATTTTAAAGACTTGCAGATCATTTTTGATTGTCGTCTATCAATCGCATTTATTTAAAATTTTTAGTGTACCGTTTAGATATTATGAATAAATTTAACAAATGCTTTCAGAGTGAGTCATCTGAAATAATATACCTGATATCATATACAAAGGAGATTTTACTCCAAATTTTTCAAATTTTGTAAAAATGAATATATTGTTACGAAAGAAGAATTTATTCATAATAAGCTCTGAACAACAATACTCTCGAACAACAACAACAACAACAACATTAATGGCTTATTTTCTTACAATGATGGAAGAAAGAAACGCCCCATACAAAAATTCGCATTTACGCATACACACACACAGATTAAATAAACACTCTTCTGTTAAATACACAGCCACATACATAAATACAAGCATAAACAAATAAACAGCCACACACACAGGTATAAAGAAATAAATAGCCACAAACACAGGTATAAAGAAATAACCAATCACACAAACAGAAAATAAGAGCAATAACATTCGAAGCTGCCAGATATGTCTGGAATAGAACATTCTGGTGCTTTTAAAGCACCTATATAAAGTGAATCGTGCTGGCGAGTAGTATGGCAGTATTAATTTAAAAGTCAAAGAGTTAAGTTGTGTTTAACAGTTTGCTGTATTTTTGAACAGTGGTGTTAAGTAAATAAAGTGACTTACAGTAAAAGTAATAATAGTGTGTATTTATTTTGCAATAAAAAGAACCCAACGTAAAGTAAAAACGTAACAATATGTATGTATATTGGCCACAACGCTAGTAAATATAAGTTATAGAGACACACTACACATCAAAGATGTTATAAATATTTATATATGTAGGTCATGAAGCTGAAACTGCAGTACATGCTGAAAATATACTTAATATTGATTGCATTGCGATTAAAACAAAATATTTTAAAGTTTTATCAAAAACTTTGTGACGGAATATTGTTGAGGATAAACATTAATGATAAGAAACTGAGTATCTTTGTATCTAAATTTATACAAATTGGCCGCGCAAGTTTTAACTTTACCTCACAATAGTGCATGTGCGGAAAGAATTTTTTCTAAGCTGGGTTAATGGAAAATAAAGGAACTAACGGGTTAAAAGTAGCAACTTGTGGTTAAATGCTATCAGCTCTAAACTTGTTAGATACCGAAATAGAAGACTGTACGCCAAGTAATGAACTTGTACAAGACTACAGAAATGAAGTTTCAAAAAAATAATATGCTGAAAATAATACGTTGATACATACTTATATAAATGTATATATAAACACATTTAAAAAAAATATATGTCAATTAATATAAACTGCGTAAACTGACGTTGGTCTTTATAAAAAATAAATAACAATATCATGGTATAAATTAGTCTCTAGTGAATTAAAAACAAATAGTTAAGAAAAATTCAAATTCTGATTTATTAGATAAATTTTAAGTTTAATTTAACTTATCTTTAAATTATCAAAATGGATATATAATATATATATATATATATATATATATATATCTATATATATATATATATATATATATATATATATATATATATATATATATTAATATATATATATATATATATATATATAAGAAAAAAAAAGAAGAAGAAATGAAGAAATGTGTACAAGTTTGTACGTTGAGCACTTTTTATGTTGTATGGCATTTAAGTAATAAAGCAAATTAAATTTTTTTTTGTAGTTTATTAGGTATTTAGGTACTTAACAAGTATTAGTTACTTAACAATTGTAACATTGTAAAATTCAAAACTTAAAGCATCAATTTCTAAAAACAAAAGAAAACGAAAACAACTCCAATGTACTCAATTTTGCACCGTTGAAAAATCTTTCGGAATACAATTATTTTAAAAATTCTTAGTCCAAAGCCCTTTATTTTGTATGACTTCATTTACGCGATTTGGCATAGTCTCCACCAATTTCTGTACAATTTCTTTTGGAATATTCTTCCATTCATTTTGGATCCACTGCTTAAGCTCGTCCAAATTGGTAGGGGCTGATTGGTACTGCCCCAAACGTCTCTTCAAGATTGACCACATATTCTCAATCGGATTGAGTTAGGGACTATGTGCTGGCCGCTGCATTTATTTAAAATTTTGCTCACCAAGTCATTCTTTCACGATTTTGGACGTATGTTTTGGATCACCATCCTGCTGAAAAATTACTTCTTCTGCAGGATAGGCGCTCTTATCAACAAAATCGGGAAGATGAGTCTGCAAAATCTTCAAATAGTTTTCTTTCTTCATTATATTCTCAATTTTTTGCAGTGGTCCAAGGTCCCACTACAAGCAACCCCATACCATGTCATTTACTCCACCGTGCTTCTCAATGCGCCTTTAAATTTTTTAACCAGGGCGGCGCACGCAATATTGTTTACCGTCGGATTGGAAACGGTTGAATTTGGATTCGTCTGACCAGATCATACGTTTCCAGTCGTCCACTGTCCAAGTTTTGTGCTCTTGCAAATTTTAACAGTGCCTTTACATTTTTTTTCCGACAATGCAGGTTTTTGTTTTTTTACTGCTGCAATATAACCAATGTCGCGAAGGGCTCTACATTCCGTCCACCAAATAACGGGTTTTCCAATTGCTAACGAATGCTCTCCTCGGTGGATTTTGAAAGTTTCTTCATTATTTATTATTGTTAGGTATTTATTTCGTTTTAGTTCAAAAATTTGCACAATGTTTTTACCACACGCGATTTAAATAATGTCGAGCTTATGTCTTCTTAAAAGAAACTAATAAAAAGCAAAAAGATTGAAAAATAACGATTCTTTTTTTTTTTTCTTTAAATTCTTCATAAAATGCAGAGGTGCAAAATTGAGTACATTAGAGTTATTTTGTTTTTTTCTTGATGCTTGATTCATTTTGTTACAAATTTTATATAATTTTATTAAGTACTAGATACTAGAGATCTGCATTAAATCATTCGTTTTTTAAATCACATCAAATCATCACACTAACACACACAAACTCCTTTGTAAAAATATGTGTTAGAGTGAATAGTGTGAGCAGAATAAACATGTCGAGTGAATCAGCACAAAATTTGTTTTTATAGCGAATTAAACATGTTTCGGTTCATTTTTTTTTAACCAAAAGAATGCAATGCTGCTAACGTTTGTGTGTTAAAATTAACATTTTGCCAATAGAATGACACAAATCATTTAAATCATTCGTATGCAAATGTGAAGATGGATAGAGTATGTGGTATATTAACAAAAACTTAATGTAAATCTTTGTACAAAGATTGTTGTAAATATTTCAATAGAATTAAAGCTAGTTACAATATGTAATTTAAAAACTTATTTTTCATTAAAAAAATTTATTTTTTTAACATATTATTAAATTCCCCTAAAAATGCAAAATTATGAGAAATTACGTTTGGCGTAAGTTGTTTTGAAATTCAGATCCAACTTATGTGAAAATTTCAAGAGCCTACCTATTACGGTTCAAAAGTTTGGTCTTATTCATGCAAAACACGTCACTTTCGGAAAACTCTATAAGTTTTAGTATTTGTTGTTGCCATAGTAATACATCTTGTGTGAAATTTTCAGGACTCTGGCTTTTACGGTTCCAGTGATAGAATGCGCTGACAGACCGAGAGACATTGTAGCGACAAAAAAACGTTTTTATCCTTTGTGTTTGGAACCCTAAAAACGGTTAAATAAAATACTTGAAAAGGTCTTAAATAACATATTTAAAAAATATTACATTTCTTAAATAAATATACATATTTTTAGGTTTTATGATTGATTTATTTTAAAACAACAATTTTTGCAAAATTTTGCAGTTAATTGCAGTGGTATATAAAATTTAAAATAAATTTGCTTTATTGCTTTTATATTAATGAAACAAAAACTGTTCAAAGTACAAACATGCACTCATTTGTGAACATCTCTGTATATACAGTCGTGTTCCATAAAATAGAGCCACCTTTTACTACACATTTCGAAAAAGAAAAAACATACTAAATCTTCATAATAAATTTTAAGGTTTTTAGTTTTGAGAGACCGAACAACTACGAAATTCAAGATTTTAGGTGTTCAAAAAAATAGAGCCATCCACTTCAATTATCTTTTAAACACAAAATTCCAAGAGAAGACCACACTTTTTTCAAACAAATCTTTTATCCACTTCGATGTGTGTGCCTATACTATAAAGTATGCCTAACATTTAACTCACGACAAAACTGTTTCAGTTTATATTCCCTTCCAATCTATTTCTAGACCATGCGTAATAACTAATTTTACGTCAACACAAAAAAATTAAAACAAATTAGTAGGCTTCACAAATTTATAAGAAAAAAATAGCAGTGTTTTTAATTTATATTACATACAGCCAAATTATTTAATTAAAATAGTAATAATATATAAAAATAAAAGAGACTATATTAAAATTATTTTCGAAAAGAAAAATAGTAAAGTCAAAAGTGTAATGATTAATACTTGTCTATCGTTTTTTGATCTCTTAAAATACATAAGTTCAAAGGCATCAAAAACCTGCTCTGCTTTATCGCATATTATGCCAAATACTAGAGGCCCCAAATATCTCCAGAGAAAGTTGATTACGAGTGTTGTGAAGAGCGTTACCTTGTATGCATCCCCTATTTGATTACGTCTGTGTACAGGCTTGCAGCCCTCCGAGTATGAAGTGCGTTTAGAACAGTCTCAGATGAGGCAGTTTTCGTCATTGCGGGTATGTTTCCGATTGATTTGGAGGCCACATCTACAGTTGCGATAGGAGATAAATGTATCGCTAGATGGCAATTGCGCAGGTCGACCTCGGCTGAGGGAAGATGGACTTACTTATTGATACCCGATATAGTGACATGGCTTAAAAGAGGACATGGTGACCTTAATTATTACATTACCCAACTTCTGAGCGGGCATGGCTGATCCCTGTCATGACAGTAATCCCTTCTGTCCGAGTTGTGGTGGAAATGTGGTGGAGGGTGCCAGATACGTTTTCTTTACCTGTCCACGGTTTCGAATTTGGAGCAGGCGATATGTCAAAGTTTTAGGCCCGATAACATAGTTCAAGCTATGCTGTCTTCGTTGATCAATTGGGCGTATGTGTGTAACTTCGCAAAATTGGTTCTAGTAGAACTTCGTAGGTTGGAAAGGATTCGAAGCAGAATCGACATAGTTTAGAGCGGGGTTCATACCTTTCCCACTCTGTGACGGAAAGCTTTGCGGTAGTTCCACAGGGATGTATGTTAAAGTCCCGCAATCCTGAAAGTTCGGAGGCCAGGTTCTTTCGATGATTTCACCTCGTTAAATAAAAAAAAACATACATATGTATCTGATTTACAAATTTCCCATAGTTACCTGCATTAAAACATTTATATTCGTTTGCCATAACCAGTTTCTTTTGCAAGTGTTTTTAGCATGCATTATCAAATATGACTTTATGTGGCTTCCTTTAACAACATCTGCACCAAGTTCCTAAAACCGATACTTATTGCCGACGAGCCAGTGCCGGAAATGGCATGATTGATGAAATTGCAATACTTAAGGTTTTTACCAAAATTGTATGCTTCAGGTTCAGAGTTAGATTCTATAGAATTGATGTCAATATCCTCTGGTATTCCTCTGTTAACAAAGCGAGATACGCTAAACGATCCAAAAACCAGTTCCCATAAAATACTAGAATCTTTCAGGTTCGTCAAATGTGTTCAGGATAATTTTATTGCAACTGTTTTATTTTCGATCCTATCCATCACTGAATGCGTCACAAATTTCAAATAGAAATAAACAAACCGTAAAAGAACAGTGACAGTCATTTAAATGATGCAGTAATCAACGATGATGTAAATATTAGTCAACGTTGCCTAATCAAACTACCATCCATCGCAGCTAAATAATCAAACTAATACATGTTAAAATAAAACACGATATATTACTTTTAATGTTATATTAATATTCATTTTATAAAAAACAACGAATAATTCATTTTTAAAGGTAATACATAACAGAAAGAAAAAATTGTTTCTAGTTTAAATATTTTTTTGTTCCTCTCTATGGTGACTGCGTTCTACCGCCTTCCTAGCGCTTTTTTTCTAATCGAAACACTCCTTACTGCTGGCAAATATTAATAATTTGAAGACGATATGGAATACATATATCCATATCTATACTCGTACATATTGTTACGATTTTACTTTACGTTGGGTTCTTTTAATTGCAAAATAAATATTATTTTATTAGTTATAGTTATTACTTTTACTGTAAATCACTTTATTTATTAACACCACTGTTCAAAAATACAGCAAACTAGTAAACACTCTTAAAATTCGACAACTGAACTCTTTGACTTTTTAAATAATACTGCCATACTACTCGCCAGCACGATTCACTTATATAGGTGATTTAAAAACACCAGAATGTTCTACTCCAGACAGATCTGGCAGGTTCGATTGTTATTGCTCTTGTTTTCTGTTTGTGTGGTTGTTCATTTCTTTATACCTGTTTGTGTGGTTGTTTATTTCTTTATACCTGCTTGTGTGGCTGTTTATTTGCTTATGCTTGTATTTATGTATGTGTATTTAACTGAAGAGTGTTTATTTAATGAGCGTGTGTATATACGTATATGCGAATGTTTGTATGAGTCGTTTCTAGACTAATCGACAACAACCACTAAATGACTAGCGATGCTCTTTATTGTTTGTTTCTTTCTTTCATCATTGTAAGAAAACAAACCATTAATGTTGTTGTTCGATCGTATTGTTGTTCAGAGCCTATAATGAATAAATTCTTCTTTCGTAACAATATAATAAATCATCAACTTTTCCCTGTCTATCTGCCTGTGTTCGCATCACGTAAAAACTACCAGATGGATTTTAATAAAATTTTATGAGCAGGTACCTTAATACCTTGGTTCAAATTTAGCAAATCTACTTTTCCAAGGAAAAGTAGAGAAACAGCAAGGAAAGTACGCAATTTTACCTATTCAATAGTACTGCAAAGTTGGCAGTAAGTTTTATTTTTGATAGCAGGATATTGTTTTAAAGCTATTTACAGAACTCTGCAATAATTTTAGTATTTGATATAAATTTTAGAATTTTAGCCAGGGATGGGTACCTCTATATAAAGAAAATACATAAATCATAACTGAAGCTCTATAAGAGTAATGAACAGTTTTTGACTTCGTATTTAAATACGAATTTAGTAAATTTTCATTGAACTCTAAGTGGTATTTAGATACAGTTTTTCAGACTTATTTAAATGTTCTTAATTAAATGTGGTAAAAATTTTGTAGCACCACAGTTAATTTTGCAGAAAACATCCATTTAACAAAAAAAGTTCATTGGAGTCTTAAAATTTGGTTTGGATTACTTTTAAAGCAAAATCGAACAAAATAGTGTGAGGACGCTGACGAAGTGGCAGCCGCAGTCACAGAGCTGGTGTATTTTCTAACAATAGGAACAGACTCTAATTTAATTTTTCAATTAATAGGTGCTATCCCGTACTCAACATTGGAAGCCCTCGGGATCCCAATTATACCCACACTGCAAGATTCTGTAAAAGAGAGTAGTTTTGAGAGTATAACATTCTTCTACTTTTACGAAGAATTATTTTGAGAAAATAACATTCTTCTTCTTACAGGAAACAGCCCAAACTTTTTTTGGGTAGATTGTGAAAATAAAAAACAATCAAAGTATATTTATATCAAGTACATGCAAGTCTACAGCAAGTACAACATTAGAACAACAACAGGCATTTTGTTTGTGTAAAAATATTGCTAGTGGTCAAAAGCAACTTAGAGATGGCAAAGTGGGCACAGTACCACTTCTTTGTAATAAAAATACTTAATATCAATTCTGCTAAATAAAAATTAAAAAAATTATAATACAATGATCAGTTTATGTTTAGATCAATCTGAATTAAAACAAGAATTCATAAGAAGTTTGTTTGGTGCAATTTAAATCAGAAAAGCAATATTTCAAAATTTCGTTTACCATCCCCCAAGAAACAAAAGAAAGTAAAAAAATATATATTTGAATTTTTTTTCAATTTCCTTTGAATTTACTTTTTTTAAAAATTCAATGGCGCTATAAAAAATGCAAATAAATTTTGACACGTAGAAACAAAACAAAACGAAAAATTTCAGCTGAGCTAACGAATGTTCTTGATATAGATACATATACTTTGAAAATACTCAAATATTTTAAAATAAACAAACTAAATTTAAAAACTTATTTTTTTTATTTTGTTTCATAAAAGATTAGTAAATAAATCTTCCAAAATATGCTTAAAAATGTCACATACAAAATATTTTTGTTTTTAATTTTTATTATGTGCGAGTGCATGCAAAACACTTTGACATCACGTTTTGGAATATAAAGTTGGTTTTTAACGTGGTAGAAAAATAGAAGGTAGAGCCGTTCTCTCTTTATTTTGTGACAATTAACATTTGAAAAAAATAAGGATTATGACATTTCCGTTAAAATTTTGCTACCATATCGATTATTAACCATCCCCTGTTTTTCTTCGTTTTTTAGTTTGTTTTAAAATAATTTACATGTCAATTGTGAATAATCAAAGTCAAATAAAGAAAAAATATTTCAATTTTGAGAAAGCGTAGAAATTGGAAAATAAAATTCAAATAAAGAAATAAATTTTTCTACTTTGTAGAATTTTAGAAAACGTAAGGAATAAAATGAAATGATTGGTATTATTTTATTATGTTTTATATTTATAATTTTAAAGCAAAACAATGAGCTGTTTATTTCAAAACTGCGAATGAACAAAGTATTTTTGCAAAGACAAAAATATCAAATTTTTCAAATTTCCTGCATTGAGTTACATTTGCAGGCAGTTTGTGAAGCAGACTTGCCAGCAGAACCATTGGTGTGTGCACTTCATTTTACGGAAGAAGACATTATTAATAGTGACAAACAGATGAGATTAAGAAGACAGATTCCAATGACCACTAGGTATTTTTTTTGTTACGACGCATTTAACACTACAATTAAGGAATTTAATCTCTCCTATATTACTTGCGCTAATTCTATAGACATGCACTTCTAACTTAACAGCTGAAAAAGCCAAAAAACCATATTTTAAGCATCCTTGCGATGAAAATAAATCGGTCTTCGTTTTTGCTGATGTATCGCATCTTAAAAAGTTGGAACGCAATGAATTCATTGATGACGGTTATTATTGGAGCTGGTATGTGTACTCAAACACGAACAGAAACATTAATTTTGTGGAAACTATATAATTTATGTCAACAGCTAGGCAAAAAGTTAAAACAGCAACAAAATTATTTTCCCACACAACTGCTGTTGCGTTAAAACGGTGCGCTCACTTGTAGGCATATGCAGTGATGCTAAAAAGTTTTTGGATTGTTCCGATCTTTTTCAACTATTAAATGTTTGATATTTTTAACGCCAGAATATACCAAAAAGATTCTCGGCCATTTAGTAAAGGTTATGGATTGACAATAAAATCAAAATCTTGGAAGCAATGATTGATGCTGTACATAGGTTAGTTAACCTACACATGACCAGAAATAAGGGTGACCTTATGACCAGAAGGAGGGTGTTCTCACAGCATTAAAAACCAGCAACACTCTACGACATAATCTCAAGACATGAACAGAAACAAACGACAAATTTAACAACAGCAGAGTATACAGACTTACCTGCAACCATACATATATAGCATAAAGGGGTGAACACTAAAAACAAGATTTACAGAACACATGCGCTCGTACAAACGAAAAACAGAGGATTCCAACTTCGCACTACACCTTGAAACTCACGAACACACACCAAGGGAAATAATTTGATGAATGTATGACATTGCTGCATCCAAGCAAAAAGAACGAAGACTTGACATTCTTGAAAACATAGAAATCTACAAAACGCAAACTTTTAACGGAGATATTATTAACAAACAGGTAAACACAACCTCAGACACAAAGTTAAACCACCTAAACTACTGAAACATTCTAACTAACTAAAAAACCTGCTGACAACCTTACCTAGCTAACAATAAAAGAAGAAAATACTAAATATTAACTGACCTCATATAAATATAACAGGTAGCAATAAATTTACCTGTTCAACACCACCCTAATGAACAATTACCTAAACCCATTACTATTTATACTAAAACAGGTAATACTAACTCTCCAATACTATTTTAAACGCGGCTTGAAAATTAAGTCTTTACATGGAAAGCGCTCGCCAAACGTACCAAAACAACAGCCAGTGACGACGGTCTTCACCGAAAGGTATGACAACAGTATTTTATTTACTGGCGGAATAAATCCAATCAATTTAATATCAAAACCTTAACCCTGCTGCTTAGCCTTCTGGTGTAAGCATGTTTTTTAAATACGAAATAGTAAAGATCTGTAGCACAGCTATCATCCACTATAACTCCCATCTTCAAGAGGGTGCAATTGGGTTCACCTTCTGTACAAGTCACTGCCATTATATCTATGTCATACAGATAAGTACTTTAGGGTTGGAGGTTACATAACCACCCTCTTCTTACCGAGGTAGTTTTATCTCACGTAATGCATACTGCCTTCGAAGGCACCAGATTTTTCCGTATGATTTGCGCAAAGCATAGGATACTGTGTTTCCTAGTCTCAGCGTTGTATTTACACCCCGTGACTTCTTTGGCTGCTGCGTTAAGTTAGCTATTTCCAGGCTGCATGTTTCTTAGTATTTCGAAAGTTGTTTTGTACAGTCTGGCGTACAAACGATGACAGTGGGCCAGTCGATATTACCAACCGAAGCAACAACCAATATTTCAACCACCAAATCGCTAAGCAATCATCTATACATACATATAATAAAATAGTAACTCATTTCCTGTCTGTCTTTCTTTATCCCAATATAGGATTCTTTTTTTCTGCAAAAAAACTTATTTCCAAGAGAAAAAGCAGTGAAAGTTCGCAGTTATTTTAGTAAGGATGTGTAATGTTTTTCAATATTAAAAAGGATTAGATTCTAGTTATTTCTGAGCACTCCTGCCGACATTCCACGAGCATCAAAATGTCCATTTTTGGATTGAGAATTAATACGCTTTCTTATTGAGTTGACGCTTAATTCTGACGTTATTTAATTTTATTTCAGCTTATACTAAATTATTAACTATACAAAAAATTATATTTGGAATCATATTATATACATCATTTTTAATCACGCATGATTCCTTTGAAAATTTATTAAATAAATATTTTATGAGTGCAATATAAAATATTTATTTCCAAAAAATATAATAATCGAAATTGATTACAATGGGAAAAGCATATCCAGATAGCTATTTCGCTAGTGCTCAACTAGCTCATCAGTGGATTTTTCCCAATTTTTCTGAATATTAAGTTTTAAGCATAAAAATCTGTGTTTTTTTAAAAACAATTTTCTGTAAAAATTTTTACAAGAAAATTTTCTATACAATTTTTGCAATAAAAATACTATAAAATTTAAAAAATTAAATTTACAAAAAATTTCTATAAAATTTTTACAAGAAATATTTTTACGATGAAAATATACTGTATACAATATTTTGCTGATTAGTGGGAAAAAGCGTAGTTCTTTTTTTAATGACTGTCTGTTAAATTAAACCAATTTTGTTCCTAATTCTATATAAATAAAAGCACAGCGGTGAAGGGCATAGAAGATTCGGCACGGCCGAGTATACCAATTGTTCTTGTTATTTTTAGCTTTGATTATTCATGTCACTGGAAAAAATACAGGAACAGAATTGTGAAACGAATTTAAATAAAATTTGCAGTTGCTGTTGTCATTTTATTTTATATCACAACGTATTTCAAGAAAAAACAAACACTAATTTATATTGTTCTGTATGTTGTTTTTTTTCTGTTTTATTAATCAATACAAGATTTTCTAGTTTATTTTTCATGTTCATTTCATGAACTTATTTTATGAAAAATAAATAAAAAAGTTTATTCACTATTTTATATTTCATTTGTTTGGTTTTATTAGATTTTTTCTCGCATGCGAAGTGAAAAATTCGATTAATATATTTTGACA
This sequence comes from Phasia obesa, assembly GCA_949628195.1. NCBI lineage: Eukaryota > Metazoa > Arthropoda > Insecta > Diptera > Tachinidae > Phasia > Phasia obesa. The sequence continues at coordinate 68,368,225 of OX451219.1, forward strand.
GATGACTTGGAAAGTAGCTACAACAATCATGACATCAACGACATGAATGTTTGTAGGAGGTGACAACAAAGAAACATTGCAATTTCTTTGTTGGGTGGGGAAGTCTGTGGATAATACTTCGTCGTAATTTAAATTTTAACATTTTTTAATGTTAAAATTTTGATAGTCGTTGGCTTAGAGGTCCGTTAGCAACGGAATTAATATGTGCATGTTGTTCTAAGTAGGTGACGATTTCGTGTTTATGACATTTTCTGTGTAAAGATAATTTTCTGTTTTCCAACAATATTGTTTCAATTCTTATTGCACAGCAGATAGCAACCTCGCCATAATTAAACGTGAAGAATATTTGGAGTGCCTGAACTTACATATGTATAAATTAACTTTTTTTAATAAATATCCACCAAACCAAGTGTTTCGATTTTTTCTGAAGTCAGACTTGTCGTTGGGAATTCTTCAATTCGTTAAGACATTTCGATAGTCTACCTGAAATCAGACTTGTCGTGACGAATTCGTTAAGACATTTCGGTAGTTTGTATGAAATCAGACTTGTCGTGACGAATTCGTTAAGACATTTCGGTAGTTTGTATGAAATTAGACTCGTCGTTAGGAATTTGTTATGACATTACGGTTGTTTGTCTGAACAAATAAAAAAAATATATAAAACTTAGATTTATATGTAAGAAAATAAAAACCAAAAATTGTATTATACAGAAAAGAATTACACCTTATTCTGTTTTTACACAGTAGATTGGTTCCAGAAAAATCCGTCTAAAAAACAAACGTATAAAAAAGACACTGATCATATACAAAAATAGGTGATTGGTTCCTTATCTCTAAAACCTATTAAAATTATTGAAAAACGAGAATTTTTTTAAGAACAAGAAATCATCTTTATTTTTACACATATACTCGTATGCATGTACATATAATGTGTATTTGCACCGTTTCTTTGCATCTTTGGTGTATGATAAAGACTTAACAGATAGTTTCGTTCCAAAAAACAATGATTGCCTAATTGAATTTTAATTTTTGTGTAGTGTTTACTGTCACTTCGTTTAAACCGAACATTTCGACAAGAAATGTTGAGCCTTCTCCATTTCGAAGGTGATATAAAATCTCAATTTTGTTTTCTAATGAAATGGCGTTGTAGTTTTTTATTTGTAGTTTTCGACGTCTTCTTTTAGAGATGAATTGATAGTTCAGAAAATATTAACACATTTCAATTGCTCTAATAAGTCAAAATGCTTGTATGCACAAAAAGGGAATTCCTCTAAATTTTTATTATATATTTATATGAAAATATTTCGCAAAACTTAAATTTTACAAATAAAATCTAAGCACTAAAGATTTTGAATCGTGCTAAATGGAATAAAATCGTGTAATTTTTTTTTATTTTTAAACCGTGTAAAAACAGAATTGGGTGTATATGTACATGAACTCGCATCATCGTCACCTAAAGTTAGTGACGCTGTAAAACTTATAAACTCCTTTGTAAAAATATTTGTTAGAGTGAATAGATTCAGCAAAATAAACATGTTGTTTGAATCAGCCCAAAATCCGTATCAGAGAAATAAATCATGTTTTGTTTTATTTCGTTTTTTTTTTTATACCCTTCACCACAGGTGGAAAGGGTATATATAAGTTTGTCATTCTACAATATTCATTTCCGACCCCATAAAGTATATATATTCTGGATCCTTATACATAGAGAAGTTGATTAAGCGATGTCCGTCTCTCCGTGTTAGTGTGGTAATGTCATTTGCCAAGGCACCAGAAGAGATACAAAAAATTTAAGCACACCAATCTGTCAGGCATAGTTTCGAAAATGTTGGTATTGCAATTCAGCAACATCGGATCATTCCTTTGGAGGCTACGGGCCAAAAACCACGCCCACCTATATTTTTTTAACTTTTTTTTTTAATTTTTTTCGGCTTTAATGATTCTGTTTTGCCTTTTTTTGACAAATAAATATTAGACTGCGACAGGTAGATCGCAAGGAGTGCATACAGATCTCGGGGGATCAATAACCCCCTGCGAGGGTCGATTTTTGTTTGTTTTTAGATTGGTAGGGTTTTTCTGCTTTGATTTGTATTAGAGACCTTAATAGAAAGCAATACGCATAGATGTAGCCAATGGACCCACAGGGTACCCACTGACAAATAGGAGCAGTTAAAAGGACCCCCCATTTGTCAATATGATGAAATTGTTTTTTTTTTTTTTTGTAAGGATTTCTTTTTGCTTTAGTCTGACCACTCTAACTCAATATAGATTGGAGAAAGGTCCAAAATTTAACAAAAAATTTCAATCAAATTTAAAAAAAAAAATTTTTAATTTTTTTTTTTAAATTTGATTGAAATTTTAAAAATTAAAAATTTTTTTTTTTATATATTTACAAAAAAATTTACAAAGCATTTTCAAAAAGATATTTTACAGAAAAATATTCGAAAAAAAATTTCCAAAAAATTTTTAAAAAAATATTTTTACAAAAAATTTTTACACACAATTTTCGAAAAATTAAAACAAAAATTTCAGTATTTCTTTGAAAATGAAAATCATGACTTTAACATAACATATATTTAATATTAAGAATATACATATGTATGTATGTGTGTATATAGAGTAACATATTTTTTTAAATGCGTTTGATTATTAAATAGATGATATCTCTGTTTTAAAACCTAGGTGCATTAAACACATAGATATCATCAGAATACCGACTACAAACTGTCAAAAATGAAACGTTGTGGCTGTCGTCAACTTAGGCTAATTTCTATTTTATTCAACAAAAGAAAATGTCACAAAATTGCAAATTAAAAATTCATATGAAAAAAAAAAGTTTTGGAGGAAATATTTATAATTTTTTGAAAAAGTTTTTTAATTTTATAAAAGCAAAATAAGTATTTCTACAATAATGTCAAAGTTTACGATGTAGCTGTCGGCTTCAATATCATTAATAGCTGACTACACGGCGACAATTGTAGCAAACGGAATTTGTTTTCATTTGTCTTCTATTTTTTTAACTCATGAATAATGATTTTTTCTCATACGAATTTATTTAAGTAAAGAGTCAACAATATGGATAATGCTGTACATGTCTGTATAAATCAAATCACCGTGGTGAAGGGTATAGAAGATTCGGCACGGCGAATATAGCACTTTTACTTGTTTTTTTTTTTTTTTAATTAACGCCTAGTACTCTGTTCGAATTTGGGAAAAATGTTGAGCAACATTTATTATTTCACAAGGAAAATTTGACATTTAAAATGTTGTGTCTAAGGAGAATTTTACGATTTTATTGTTTTTAAGTATACCACATTGTTTTAGAAATGTTAACAAAAGCCCAGTGATCAGCTGGAAAAATTCCACATGAAATAATGCAAAGAATTATAAATGATGCATTTATTACGTTGAGTATGATTTATATATTCTAATTAATACCTTCTTGCATGTCCTTTATTTTTAATAACGTCTGCACAACGGTTTGGCATCGAATTTTCAAGATTTTGGCATCTTTTCTTTAGAATTTTATTACAGATTTGCTGGACAGCTGTCTAAAGCGTTTTGTTGTTAGTTGGTTGCATTTGAGACTCTGTTTTTTATATCTGTCCATAAATTCTGGGCTCTGAGAGCCATTCCATCACATTGATTTTATTGTTCCGAAACCACTTTGTCGAAAGCTTGCTGGAAGACCTCTAGTATACCAACATAAATGTTCTTATTGTGGTTTTGTAGGTCCTACACTCTAGTAAGAAAGACTACCTCATACCATTACGCTAGACCCACCGTGTTTTATGGTTTTAGTTATAAATTTTGGGTTGAATTCTGCGTTTGGGGGTCTTCTTACATAGGAACGTGATCCCTTGCTTCCAAGTAATACAATTCCGGACTCATCTACCTTTTATTATTCCGTTGGAACGAAACTACATTATGTCGTTGGTGCTATTTTTTTGACCGGCACTGTATGTTATTCGACAGCATTCCGCATAAAAAACTGAACAGAGTACCAGGCTTACAACATTGCAATGTTGCTGACGGTTGTGTGTTAAAATTATCATTGTGCCAATAGAATGAATGAAATTACAGTTTTCATTTGTTCGCATAAAGACAAACTAAATGGCAGGAACACCGATGGCCAGAACAGTCAGACAGACCATCTGATAGTCAGACCGCCAGTTAGACAAACAACCAGACAGTCAGTGAGACCATCAGACAGTCCGTCAGACAGTCAGTCAGACCGTCAAATAGTCAGACCGTTAGATAGTACGTCAGACAGTCAGATATTCGGACAGTCAGATCGTCAGATAGTGTGTCAAACAGTCAGACCGTTAGTCAGTCAGACAGTGAATCAGTCAGTCAGACAATTGGTCCCTCAAGCTATCTATCTATAAAAACGAGCAGACCTATGTATAGAAACTAATGTTAGGTGACGCGGTTACGGTTGTGATAATGGTGACGACGGTTTTTGAGTTCAATAATTTTTCTTCAACCAAAAAGTGTTCAACGTGCTTAAAGAAGTTTTCACTTCAAAAAAACATAAATATACAGTGGCACAGAAAACTCTACATACCCCGTATTTTTTTCAATTCTAAGAAATATAAGCAAGATATAGAAATTCCTTTCAAACGAAATAAACTGGCAATAGGAACAGGTAAAAAATGAATAAACAAATCAAGGTTTAATTCATTTATTAACAAAATCAGCAAAGGCAAGGAAATTCTACTTTGTCTGTTCTTTTTGAGTCTTTATTCAAAACTGAACTTAAAAATCTAGCTTAATTTAAATTCAACTTAAAAACTAACAAAATGAGTTGGTGGGAGAAAGAACAAAGGTGCATAATAAGCACATTCACTGTTACTGCTTCATGCTGTAACAGTAGAATTTTGTTTGTTTAAAGACTTATTGTTAAATTTAAAAATAACAAGTAAAAGTGCTATATTCGGCCGTGCCGAATCTTTTATACCCTTCACCACGGTGATTTTATTTATACAGACATGTACAGCATTATCCATATTGTTGACTCTTTACTTAAATAAAGTCGTATGAGAAAAAATCATTATTCATGAGTTAAAGAAATAGAATACAAATTCCGTTTGCTACAATTGTCGCCGTGTTGTCAGCTACTTAATGATATTGAAGGCGACAGCTACATCGTAAACTCTGACATTGTTGTAGAAATACTTATTTTGCTTTTATAAAATAAAATAACTTTTTCAAAAAATTATAAATATTTCCTCCAATACTTTTTGTTTGAATATCAATTTGTATAATTTACAATTTTGTGATATTTTCTTCTGTTGAATAAAATAGAAATTAGTCTAAGTTGACGAGAGCCATGTAGCTTTGCTGACTTCAAAATAATCGTTTTATTTTTGACAGTTTGTAGTCGGTATCCTGATGATGTCTATGTGTTTAATGCACCTAGGTTTTAAAACAGAGATATCATCTATTTAAAAATCAAACGCATTTAAAAAAATCAAACGCATTTAAAAAAATATGTTACTCTATATACACACATACATACATATGTATATTCTTATATATTATGTTAAAGTCATGATTTTCATTTTCAAAGAAATATTGAAATTTTTATTTTAATTTTTCGAAAATTGTGTGTAAAAATTTTTTGTAAAAATATTTTTTTTTAAAAATTTTTTGTAAAAATTTATTCGAAAATTTTTTGGAAAATTTTTAAAAAAATTTTTTTTCGAATATTTTTCTGTAAAATATCTTTTTGAAAATGATTTGCAAATTTTTTAAAATTTTTTTTTTAAAAAATTTTTTTAAAAATTTTTTTTTAAAAATTTGATTGAAATTTTTTTGTTAAATCTTGGACCTTTCTGCAATCTATATTGAGAATGGTCAGACTAAAGCAAAAAGAAATCATTACAAAAAAAAAAAATCATCATATTGACACATGGGGAGTCCTTTTAACTGCTCCTATTTGTCAGTGGGTACCCTGTGGGTCCATTGACTACCTCTATGCGTATTGCTTTCTATTAAGGTCTCTAATACAAATCAAAGCAGAAAACCCCTACCAATCTAAAAACAAACAAAAATCGCCCCCGCAGGGGGTTATTGATCCCCCGAGATCTGTATGCACTCCTTGCGATCTTCCTGTCGCACTCTAATATTTATTTGACAAAAAAAGGCAAAACAGAATCATTAAAGCCGAAAAAAAATTAAAAAAAAACGTAAAAAAAATATAGGTGGGCGTGGTTTTTGGCCCGCAGCCTCCAAAGGAATGATCCGATGTTGCTGAATTGCAATACCAAAATTTTCGAAACTATGCCTGACAGATTGGTGTGCTTAAGTTTTTTGTATGTCTTCTGGCAAATAACATTACCACACTAACACGGACAGGCGGACAAACGAATAGACGGACAGACAGACAGACGGACATCGCTTAATCAACTTCTCTATGTATAAGGATCCAGAATATATATACCTTATGGGGTCGGAAATGAATATTGTAGAAATTACACACGGAATGACAAACTTATATATACCCTTTCCACCTGTGGTGAAGGGTATAATAAAATGCGGAGACGTTTGCGTCTGGCAATTTGTGGGAAATTATGAAAAGATTACATATATGTATGTGATTTCCCCACCCTTAGTGTTTGCTCTTCGGGCAAACAGATCAGGGTACTCTTTTAGTTTTAGTTCTATTTTGTTCTTTCTCACTCTACAACATTTAATTGTTATGGTTAAAGTTACAATTACAATAAATAGTACAACAATCAAACTTATTGTTGTACTCTGTCCTACGTTACTTTTGAATTCAGTGTATTTGATAGTTTCTCTGTTCTTTATACTTTGAAGGTAAAGTTCCTCCAAAGTAAAATTATTAACAATCTTTGTAAAATTTACATAGTTTAATGGTATAAGGGCTCCATGATTAAATTTATCAACCAAATTCTCAAACACAAATTCTTTTATTTTAATTGTACAGTTATCAAACTTAATAATACTATTTCCTTTAAAAAAATATGGCTGATCATTACAATTGTGATTTACTTTGGTAAATTCAAATAATTTTGTTATAACAAGGCCTGCTTTGATTTCTTTAATTATAGGTTCTTTACAAATTTTAAGTTTACAATCATTATTCTGCTGGAAAGAGTCTCTTACACAATTGTTCTCATGGATGAAAAGGTTTTTCCTCACTTTATTCTTTCGCTGTTTTTGTACACCATTTTACCCTGCACCAGCACCCCTTTCCATTGGCGATTCTAATTCTTCATAGTGATCATTAGGAAACGGTGTAATGAGGGCCCCAAATAATGAATAAATGAAACAATTGCACCGTTATATTGTATCTAATCTTTTCTTCTTCGGTCAGTATGTCATGCGGTAATATGTCCTGTTTGCTCATCACAACAACATCTAATATTTTCTCTATCTGCTTATTCAGAATATTAAGATCGGCATATGTCTGCAAAACAAACCTAAACTTTCCCACAACACTGAGTGCCTTATTTGTTTTGGCTGTAATGTTTGACAAAAATTCATTCAATTTATTTTGCTGCTTGTTGACACTATCTACCACCGTATCTAGGTTCTTAATTAGTTCATTATTGATTTCTACTTGTTTGTTGGCTTGGTCGGTTATCTGTTTTGCATTGTTGTCTTGTTAGATGATTGTAAATCTCTTTTGCGTCATCTTCGTCCATTGTTCCCTATATCATTTTCAAAAACGATCCACCAATGTTTATCAGTCCTCTTTTTGCTCTGTTGCTTTTATAGGCATGTGGGATTAGTGCTGATAGAGCTGTCCTTGCTAGTTTAATTTCCCGTTGAATCAAGTCGATATCGTTTTCGTCAAAAAAGTTAAGTTTCACTAAATATGATGAAAGCGAAGAAATCCATTCTGAAAAAGACCATTAAATCTGTTGTTTGAACTTGCGCTTCATTTGAGTTCTGTAGTATTTCTTATTTCTCATATTACTAGTGTCTGTAACATAATTACCGTCTTTCCTGAATTGTAAAAGTCTTCTATATTTAGGGCTATTTTTCTGTGTGTTTCTGTTACGTACAATTGTATCAGTCAATTCAATGTTTTCGTTTCGATTTTCATTTAGTCTTAATTCTCAAAGTCTTTTCTTTCGAAAATTGTTCTGCAAGCTGTTTGATTATTTCCTTGCCAAAGTTTTTCTCAAGAAAATCAATTGGTCGTAATTTAGTCGTCGAATGAATAGTGTTGTTGTAAATTGTAATTATCCTATGTATTTTCATCTGTTTCTGTTTTATCAGCTGCTATAATTCGAATGTGTTCATTCAGTGTGCCGTGTAGGCGTTCAACATCCGTATTACCTGTTTTGTGATGAGCGGTCGTTTCATGAGTTTCAATGTTATTTTCGGTTAGAAACAACTTAACAGCTTCGTGAAGCATGCATCATTGTCGTAGACAAGTTTTCTCATATTCCCTAAAAATCTTATTTTTTCTTTAAGTGCAGTTAGTATAGATAGCGTTCTATCGGCTAGTTAAGAACATTATATTTCGGAATGGGAACCAAATTTCCATGTAGACAATGTCGTTAAAACAGCCTGGGGATTCACTTACTTGATATGGAACTTTTTCAGGTCTTCTATCGGTCTTCTATATTTATCTAATTGACACACTTCGCGATTGTTAGCAATAGTAATTCGTGATGGTTTGTTAAGAATAATAACACAGGCAAGACTTAATGAAATTCAGGTATTTCTTTATTGTTTTACAGCCTAGTGTTTTAATTCCTTAAAAAGATACATAAAATTAAGATATAAAAATAATAATTATTAATTTACATAATTTTTGGTTTCAAACTACCAACTTTTCAATATTGGAAAATAAGACACGTTTTAGTGCGCAACTACTATTGTAATTTTAATTTACAAAATGGCAAGAAGTTATATATGATAGATTTATACATAAGTACATAATGAATTATCGATACAAAGTAATCGATAGCTTTTAGGGTTGCATTATTAGTAGGGTTTGACAGTGGCGCCAACAGCAATTATTTATAAATTTTGTTATTAGGTTTACCAATCCAGGGATGTAATATTTAAATTTCAGCTCCCTAAATACTTCATTAATTCCACGATGATAATATCTCAAGTGTTCGTCTGTTATTGTTCTCAAAGCTTCGTCCCTATCTGTTATTTCGATTAATTTTTTCGTGGATCTCCGCACTTTTAAATTTTTGTTATTGGAAAAATAATTTACATAGACATTCTTCACAAAAAATACACATGACGCCTTTATCTTTCACTACTTTCCTCAGAATTATTAATATGTCACTATTATCGGTGAGTGTTATGAAATTATTTACTTTTCTATGCTTGATTTGCATGAGGAATTTTTCTGTAGATCCTTTCTGGAAATACAGTTGATTTTTATAAAAATTTATTGGCTTTTGCGTAATATAAATATAACAAGAGCTGTCCTCCTGTCCGCTATGTATGGTCGCACAGTTTGAACTTGTGTTCTTTTGGTCCTTTTCCTCTGGAAATAATTCATTATTATTTATTTCTGAATTTGGTAATCTTGACAATCCGTCCGCCACAGTTGTTTTGCTCTTAACATATACGAGTTATCATCAAATTCGTTCAATTTAATTTTCCATCGTTGCAGTTTAAGATTTGGCTCCTTCAATGAATCCAGCCAAACCAAAGGTTTATGATCCGTTTTAATAGTGAACTTTCTACCCCATAAATACTGTCTAAAGCATTTCGTTGCTGCCACTACAGCGAGCAGTTCCTTTTCGATCGTAGTATACCTACGTTGGTGCTCATTCAATGTTCTATTATAGTATGAAACTACTTTTTCATTCATTTGATGCATCTATGACAAGGGTGAATCTCTTAAAATAGTCAGGATAGATGAGAATTGGGTTATTCATCTGGAGCTGTTTGAGTTTCTTAAATGCATTAATGTACTCTTCGTCAGAAGTGTTTATTTTTATACCTTTCTTCAAGTACTTTGTCATATGATAGGCTACTTTCGAGTAGTCCGTAATGAATTTCCGGTAATGACCAGTAATTCCCAAAAAAGTTTTTGGTAGCTCTATTTTTGAATTGCCTCACTTTCTGAGGATTTGGTTTAATACCATTATCAGTTACCAAATGTCCCAAAAATGCAGTCTGCTTCCGTAAAAATGAGCATTTGTCAAGTTGTATCTTGAGCTTAACTTCACTTAGGTGTTGAAGGATTAGCCTTATCGAATTTAAATGTTCTTCAATAGTTGTTCATCATTCTCGGGAGAATTTTTTAGACCAAAGGACATCCTCAAGAATTCATAATGCCCCGTGGCAGTAGAGAATGCTGTCTTAGGAATATCCAAAGGGTCCACTTCGATTTGGTGGAAACCCTTGGCCAGATCAATCGTGGTAAAATAATTACATCGTCCTAATTTGTCAAACAATTCTTCCATGTTTGGCATGGGGAACTTATCATCAATAGTTAAAGCGTTGAGTTTCCTATAGTCAACGACTATACGCCATTTCTGCACATTTGAGTCATCTTTCTTCTTGGGTACTACCCATATAGGTGCATTGTACGGGCTTCGAGAAGGTCTAATAATACCTTGCTTCAACATTTCTTTGATTTGTCTGTCAACTTCTTCCCTATGCACTTGCGGGTATCTGTATAAATTGGAATGTCGTTTGTAGTTTTAATTTACTTCATTAATAAAAGTCAAATCATCATTTTCTATAAGTAAATTTCTTAAGTTTTTCACTTCCCTGTCGTTAAGATGATCTACATTTATGGACTGCATCAGGTCTTTTTGCTGTATCGTGTTGTGGAAAATATTTGCTTCTTCACATGTTAAAATTCCTGATTCATTTACTGAACGACTATAATAATTTTCCTCCTCTCTGTTAAAAAATTACTTAATTATACTATTCTCTGTTGAAATTACTCGGTCTTTGTAGGAAATATTGGCATCAAGACTGACCAAAATGTTATTTCCTATCAGTCCATCAAACCTATCAGCGAAATTGTGTTCTAAAAAGTCTACGTAAAAATGCTCGACTCCAAACTCTTTAAAAAGTGGTATTGTACACTTTTTCCTGATTTTAATGTCGTTTCTACATGCTTTAAGTGTTATATTTATGGGCGACTTCCATTTTTCATTAAATACTTCCGGATTAACTATGCTAAATTCCGCTCTTGTATCTACATATATCTAAATTTTCTTACTGCAGTATCTACAATTATATAGGGCATGTAGGCCCCTTGTCCGAAAATTTTGAAAAGTGTTTGAAATATCCATGGGTTCAACTGTTTGGTTTGATTCCCTTCGAGCAAATTGTCCTACATTAAATCTTCTTGATTGTCCAGTAAAATTGTCTCTCCGTGATTGAGAAGAGCCTTACCATGCAACATTTCTAAAATTATTTCCCTGATTCTGATTCCTAGGGTGAAAATTAACTGTTTGATGAAAATTTTCACTTCGCTGTGGATTCCGAAAACCTTGCATTCCTGAATCATTTCTTTTGTACCCATCAAAATAATTTTTTTGAAATCGTTTCTTATTTTGACGATTTGTATTATTAAAGGAGAGCCCGGTGAAATTCAAATAGCCATTTTCTTCTATTATTGCATAATATTATGCCATTGTAATTGGTCACCGTGTTCCCTAATTAACATTGTTCATAACTCCATCCAGGTTTGGACTTGGCCATTCCTGGTTTAAGAGTCTCTTGCCCTACTGACTAATCGATCCTCTATATAACCCAATAAAATTCTTTTCAGCTCTACAGTCAGAGGTTCCATAATGGAGGATAATGACTCTATACGCTTAATAAAATTTGGTAAGTCCCATGCCTTACCACCGAACGGTTGCACTGAACAAATACCTCATGGCCACCTTAAACTGATCCATCCTTTATTTGTTGTTAATGTTACTTTTTGTTTTATTATTTTATCAACTCTATTTATTATTTTTTTTATAATAACTTAAATAACTATCCTAGTTAATATTACTTTACTTGTAAAAATTAGTTCTGTTCTGGTTACTTCTTAGTTCTTCTTCTTCTGGTTTGGCCTAAGCTTCTAAATTTTAGCCTGAAGATGCTGAAAGCCGATCCGGTCTTCCTTCTGTTTCAGTTGGTGTTTTGGAAAATGTTGACTTCTCTTCTTGTGGAGATTTCTTTGTTGTACTTCCTTTCTCTTTTGTTGAATTATTTTTGTTATTGCATAGTTTATGTGTTGTAAAACACGTTTTCATTAGTTATTGTGTTTATTTTCAGTTTTAAAATTTGTATTAATTTTATTTTTAAGTTTTTTCTTTATTTTGCGTAGTTATTTTATTTATTGGTTCAATAGCAGATTTCTGGCAGGTTTTTTTTAAGAATTAATAAAAATTTTTTTCAATTTCAGAATTTTTTCCGTTTAATTACATTTTAAGTTTTGTTAGTTAATTTATTTATTTGTGTATGTTTCAAAAATTCACAAAACGACTCTTTATTCAACCTCACTGATATTTATTTCCTTTTTTAACCAATTAATTCTCTATTTTTACCGACTGCGCCATTAATAGTCAGCTTCATGCTGTAACAGTTGAAGTTTGTTTGTTTAAAGACTTATTGTTAAATTTAAAATCATGAAATGCGCTGACGTTTGCGTCTGGCAATTTGTGGGAAATTATGAAAAGATTGAAAAGATTACATATATGTGATTATATATAAAAAATTATTTATTGTCTATATAAACACATTTTCGAAGCTCTAGTTAATATTTTCTGAGTCTACCACTCCTAACCTATTTTTCATGAAAAATACTAAAACTTCTAAAATGTGATTCCATACATCAGTTAGTAAATGCTTTAGATCATGCTTATTTTTTATAATTTCGATATACTTAGTTCGTCCCATTAGTGCGCGATGGGATTTAAGTCAGGTAGCTGAGCTGGGTAATGCAGTTAATGAGGAGGTACATTATGTATGAGCTATTCTTTTGCAATACTCGCATTGTCTTGGTATCGCTGTCCTGCTGAAAATACCAGCCAGTATTTAGTCTCAATTTGTTTATCAGTTTCTTTAAGAAGTTTTAAATTAACAAATAGGCCCATCGTGGACATAATAAATACAAAATTGCCCACACCAGCAGTTGGTATCGACCCCTGAGCAACAATAAGTTTCCGTAACTCCAAGCATATTTTTTCATACTTTTTCACACATTTTATTAATTTTATTAACTTTTTTGAAAAAAATATTAATACAAAATAAGACTCAAATAGTAACTATGAATTTTTTAAAAGCTGACTAAAGTTGGTCGCACTATTTATTTGGCATAATGGATAATATTAACATTTTTACGCTAGCAGTGCAGACTTGTCTGTGCCCAAAAATAGAATTTTTGTTGTTTTTGTAAAATATATTATTTTATTTTCAATTATTATTTCGTTTTTATTTTTTATTCCTATATTGTTAATGTTTAATATACATCAATTTCTTTTATAAATGTTCCTATGGCTTTCCAGAATCGAAATATGTATATTCCGGGGTATGTAGAGTTTTCTGTGCCACTGTATGTATTTGTAGCTTGGTTTATGATCCTCGTTTTATTTTTTAAAATTTATTTAATAAGTCAAATTTTTTTTAACAACACTTGGTACTTGGTATTTCTTCTAACTGTAATTCAAAATCTTTTAAAAAATTTAGTTTAAACCTATTTTATTATTAATGTCTCAATTGTAAATAATTGCAATACCTAATTTTAGGTTAATTTTACTGGTAGCCTGGAAGAATCAGAGTAACTGTAAGGATTATATAATAAGTAAGAGATCTAGGGTAAAAATCGGATAGTAAGGTAAATGAAAAAGGCTATTAAAAGAATATTTAATCGAAAAGTGTGGGTGAGTTCTTTACTAAATTTAGGAGAGTTTTCTAATAAGGAGCTGCTTACACATTACGTAAAATAGTTTTTCAGCTACCAGCGCCTTTTAATTTTATCCACAAGTCACTCGATTGAGAGTAGGATATGCCACGCATATGCGTGCAATTTTCTAATGTCTCTCCATCCAATTAATAGATTGTGTGATATGGATTTTGTATTAATAATCTCCAAGAAGCAAGGAGTAATATTTTAACAATAACTTTTTTTCACAAACAACAATTATAAGTAAAATTTCAACAATAGTCTAGATAAAAACTAGATGTCACTTGTCAATTTTTGTAACAAATCGACATGCATATTAAATAATTTTTTATAAATTTATTTATAACAAAATTGCAAGAAAAAATCTTAAGATTGTAACAAAATTAACTGTTAATTTTAGTTTCATATTAAGAAAGACAGCAAACAAAATGCGTTGAGTACAATTTTAGTCAAGAAAGTACAATCTTAGAAGCTGGTTAGTACCATTGTGTACTTTAATTTACCATCCCTAGAATGTGTCACTTGGCAATGTTTTTTGCATAATACGTATTACACATGGTAGAAAAGTAGAAGGTAGAGCTATTCTCTCTTTTTTTGTGACAATTAACATTTGACAAAAATAAGGATTATGACATTTCCGTTAAAATTGTGCTACCATATCGATTATTGTACATCCTCTGTTTTGTTCTCTTGTGAAGTTTGTTTTAAAATAAATTACATATCTATTGTGAAAAATCAAAATCAAGGCGAATTTATATCAGGTGGTGTTGATAGCCCAGCTGAATTTTGTTTGTTTACGTTTTTTGGAGGCAGGTTTTGTCAAAATTTGTTTATTTAGAAACAATATTGAAAACGAAAACAAAATTGAAATGAAAAAAAAATATTTAAAAAAGGCGTTACATATGAATGTATGTTGATTTTTTATTTTAGATTTTTAAAACACACAACACAATAACAATGAGCTGCGGTGGGTCCAGATTCTTTTTTATGCTTTTATTTTAATTGCTTTTTATTCTTCTATTTTTTCTTCGTTTTTGACTTTACCATACGTAGTATAAGGTAAAGTATAGTAATCATGAAAAAAATCGAGGTCGGGATTTTGACGGATTTATACGTTTAGAGGTCTCCTGAATCCATTTTAACTATTTTCGCGATGATCTGTGGGTGGGTGTGTATGCCACTATTTTTGTGTAGTTTGTACAGATCATGCCGTTTGACATATCAAAATGAAATTTAGTATGTGCCTTTGGTATGTGGTGGTGAAAAGCTGTATAGTTTTTGGGCAGAATCGGGAGGGGGCAAGAGGTAGTTTCCTTACCCCCAAATTTTGTGAACGCTCTACAGGTCATACCGTATAACATATTAAAACGAAATTTTGTATGTAGCTTTAATTTATGGAGATGAAGAGATGTATAAATTTTGGCCATAATCGGCCATTTACCTAAAATAGAAAATATTTTTTTTTTCGATTTGAATATACTTTGATCTTTTATTTTTATGTAATATTTGTTTCCATTTGGTATGGTAAAGTTGAGTGTAGGCCACTCCAGTTTTATTCTTTTAGTAAAAACAAACAAAACACATTAGGTTTGTTCTTTCATTAAAAATAGTTAACAAATTTATTTTTTGTTGTTTGCTAGTCATGCAGCCAGGAGTTCTAGAAACATTGTAGGTCGTTTTAACGTCTTTTACGGTCTTCACACATAAGATTAATAAGCCCTTAAATTATTATTGTGTAAAAAAATAATTCAATTCAATATTTTTCATAAATGTTGGAAGTTTCTACTTCGAAAGTAAGCTAACACAACTATTTTTTTACATTTTGCTTTGATATTAATTAAGGCGAATAAATTTACTTTGACAGAGGCAGTCGACCAAACAAAATACATGTTTTTTATTGTTGTATTTGTTGTCGTCTCGCTTTCACCTGTTAAATGGATTCACCTTGATCAAAATCAAATAATGAAAAAATATTTCAATTTTAAGAAAGCGTAGAAATCATGGCTGTTTAAATTTGCTTATCTGAAAATGTCAAATATAAAACTCTGTTCGCGCACTTACATAAAAATTTGTAATAATTTAAAAAACAGTTTTTTATATTACTCAAAACATTGTGAACTAATTGCTGTATTATATTCAATCCTTTATTTAACTTGTAATGTTTATGTTTTTTAGGTAAAACTTTTCAACTAAATTTTAATCAGTTCTCGTAGGCGGCAATTCGATATTCGGCATAACCTTATGACAATAAAATAATATGCTCAGCTGGATTTGATGCTGCTGCTAGGGCCATGTGCAGCCCTCTCAATTCCTGACCTGCTGAAAGCAGCCATATCGGATTTAGGCTTGTTAGATTTAGTTTATAAGTACTGCATATTTTTTTAGGTGTCCTACCTACATATATCTACAGGGTCCCTGTTTATCTATAGACTCTTTTAATGAGGGCGAAACCCACAATGTAATAGCCCATTCAGGCTGCCACGAAATTAAGTAATTTCGAGCTGAAATTACTAACGAAATCTAAAGTGTTCATACTGGGCTTTTTGACATTTGAGTTAATTTCGCTAACAGCTGATCACGTTTAGTTATATTTGTATAATTTAATTATTTTGCAAAAACCTTTCGCACAACACTTTCGTATTGATTTAAAATATACATGAATATTAAAAACAACACTACAACAAAATAAATGTACAATTATGTATATATATCCATTATTTCATTTGACTTTTAAATTTTTTCAAACAAAACGGACTTTCAAGGTTGTAAATCTGGTCATGGTTGCAAAAAAAATAGATTTTTCTTCAAAACCAGCGTTGTCTATCGTAATTTCAAGTTAATTTCAAAGAAATTAAGTAGAATGAGTTAATTTGGGCAATGGTAAAATGTATGCGAAATTACGTAATTTCAAGTAGATTTCGGTCGAAATCACGAAATGACTTAATTTCGTGGCAGCCTGAACGGGCTATAAGGGATCTTTTGAATAATGGTTATTATATTATGGCTTGTACAGGTGACCAACCAGAATAACTTTGAAAACTGAACTTAAGCCATTTTAATCTTGAACAAAATGAATTATTGGAGATTGATCTGTGGCAGCACCAAGTCTGCCAGCTAGTGAACGGAGTGAATCTGGCAACACTTTAGAACAAAAAAGAAAACAAATATTAATTCCTTGCGTCGTCTTTGCTGCCACAACTGTAGACAATTCTTCTTTTTGAAATTTAATTTGAATTCTTTATTACCTTTTATAAATAAAATAATAATAATTTTAAATAGTTTAAGAATAAAATAACGCGTTTTATTTACCACAAACTATAGATCTTTATAAATTTAAACTTTTAAATTACATAAATATGATTACTTATGTTAAACAAATATCTAAAATCTTTTTATACTTCTATGTACGGAGTATTAAATATTTAAAACCTTTTCTTAAAAATGCTTCCTTTTACATATAATTTATTTTAATTATTTAAAGTAAACCAGTTTTATTTTTTATTATAATGTCTAATTGTTTTTATTATAAATAATAATTTGAAATAGAAGTTTTTTTCTTTATATTTTAGTAAAATATTTTGACACAGTCGGGCAAAAACAGGTTGCTTAGTTTTTTTTGAATTCGCCTTGCATATACCTGTATTATTTTACCATGGTAGAATTTGTAAAATGAAATTCAACAAGGCGAATTTATAACAGGTGGCCTCACTAGGGCAGCTGATTATATTTGTTTGTAAACAAATTGTAAGCTGATATGTCAAATCTTATTTATGTTTATTCAACTTATTAAAAAAACCATAAAAATGTCAAAAAAACTGTTAAAATTTGTTTGAAATTAAAAATAATTAAAATTTTTTTTTTCAAATTTTAAAACGAATAAACAAAAATTAAAACTGCAAAAAATATTAATTTAAATATAAAATATGCGGAGTTGTTTTTTGTGCAGAAAAAGTGATAGAAATGGAAATATAAGTTTCTTTTACGTTCCAAAAGATGAACGAAGAAAAACCATTTGGAATAAAATTTGCAAAGTTGAATTTCCAGCAAAAGCTTGTATTTGTATGGATCACTTTGCAAAAACAGATATTGTGAGAACAGGGCGAAAAGTTTTTCTAATGCCCAGCGCTGTACCTTCCATTACGCCAATGTCTAAAACGTAAGTCCCAGAAACATGCATATCATTATCAAAGTAAGTTTTTTATATAGCAATATTGTTTAATTATTTCATAAAACCTTAGGGTATCAAATGTACCTCAACTTTGTGACGTCCCTTATTCCCCTATTTTAAAGAATTTATGGCAGCCAAATTCTGATTGTGTGGTTTCAGAACAATCAGGACCATTCCAAAATAACCTCATTCTTACTGACGTGCCAATGGTGCCTTTAAGTTCAAATGAATTAAGTTTCTCCCAACCTTCTCAAAAGTTACCACTCACAAGTCTGATGGAATCCGTCGAAGTTCCAATACAAGTTTTTCAAAAATGTAGCATGGAGCAGGCAACTCAAACAGAGTATGTTTACTATCTTTTATAAAATTAAAATGTTAAAAATAGCATTTACTGTAGTGTGCTATGATCAGGGTAGTCCATCTTACCTTACTCTTTTACTTTTTTTAAACTTATAGTCCTATAATCCTTGACTACACTATAAGTAGGCAAAATTACATGGAAAAAGTCCGTACATTAGAGACAAAAATAAAAGACCTGGAATTACAACTCGCTCAAGCAACTGCAGTCGTTGACTCAATGAGATCTATATTTACAGAGGGTCAAGTTAGAAAAATTATGTATCCAGGAAATATTAAATGGAGGTGGGAAGATATATCAAGCGCTATATGTTTGCACGCATCTGGCCCCAGAGCGTATAACCATTTATAACAAAAAGGGTTTCCACTACCCCATGTAAAAACCTTGCAAAGATGGAGTCGCAGGGTCAACGTCAATGACGGTATACTAACAATAGCCATTGACTTTATGCGGCAAATTTCAGATTTAGAAAGTAACGACAAATTATGCGTACTCGTTTTTGACGAAATGAAGGTAGCGGAAACCTTTGAATATGATGCAGTTTCCGACACAGTAAGAAAACCCGCCAACTATGTCCAAGTTGTTTTGGCACGCGCTCTGCGAAAGTCGTGGAAGCAGCCAGTGTATTTTGACTACGGTCGCCAAATGACCACAGAAATTTTATTAGATATAATTACAAAGCTCGATAGAACAGGTTTTTCGGTTGTAGCAATAGTGTGTGATAACGGCCCCTCCAACCGTAAGTTGTGGAAGAATTTAGGAGTTACTCCAGGTGAGTTATAAAAACATTGAAAATAATGAAACGTTTTATATTATTTTTTCTTTGCCCGAAGACGAATCATTTTCAAATTAATTCGAATGTCGGTTCAGGTTTCTAGCTACATACCTTCAATATAAAGGGCCAACGACAATTTAAAAGATTCTATAGGAATATTATTAACCTTTACATATATACATATGTGTCTCTTAATTATTATTTATTCAGATAAGCCATGGTTGGCCCACCCAACAAATTCTGAGGATATGGTTTTTGCCTTCGCTGACGCTCCTCACTTATTAAAACTTATTAGAAACCACTTCTTGGACAGTGGATTGGTGATAAATAATGAGTTGTTGAGCTCTCGCACAATAGACGATTTATTAAAACACACGTCTACTTCAGATACTTCAATTACCTTTAAACTAAGCGAAGAACATGTATCAGTAAAAGGTCCAGATGAGTATTTATGTAATTGTTTATAATAATCAACAACTAACTCTAATAGTTTTTTAGCAAGACAAAAAGTGAAACTAGCCGCACAGCTTTTTTCAAATACCACTGCCAATGCTATTCGACGTTGCTATTCCATTGGGCTGGAACTTTATAACCCCATTCAAACAGCCGATTTCATTCAGCTTGTTAATGACTGGTTCGATGCCCTAAATTCTTCATTAGGCACATTCGCTTATCCTGGCAAGGTAAATCCCTATGATTCCATTTATATAGGTATAAATTTACTTAACAACTAATTTTTAAAGGAACCATTTGGTAAAGCCCTGACTATCAACTTGATAAATTGTCCCAAATGAATACCATAATGTCGTCTGTAATACTGCCAAATAAAAGAACCTTAGAGCATTTCAAAAGGGGTGTTCTTATAACCAACAAGGCCACAGTAATGCTTTACAATTATGTAGCAAAAAGATTTGATATGTCCTATATATACACTAGCCGATTAAATCAAGATAAGCTAGAGCACTTTTTTGGTGCGATACGCTGTAAATGTGGCCTTAATGACCTTCCATCACCAAAAGAGTTTAAGTATAGACTACGAAAGTACATCTTGGGTATGTTTCAAACAACAACAAACAAACACTATACTTATTTCACTTGTATGAATAGTATATTCCTTTGGAATTTAGCTAGGAATACAGAACACCTTAGTGGCACGGGTAACGTTGGGTTTGATAACACCGAATGGCTAGGTTCTAGTAATCCCAATCAGTTAAATGTATCCACTGAACAAAATATGCCAAATTTAATCGAAGATAACAATGAAGAGAACCAAGCTGATGAACTTAACGACCTAGATGGGTCGAACTATGATGACATGGGTATTCTTCAAGTGGATGCCTTGGAATACATATTCGGGTACATTATTAAAAAGCTGAAGCTTAAGGAGTACGAATGTCATGGAAGTTCGTATTATACATGGGTAGACCAAATTTCAAAAGGTTATTTAAAAAAACCGGTTAATATTTTTCTCGAAAACGTGAGATTACTGGAACGGGTGTTTTATAAAGTAAACGGTTTAGAAATTTCTCATTCTCCACATATAAAACAACATCTGATGGAGTCTAGTAAATTTGTAGATCTTCCAGATCTTGTCAAGGCTTTTTTTTAAATGCCGAATTTACTTTAGAGTACGTGATTTGAATAAACGGCTGAAAATTCAAAAGGCTAAACAAAGATTAATGGGCCATTCTAAACTAATTAAAATAAAACTTTAGTATGTGTGAGTTGTATTCGTTTTCTTAGAAAGCTTATTTTTTGTTTCTAAATTTGTGGTCTTTTTATCCTATTTTTAAATTGCAGATAATATATTCCTTTTATTATTTGGGTGAACTGCAAACTGTTTTTCTAACGACAAGATCGGAAGTAAACGTAAGTTAAGATAATTTGTAATGCAACTTTTTACTATTGTATTTAAAATCTATATACCTATCTATATCTTTCCTAGCTACTCCTTGCAAACTATACTATGCAATATGATGTTTTCTTACAATATCACCATTTATATACAAGATTTTTTCCATTTTTTTTGCATTGTTTTTAAGATTGACAAGCCACTTTTTAAACATTTTAATTTTAATTTAATTTAATTATACGGATTAATTATATGTAATACCTATGAACATATGTAGATATTATTAGTTTGAAACCAGTAAAAAATTATGTAATTTAATTATAATATTTCATTTTTTACATTTTGATAATAAACTGGCCTGGATGGCTCTTATATTAACATCAATGAAAAATATTGTCTTTTACATATATAGATAATATTGTCTTTAATATAGTTACAAATAGAATATCCTATTACATGTCACTATGTTTAAATACACTTGGTATTTGTAGTAACAAAACCAACAAATTGCAATTGCAATTACAATATTTAATAGGAAAAAAACAACAAAATAAATATTGCAGATGTTTTTATTAATAAATGCATTTTTAATTAAATAATTGTAGCTATTTACAATATCAATTTTGAATGAAAATACAAGTAGAAGCTTAAATAATAAATCTCATCTTTTACCTCTAAGTTTTCTTCATCATGAAACACTGCTAATATGTACATACATATGTACATATAAATATTTACCTCTTATTTAAAAAACATTAATCAAATAAGTTTGAAATCCGTCCACATTCTCGGATATGTATAGGTATTTTTTAGCAAATATCAAATTCTTTATAAATATATATTCATATGTACGTTTGCAAAAAGTTACACAGCGTTTTTTATTTTCTGGTAAATTTGCTTTTATTTCATAATTTATTTGCTTTTTCTTCACAATTTTTAAAAAAGATTTCAATTACAGATTACACATATAACATACATATTTACATATGTATATGGTTTTGCAAATTAAAGGGGAAATTAGCTGCTGCTACTTATTATTTAAAATAATCTTCAAACTAAAAATTAAAAAACAAAATTAAAAATGAATTCGCCTCTTAACTTTTGTAAACAAAAAATTTTTGATTTTGACAGAACAGCTTACATTTTATAACAACAAATTGCCTGTTGTTTTTCGTGTTGTATTTATTGTAGTAGTGAGGCCACCTATTATATTCGCCTTGGAAATTCAATTAAAAAAAAATTCAACTTTGTAGAATTTTGAAAAAGGTAAGGAATTAAATAAAATTATTGATATTATTTTAATATGTTTTATATATATAATTTTAAAGCAAAACAATGAGCTGTGTATTTCAAAACTACGAATGTACAAAGTATTTTTTCAAAGACAAAAATATCAATTTTTTAAAATTTCCTGTAGTGTAATTCACTAACTTTTAATGATCTGACACTTGTTAAATATATCAACATTTTTTTTAACTAATGAAAAATACAAACAAAAATAAATGGCAATGCTGCTAAACAAAATGGCAAAATAGCGAAAAGAAAAGAGAGCAATGAAAAATAATAAACAAAATATACAAAACTTTCCACAAAAGTGTTTCATTTTTTGTTCTTTTTTAATTTTATTTCTAAAAAATTGTTTAAATTCATTTTTATAAGGTAGGTAAAATACATATGTATGTATACATATTTATAAAAAATAAAACTTATTTGAAATGTATTTTATGTATTTTGTATGAAAAATAAGTTCTAAAATAGATTTCAAATATATTTTATTTTTTATTAATACGGGGGTTAGAATAGTTTACATTATACATCTAATGGCCGACTTTATCTTTTGATATTTTGATAAAGTAAACGACAAAAAATAGTTGCAGTTAAATTAAAAATACTCGACTTGTTAAGAAAAACAGCTGATTTATAACAACATCAAATGATATTAAAAAGCATTTCTGAATATCAAAGTCTTTCGTTTTGTTGTTAAATTTTTTTAACGTGTCAAGAATCGTTAAAATTAAATAGTGAATCGCACTACTGCATTGGCATACATTCGAAAGCAGTGGCTAGAGGCGTGTAAAGTTTGTGAAGCAGACTTGCCAGCAGAACCAGTGGTGTGTTCACTTCATTTTACGGAAGAAGTCATTATTAATAATGACAAAAGGATGAGATTGAGAAGAGAAGCAATTCAAATGACCAGTAGGTATTTTTTTTTATTAAAACACATTTAACACTTACAATTAAGCTTAAATCCCTTCGAAATTAATTGCGCTGTTTCTATATATGTACATGGACTTTGAACTTAACAGTTGAAATACATACATACATACATATGTATGCATGAGTTCTTTCTTTTTGTTACTATTTTCTTCCTCAACATTTTTATAAAACTGTGTTTAATAAATCCATACGGCTATTAGAGATTAAGTGTAGTTGGGTATAGAAATTAAATATGTACATATGTATGTATGTAGTTTGTTAGCTCATAAAATATTAAAAAAAGTCATGTTTTATTTTATTTATTACTACTTCAAAAAAACCAAGAAAGTATTTTTGACACTTTATACACAAAATCCTCAGACATGTTCTTCAATTACGGTATACATATTTACCGTTGTTTTAATCATAGATAACACATAGATAGTCAACAGAAACGTCAAAAACCTAAGTCTCTTGTCAAAAACCTAACTGTAAGAATGTATTGGTAGGCAAAATTGTATAAGTGTTGTTTTTTT
Organism: Phasia obesa; assembly: GCA_949628195.1. Taxonomy (NCBI): domain Eukaryota; kingdom Metazoa; phylum Arthropoda; class Insecta; order Diptera; family Tachinidae; genus Phasia; species Phasia obesa. Next base: position 68,391,977 of record OX451219.1, read on the forward strand.
TTTTAAATTCCCCACAGCACCTAAACTCCCCATAGTTGTATAAAATATTTTGTAAAAACAGAATATTTTTTTTACGTTCAATTTTAGAAGTTAAGGCCAGTACGCAGCTCGCCTGAATTTCAGTTTCCCATAAGAAGTATGTGTAAAAAAAACAGCCTGAATTTCAGGTTTGAAAATTTTCAGTCAACTTTTAGTTTGGCAGTACGCAGCTAAAAAGAAAACTAAACGGAATTTTCGACTATTACAGGGATGTTCTAACAAAAAGTGTAGACTTTTTTTCTTCAGATGAAACAAAAATTAATATTCAGGCAATTGTTTGGTAACGGAATTTATGACTTTCATGTTTTTTATACATTTAAAATATTTTTTGTTCATTTCTGTGTTGATATAATGTTATTGTGTACAATAAACAATAATATTTAAAAAACACAACTACATGATTTTATTTTCTACAAACGACCACATGATGAATTTTACTTTTGTAGAAATAAAGGCAAAAAAATCAAAACTGAAATTTCGTAGAGCTGCGTACTGGGCTTTAAAATTAAATAATTCTTTTGGTTTTTAATAAAAATATGAATTTTGTATTTTCCTAACTAATTTATGTGCGAAAAACTTTAGATTGAATGCTAATTTGAAATATTTGCTATATTGATTTAAAAATTTTTATCCCCTAAAAGACAAAAAAATACAATACTGTGTACAAATAAATTTCACCAAACAAATGTCAATAAAATTAAATTTATTTTTTATTAAAAACTTTTAAAAACAATAAATTGTTAATTAATTTTCTGTGCAAAAATTCAAAATTATTTAAGTAATTGGAAAGTGCAATGGAATATCGCGTAATAGTGCCTAAATGTGAATACAAATTTTACTCCCCTAAGTGTGTTGAATTCACACCGTACCCGTGTGTGAAAAGACATTTGAAGCCACGTTTTTGACATTTGGAGAGTTGGCCATCTATGTGTTATATATGGTTTTAATATTAAACAATTTCAGTCAGGTTAAAACAAAAATTATAAAGTAAGAACTGGTTGAAGAACATCTTGATGAGTATATTGCAGAACGTTATAAATATTTGGAAGGGTAGGTATATTCTTTCTTCATTCTTTGTTACGGATGGTTTTTGTTTTTCTTTATCATACGGTGTTGTATACATATATTTTTTTTTTCAGAGTAGAATTACTCAAAACTCATTTTAGAAAAAAATGTTAAAACATTTATTCTTTTCAATTTAACGGGTATTTGACATAAAAAGTTACCAATTTCCTTATGTCCTTTTCTTATATACGACACTGATTTCAGGAATTTTACAAATTCCTTTTTGTTATCGCGCTTCTTCTTATATATACATAAGAAAAAGTGGTGTGATATTATCCCGTTACGTAAATTAACCAATGATATTACGACACTTGGCATAGCTTACAGAACAAGTAGTTTCTGATCAGAAAGCACATTTTGCAATTAGACAGTTGACTTTTGGGAATTAAAGCGTGCAGTTGGAAATAAATTTGATTGTGTAGTGGTTCATCGTGTTGTTAATTCTTCAATGAATTTATGAACTTAAAAAAAGAAAAAGTGCATTTTAAAATATAACTTTAAATATTTTTGCAAATTGTTTAATTTTTGAAAAGGAAAAAATCGTCAACTGAATCCTTTACAGTGTTTTCCATGGAAAAACCACGAAAATGTGATTGTTAAAAACAAGCAAATTTAAACTTTTAATTCATTATAACAATTTCCAAAAGCAAATCATAAAATAAAACTTTAATAATAAATAGCAAGATAGTTATAGTGTTCCAAAAAAAAAGAGAAGAGAGAAAACTTTATAAATACCGGCATAAAATTTAAAAATGTAAACTCATAATTATAAAAATGCAAAAGAAAACGGCCTGTAATGTCTTTAATTTATTTATGTTTCCAAATACGATCATGAAGAAAATGTACAGTTGACTCAGAAAAAGCATTAAAGACAGTTAAATTTTCTAATTTATTATCTAATTAATTATAACTGTACATGTATGTGTATACATATTTAAAAGACTCTAAAAGAACCAAAACCATATGCCCTGTGTATAATGCACCTAAATGTATAAAGTAGTTTATATACATATGTAAGTTACATACATGTAAATTAACTTACATACATACAGTGTATCTCAAAACTGATAAAACAACAAAAAAATTTGTGAAAACGTGAAAGTGGTTTTTTTGTAATCCTTCAAGCCGTCATTTTCCCGGACATAACCAAGCAAATCTTCAACACCCCCGAAGAAATAAAACAGCAGCGAAATCAACAACATTAACTATGCCAGTCGCATAAGTGTGTATGTAAATATTTAGATTAGTATTAAAAACTATGAAAGATAAACTCTTGTAAACTCAAATACTACAATATTAGTTATCTCATATCTTAGATATAAGTTAGAATAAAAACATTTTCATAATAACTTTAGTTCGTTTTTATATAGTATATGCATATACAAATAAACATATTAACGTAGATTAGAAGATTCACACTGTTTTTCTTATCCCTTGCAATTCATAGTTGTAGTAAAACATTTTCTTTTTTTTATTCTTTAAATGAAATAAACTGAATTTAAAAATGTATTGTTAATCTTTTATTTGAGAGGAATGTAGGCTAAATCAGGGAATGGGTGAGCGAGGGTGATCACAATGAAACATGGGACAGTTGAACATTGGGCATCCATGCTGTCAAAGGTGTTGGTGGGAATACGTGCCCGCATGTCATTACATCTAGACATGCAAGCAATCGTTGTAATGAGGTAAGGTAAAGCAAAGATTGAAAGTAACGTAAGTTGTAATTTTAACTGAACTCTTGGTTTCAATTGACATGGAGGGTTCAGTATATATGTTAATACGTCAAGGACACGGGTCAAGAAACTTACCAACCTGATGGAGCTAGTCGGGAATTTTTAGCTACACCATGCCAAACTTGAATTTTGTGTTTCTTTTTTTAAATACACCAGCTTTTGAACAATTAAAAATAGAACGACGTATAACATATATGGCGCCCAACGTAATCGGCACCTAAGGGTGACCTAAATAATTTTAACATTCATTTGTAATGCAAGTTTTAATTATGAAATATAATCAGTTATTAGAAAATACGATGTTTACTTTCTGGAACTTGATATCTTTGCTCTACCCATTACAATATTATTTTTTTTTATTTCTTTCACTTGTCATCACGTTTTGACATAAGTCTTGTGTATTGGATGTTAAATCTGGTCTTAATTGCGATGTAAATCTTGATGACTTAAGGGAAGGAATACAAATATAATCTTTTATTAATATCTCGTAATTGTTCTTTTGATTTTGGGGAAATTATAAGTCCGAATTGATGACAACGAGTCCGTCAATTGCCGTTGCTATAATGAACCAATTTCAACAAGGCATTTTATGTTTAAAATCATTTCGCTTAAGTCCTTGTTTAACTAGTATTACCTGGTAAACAAGTAGCAAGGTGTTTTGGTTTGACATCAGTTAAAGAGTAATTTTTTTTTTATATATTACAATTTAAAGCGCTTGAGACATCAACCTCTCTTATTAAGGAATTAGGTTGATGGGCCAGGACTAATTTTGAAAAAAAAAGAATAATACAAATAATTTAGAATTTCTATAATTCTGTCAAGTATTTATGTGATCATTTTCTCTCCTTTCATCCTTGACAGCCCAACATTCCTCTGATATTAAATTATATTTTTTTACCAGTATTTTAAAAGTTTTCTCGATGTACTTTTAACAGAAGTCATAATTTATAATTTTATTAAATTTCTTAATCAGTATTAGATCTGATTCAAATTTTTTTCGTGTATTTAAGCACACGTACGTATGTACATACATACATATGTATGGTTAAAAATATTTCACATTTTATTAGATATTAAACTTTTGCCGATTTTTTCTAATAATTGCTACATTTATAGCAAGTTAAATAAAAGCTATTTTTCGCCTGTTTAAAGGGCATTATGCACAAAAACACTCGATCAAATTTAAGTACGACACGTAGACCAAATCCAACATTATTAACACCACGAGGTAGGAGTAAAAAGACCCTAGCTCAGAGCGATTCGATCCCATCTGTGTCCACTAGAAGAGCGAAGATTAATACCACTGAGGCAAAACGATCACTTAGTGCCGTTAGCCTACCAATTACTCATTCAAACACGAGCGTTAGAGCTTTGAGAGGTTCTTCAGATACGCGATCACTTGACTCATTCGAAACAGAAGTAGGGAGTAATTCAAACTGTAAGATTTTAGATAAACCTCTTCCGTATTTAACAGGAGAGGCTTTAGAAAATTTGATAGAAGATAGAGGTTTTGTCGATAATCAACAGAATTTAAATAAACAATTAGAAATGGCTTCAGGGGGAAATAATGAAGGCCAAGACCAATCCTTGAACATTGACTTAGCAGCATATTTTCAGGAAGCGTTGAGATCAACGCAAGAAGAATTTAGAAGGGAGTTAACTGCTCTCAGGCAATCCACTATTCAACTGCGTAACGGCGGAGCAACTCCGTCTATTTCTAATAATAATAATGCGTCTAATTTGTCCACTAATGCTTCTTCCGCGACGTTCATGACAAAAAAAAAAAAAACTGGAAAGTCACTTACAATGGCGAAAGTAGCGTTAATGATTTTTTATTTAAGGTAGACACACTAACAGAGCGTTCACAGTGCCCAATAGATTACCTGATGGCAAATTTTCATATTTTTCTCACCAATAAGGCTGAAACATGGTATTGGACATATATTAAACAAAACCCTAACGTGACTTATACACAACTAAAAGGTGCTTTAATTAAAGAATTCGGTACACTCGAAACTGACCACGAAATCTTGTTAAAAATTTCCACTCGTAAGCAACTGCCTAAAGAATGCTATGACGACTTCCACTCGTCCGTCGTACAATTAAATCTAAAACTTAGAAATCCGATGGCAGATATCTCATTGATGGAAGTGATTAAAAGAAATGTTAGTCCTGAGTTAAAAATAATGCTTTTTATCTCCGATCCCAGAGATTTAAGTGAACTGCGTTTATTGGGTAGGAAAGCCGAAAAATATCTTAACGAAAATAAGGTTTCTACAAATGTGGTCGGTCGAACAAGTGAACATGTGAACGAAATCTCAGTCGAGTCAGTTTCCGAGATGGTTGAGGGTGAACCTGATCCTCAACTAGAGGCCCTCAAAATATCTAAACCCTACGTTAAGGGGGATTATTCAAAAATAAAGTGCTGGAATTGCTTGAAAATGGGACATAGTTACATATATTGTCCGGAGGAAACACGTTCTATTTTCTGTTATAAATGTAGCCAAAGAGATGTAACTACACCGAAATGCAAAGGACCACATTCAAAAAACAGGAGAAGGAGCGAGTGGGTGACCGGGGATGCTCGTTCCCCACTATAAATCCCGAGTTTTTAGTAGACGATGAGTGTAAACCCCCACAGGAGGCGTTACCTCATACAAAATTTAAATCAAATCCAACTTTCCAGACAGATCCTGAGGTAATATCAAACCACAACACACTAAACCCTGACGTACAAAACCTATTTTTACACAAAAGAAGACAATTCTATTTTCTCCAACAAAGAAAATTCCTTAATCATAAACCATCTTTACGAATCTTGAAATATAGAACATGATATGAAACGCGAAAAGGTTTTCGAAAAACAATTGAGTCCACTTGTTTATCAAACGCTGACGATGGCAGACCGTTTGCAAAAATTAAAATTTATGATGTAGAATTATCATTCCTTTTAGATTCTGGGGCAAACGTTTCCGTTTTGGGAAAGAATAGTTTAAATTTTCTAAATAAAAATAAAGTTCAGATGGAAAAATTCCGATCAAAGATTAAGACTGCAGATGGGTCCAAAAATGAAATTTTAGGATACTGTTCACTTCCAGTGACGTTTAGAAGACTAACAAAATTTGTTGTGTTCTATATAGCACCGTCGTTGTCACAGGAGGGTTATTTGGGTGTAAATTTTTGGAGGACATTTTCCCTCGCACCTCAAATAATACCAGAAATTTCATGTATACAAATTAATAATAAACCGGATATATTATTTCACGACCTCAGTCCTGAACAAAGATATAGACTTGATGAAACTGTTTTGAATTTTCCATCCTATGAAAAACTAGGACTTGGCTGCACAAATCTTATTGAACACAATATTGACACTCGTGATGCCACACCGGTAAAATCAAAACACTATCCCCTTTCCCCTCCTAGGCAAGAAGAAGTATACAAGGAAATCGACAGGTTACTTTCGCTAGGTGTCATAGAGGAATCTAACTCTCCCTGGTGTAGTCCCATAGTTACTGTGCGCAAACCTGGGAAAATAAGACTCTGTCTAGATTGTCGAAAGTTAAATTCGCTAACCAAGAAAGACTCCTACCCCCTACCACATATAAATGGTTTGCTTAGCCAACTCAAAGATACATACTACATAAGTGGAATCGATTTAAAGGATGCATTCTTCCAAATTATGCTATCTGCCACGTCGAAAGAAAAAACTGCCTTTGCAGTACCCGGAAGGCCTTTGTATCAGTATAGAGTTATGCCTTTTGGAGTTTGCAATGGTCCTCAAACAATGAGCCGTTTGATGAACAAAGTAATACCCTCCAAGCTAAGGGATAATGTCTTTGTCTACTTAGACGATCTCCTGGTGTGCAGCGAAAATTTCGATACTCATCTCAAATTGCTGGTGGAAGTTGCCCAATGTTTAAAATCAGCTGGTCTTACCATAAACGTAAATAAAAGTAAATTTTACCAACGTCAAATAAAATACCTTGGCTATGTGATAGGCGGTGGTAACTTAAAAGTCGATCCGGGAAAAGTTAAAGCAATCGTCGAATTTCCCTTACCCAAAACACCTCGGCAGGTCAGGCGTTTCGTTGGCATGTCCAATTGGTATCGTGCCTTTATTAACAATTTTTCTAAACTAGCTGGTCCTCTAACTGAATGTTTGCGTAAAACGAACATACCTTTTCGTCTTACCCCCGAGGAAATTTCATCTTTTGATGAACTAAAATCCGCCCTTTCAAATGCTCCGCTCCTGGCTCAGCCAGACTTCACGAAAGAATTTGTCATACAATGTGATGCGTCACGCATAGGTGTAGGCGGAGTCCTCTATCAACTCGACGACGAGGGTAGAGAGCGTCCGATTGCGTTTGTATCCCAGAAGTTGAATCGGGCACAACGTAATTATACGGTGACGGAATTGGAATGCCTCGCAGCCGTAGTTTGTATAAAGCGTTTTAGGCAATATGTGGAGGGACTTCCTTTTAAAGTAGTTACAGACCACTCTAGTCTTCGGTGGCTTATGGGTCAAAAAGATTTACATGGCAGACTGGCTCGGTGGAGCTTAAAGTTGCAAAACTTCGATTTTGTTATGGAGCACAGAAAAGGTTCATTAAATGTAGTGCCAGACACTCTTTCTAGGTTTGATGTGGATGAAATTAAAGTTAATTGTGAGCCACCCGAAATTGATCTTACCTCTGTCGAATTTCATAGTACAGACTATAACAACTTAAAAGAAAACATTCGCAAAAACGGCGAGGCCTTGCCAGACTTATGTCTTTCCGATGATTTTGTATATAAGCGTATTAAATTCCGAAATGCTGGTGAAGAAGAAGATAATCTTTGGAGGCTGTGGGTCCCTAATAACTTAGTCCAGTTTACCATTAAATCCGCTCATGAGGGAGGTTGTCATGGGGGGTTTGCTAAAACACTTTTTCGAATTAGGCAAAAATACTTTTGGCCAAAAATGGCCCGGCATGTAAAATCATTTATTTCTACTTGTGATGAATGCAAAGTTATAAAACCAGTCAACAAAATATTACGCCCACCAATGGGGAGCCAACTGGTTACGTCTCGTCCATTCCAAAGGCTATACTGCGATTTTTTGGGACCGTACCCATGCACTAAATCTAAAAATTCTCAGTTATTATTGTGGTAGACCACTTTACGAAATTCATATTTCTGAACGCCTTGAAGTCAGCAACATCAATCAATGTAATCGATTTTTTTCAAAATGAAATTTTTTGTACTTATGGGGTGCCCCAGTATGTCCACAGCGACAATGCAAAGCAATTCACTTCTAAAGAAATTGAGGAATTCTTTTCTGCATATAACATTACCCATAATACAACAGGATTTTATTCACCGCAGGCAAATGCCTCAGAAAGAGCTAATAGGGAAATCATTTCTAAGATTCGATACTACCTCAAAAATGACCCGGACCACACTAATTGGGATAAAAGTATACCAAAAATCTTACAAATTTTACGTAGTGACTTTCACTCAGCGATACAATGCTCCCCTTATTATGCCGCTTTTGGACAAAACATGATTTCACACGGTTCTGCGTATACCATCTTGAATAAGTTAAATATGTTGACTGATGACACAATAGTAAAACATTCTGATCGCCTGCAAAGTATTCGTGACAAAATAAGCAGAAACCTTTCTATTGCTCATGAAAAGGCTGCAAAAACATACAATACAAGATCAAAGCCTGTAGATTATAAAGAAGGGCAAGAAGTTTTTCGAAGAAACTACTCACAGAGTGATTTCAAAAAGGGAATCAATGCAAAATTTTCTCCCAAATTTATTAAATGCAGAATTCGGAAGAAAGTTGGTAATTCTCGGTACGAAATTGAAGATCTCCAAGGTAAATACATAGGTAAGTATCACGCTTCTGATATCCGTCCTTAGTTGTTTTTTTTTTGCTCTTAGATATTGCCCGGCTTCGTGGGTCGTGCCACACTAGAAATTGATTTTTTTTTCTCCAGGATTGCAATTAAATTTTTTTTATGCGTGTAATTGGTAAATCCCAACATTCTGTTTTAAATCTTTCCAATATAGTTCAAAACCCAATCCTCCCTGTTCGTTCTTCAATTCTGAAATTTCGATACAAAGCAGGTTTGTTACGGATGGTTTTTGTTTTTCTTTATCATACGGTGTTGTATACATATATTTTTTTTTCAGAGTAGAATTACTCAAAACTTATTTTAGAAAAAAATGTTAAAACATTTATTTTTTTCAATTTAACGGGTATTTGACATAAAAAGTTACCAATTTCCTTATGTCCTTTTCTTATGGTTGGCAACACGTCCCCTCCAATTTAAAAATCGATATACGACACTGATTTCAGGAATTTTACAAATTCCTTTTTGTTATCGCGCTTCTTCTTATATATACATAAGAAAAAGTGGTGTGATATTATCCCGTTACGTAAATTAACCAATGATATTACGACACTTGGCATAGCTTACAGAACAAGTAGTTTCTGATCAGAAAGCACATTTTGCAATTAGACAGTTGACTTTTGGGAATTAAAGCGTGCAGTTGGAAATAAATTTGATTGTGTAGTGGTTCATCGTGTTGTTAATTCTTCAATGAATTTATGAACTTAAAAAAAGAAAAAGTGCATTTTAAAATATAACTTTAAATATTTTTGCAAATTGTTTAATTTTTGAAAAGGAAAAAATCGTCAACTGAATCCTTTACAGTGTTTTCCATGGAAAAACCACGAAAATGTGATTGTTAAAAACAAGCAAATTTAAACTTTTAATTCATTATAACAATTTCCAAAAGCAAATCATAAAATAAAACTTTAATAATAAATAGCAAGATAGTTATAGTGTTCCAAAAAAAAAGAGAAGAGAGAAAACTTTATAAATACCGGCATAAAATTTAAAAATGTAAACTCATAATTATAAAAATGCAAAAGAAAACGGCCTGTAATGTCTTTAATTTATTTATGTTTCCAAATACGATCATGAAGAAAATGTACAGTTGACTCAGAAAAAGCATTAAAGACAGTTAAATTTTCTAATTTATTATCTAATTAATTATAACTGTACATGTATGTGTATACATATTTAAAAGACTCTAAAAGAACCAAAACCATATGCCCTGTGTATAATGCACCTAAATGTATAAAGTAGTTAATATACATATGTAAGTTACATACATGTAAATTAACTTACATACATACAGTGTATCTCAAAACTGATAAAACAACAAAAAAATTTGTGAAAACGTGAAAGTGGTTTTTTTGTAATCCTTCAAGCCGTCATTTTCCCGGACATAACCAAGCAAATCTTCAACACCCCCGAAGAAATAAAACAGCAGCGAAATCAACAACATTAACTATGCCAGTCGCATAAGTGTGTATGTAAATATTTAGATTAGTATTAAAAACTATGAAAGATAAACTCTTGTAAACTCAAATACTACAATATTAGTTATCTCATATCTTAGATATAAGTTAGAATAAAAACATTTTCATAATAACTTTAGTTCGTTTTTATATAGTATATGCATATACAAATAAACATATTAACGTAGATTAGAAGATTCACACTGTTTTTCTTATCCCTTGCAATTCATAGTTGTAGTAAAACATTTTCTTTTTTTTATTCTTTAAATGAAATAAACTGAATTTAAAAATGTATTGTTAATCTTTTATTTGAGAGGAATGTAGGCTAAATCAGGGAATGGGTGAGCGAGGGTGATCACAATGAAACATGGGACAGTTGAACATTGGGCATCCATGCTGTCAAAGGTGTTGGTGGGAATACGTGCCCGCATGTCATTACATCTAGACATGCAAGCAATCGTTGTAATGAGGTAAGGTAAAGCAAAGATTGAAAGTAACGTAAGTTGTAATTTTAACTGAACTCTTGGTTTCAATTGACATGGAGGGTTCAGTATATATGTTAATACGTCAAGGACACGGGTCAAGAAACTTACCAACCTGATGGAGCTAGTCGGGAATTTTTAGCTACACCATGCCAAACTTGAATTTTGTGTTTCTTTTTTTAAATACACCAGCTTTTGAACAATTAAAAATAGAACGACGTATAACATATATGGCGCCCAACGTAATCGGCACCTAAGGGTGACCTAAATAATTTTAACATTCATTTGTAATGCAAGTTTTAATTATGAAATATAATCAGTTATTAGAAAATACGATGTTTACTTTCTGGAACTTGATATCTTTGCTCTACCCATTACAATATTATTTTTTTTTATTTCTTTCACTTGTCATCACGTTTTGACATAAGTCTTGTGTATTGGATGTTAAATCTGGTCTTAATTGCGATGTAAATCTTGATGACTTAAGGGAAGGAATACAAATATAATCTTTTATTAATATCTCGTAATTGTTCTTTTGATTTTGGGGAAATTATAAGTCCGAATTGATGACAACGAGTCCGTCAATTGCCGTTGCTATAATGAACCAATTTCAACAAGGCATTTTATGTTTAAAATCATTTCGCTTAAGTCCTTGTTTAACTAGTATTACCTGGTAAACAAGTAGCAAGGTGTTTTGGTTTGACATCAGTTAAAGAGTAATTTTTTTTTTATATATTACAATTTAAAGCGCTTGAGACATCAACCTCTCTTATTAAGGAATTAGGTTGATGGGCCAGGACTAATTTTGAAAAAAAAAGAATAATACAAATAATTTAGAATTTCTATAATTCTGTCAAGTATTTATGTGATCATTTTCTCTCCTTTCATCCTTGACAGCCCAACATTCCTCTGATATTAAATTATATTTTTTTACCAGTATTTTAAAAGTTTTCTCGATGTACTTTTAACAGAAGTCATAATTTATAATTTTATTAAATTTCTTAATCAGTATTAGATCTGATTCAAATTTTTTTCCCTTAATTTTTTTCGTGTATTTAAGCACACGTACGTATGTACATACATACATATGTATGGTTAAAAATATTTCACATTTTATTAGATATTAAACCTTTGCCGATTTTTTCTAATAATTGCTACATTTATAGCAAGTTAAATAAAAGCTATTTTTCGCCTGTTTAAAGGGCATAATGCACAGAAACACTCGATCAAACGAGGTAGGAGTAAAAAGACCCTAGCTCAGAGCGATTCGATCCCATCTGTGTCCACTAGAAGAGCGAAGATTAATACCACTGAGGCAAAACGATCACTTAGTGCCGTTAGCCTACCAATTACTCATTCAAACACGAGCGTTAGAGCTTTGAGAGGTTCTTCAGATACGCGATCACTTGACTCATTCGAAACAGGAGTAGGGAGTAATTCAAACTGTAAGATTTTAGATAAATCTCTTCCGTATTTAACAGGAGAGGCTTTAGAAAATTTGATAGAAGATAGCGGTTTTGTCGATAATCAACAGAATTTAAATAAACAATTAGAAATGGCTTCAGGGGGAAATAATGAAGGCCAAGACCAATCCTTGAACATTGACTTAGCAGCATATTTTCAGGAAGCGTTGAGATCAACGCAAGAAGAATTTAGAAGGGAGTTAACTGCTCTCAGCCAATCCATTATTCAACCGCGTAACGGCGGAGCAACTCCGTCTATTTCTAATAATAATAATGCGTCTAATTTGTCCACTAATGCTTCTTCCGCGACGTTCATGACAAAAAAAAAACTGGAAAGTCACTTACAATGGCGAAAGTAGCGTTAATGATTTTTTATTTAAGGTAGACACACTAACAGAGCGTTCACAGTGCCCAATAGATTACCTGATGGCAAATTTTCATATTTTTCTCACCAATAAGGCTGAAACATGGTATTGGACATATATTAAACAAAACCCTAACGTGACTTATACACAACTAAAGGGTGCTTTAATTAAAGAATTCGGTACACTCGAAACTGACCACGAAATCTTGTTAAAAATTTCCACTCGTAAGCAACTGCCTAAAGAATGCTATGACGACTTCCACTCGTCCGTCGTACAATTAAATCTAAAACTTAGAAATCCGATGGCAGATATCTCATTGATAGAAGTGATTAAAAGAAATGTTAGTCCTGAGTTAAAAATAATGTAAAATTTTATTCGAAAATTTTTTGGAAAATTTTTAAAAAAAATTTTTTGTCGAATATTTTTTTGGAAAATATCTTTTTGAAAATGTTTTGTAAATTTGCTTGAAAATTTTTTTTTTTGTAAATTTTTCTGTAAAATTTTTTTTTAAAATTTTATTGAAATATTTTTTTTGTTAAATATAGGACCTTTCTGCAGTCTATATTGAGTTAGAATGGTCAGACTAAAGCAAAAAGAAATCCTTACAAAAAAAATTTCCTCATATTGACACATGGGGGGTCCTTTTAACTGCTCCTATTTATCAGTGGGTACCCTGTGGGTCCATTTGCTGCCTCTATGCGTATTGCTTTCTATTAAGGTCTCTAATACAAATCAAACCAGAAAAACCCTACCAATCTAAAAACAAACAAAAATCGCCCCTCGCAGGGGGTTATTGATCCCCCGAGATCTGTATGCACTCCTTGCGATCTACCTGTCGCAGTCTAATATTTATTTGACAAAAAAAGGCAAAACAGAAAAAAATTAAAAAAAAACGTAAAAAAATATAGGTGGGCGTGGTTTTTGGCCCGTAGCCTCCAAAGGAATGATGCGATGTTGCTGAATTGCAATACCAAAATTTTCGAAACGATGCCTGACAGATTGGTGTGCTTGAATTTTTTGTATCTCTTCTGGTGCCTTGGCAAATGACATTACCACACTAACACGGACAGACGGACATCGCTTAATTAACTTCTCTATATATAAGGATCCAGAATATATATACTTTATGGGGTCCGAAATGAATATTGTAGAAATTACACACGGAATGACAAACTTATATATACCCTTTCCACCTGTGGTGAAGGGTATAAAAAAAAAATTCATCATATTGACACATGGGGGGTCCTTTTAACTGCTCCTATTTGTCAGTGGGTACCCTGTGGGTCCATTGGCTACCTCTATGCGTATTGCTTTCTATTAAGGTCTGTAATACAAATCAAAGCAGAAAAACCCTACCAATCTAAAAACAAACAAAAATCGCCCCTCGCAGGGGGTTATTGATCCCCCGAGATCTGTATGCACTCCTTGCGGTCTACCTTTTGCAGTCTAATATTTATTTGAAAAAAGGCAAAACAGAATCATTAAAGCCGAAAAAAATTAAAAAAAACGTAAAAAAATATAGGTGGCCGTGGTTTTTGGCCCGTAGCCTCCAAAGGAATGATCCGATGTTGCTGAGTTGCAATACCAAAATTTTCGAAACTATGCCTGACAGATTGGTGTGCTTAAATTTTTTGTATCTCTTCTGGTGCCTTGGCAACTGACATTACAACACTAACACGGACAGACGGACATCGCTTAATCAACTTCTCTATATATAAGGATCCAGAATATATATACTTTATGGGGTCGGAAATGAATATTGTAGAAATTACACACGGAATGACAAACTTATATATACCCTTTCCACCAGTGGTGAAGGGTATAAAAAGATACATAAAGTTATGACAACTGTAACTTGTAGGTTTACTTATTTTATTTATGGGCTTCTTTTTCTTTTATTTATGTATGCTTGTGTTTGAACTTTGATCACTTCTTTGCTTACGTTTTCGTTTTCATCAAACTCAAAACACAACATCTGTTTTAAGGAATTTTTTAACAGGGTTCCCAGATATTTTTCGAGTTCCATCCCCAATTTGAAAATTTGCATCCCCAAAAATCCCCAACAAAACAAATCCCCACTGAAAAGTATACTGTTTTCATTGAAATTAACACATGAATAACTTATTTGCACTATAGTTAACTTCATTTAAAAAATTTAGTGTACACTTTTTTATGTATTATTTAGCAAACTAAGTTGATTGAGGCTTTATTTCACTGATTCTGGTGATGGATTAAAATAGAAATGATATTTGGTAATTAAAATAGTTATGTAATTTTAATTTAATAGCCTGCTACTATACCAAAACTTTGGCAACTTTGCCAAATTATAAAAATAATATAAATTTACTCTTGATTGTTTTATTGGTTCCCTTGCTGAAAAAATATTTATATAAGCATTGCAAGTTGGTACATAAATTAACTTTACCAGGTCTAGAAACAAGGTCTAGAAAATTCGTTTCAGCGTAATTTTGATATTTATAAACTTTTGCCCAAAATTCGCCTAAGTTACTTTGATGTTTTTATTGGTATTTTTCTTAATTAAAACATTGTTATTTACTGCTGGTTAAAATTGCAGTGGCCGATAACTCGGAAAATATGGGCGACCGCCACTTTTTTTCTTATTTTTTAATACTCTATAATTTAAATAATAAATTACAATAATCCAAAAAGTAAACGAAATCAAAATAAAATTCCCCTAAAAATCCTTAAAATATAGAAACTATCCTCAAAGAAATCCCCAATCCCCAAAACTAATTTTTTATCCCCATAAGTAAATAAAAATCCCCGATTTGGGGATAAATCGCCTAATCTGACAACACTGATTTTTAATAATGTGCGATCCTCTTTACTTTACAACTTGTGGTTTGAACAGACTTCAAACTTAATGTTCGATAAAACGCGTTACAATTCCAACATTCTGTTTCTAACTTTTCAAGTTCGATCGATAATTCAACACTGTTGGAGGATTTGCTCGGTCAAAAAGATTTCTTGAATTTAAAATATCACACTCAATAGATATTTTTACACTCAAACAAAATGTTTTTTAAAATGTGTGGAATTTGTTTCACTTTGTGCAGGGAAATTTTATTTTAGTAAATAATAACTGTATGCTTAATTTTGTTGTTTTTGCACTTTTTTTTTAATATAATGAAGCACTTTCTTTATGATAGAAACACAACACTTACATACTTTGATTTTTATATTCTTGTTATGATTTAAAGATGCTTCCAATTGGGGATTGAAATAAAAATTCCTTGAGGAAGATGTTGCTCCTTTGGGGGTTGAAATAAGGATTCCTTGGGGAAGATGTTACTTCTTTGGGGGTTGAAACAAGAATTCCTTGGGTTGATATTTTACGGGGTTGGAGACTTTCTTTCCACAAAAGAATATATTTGCCAAAAAAAAAATCCTCTTCTTGAGATTCGGCTCGATTGGACCAAAAAATGTTAGGGTATGGGAGTCCAAGTTAGGCAATATATTCCGGTAGTAAAAAGAAAAAGAACACGGGGAATAATAAATTTGATTTTATTATTAGGTTATACAAACCTTTTTGTATGTAAGCGAGTTGATTACTAAAAACTTGTTACATTATTTTTAAGATTTACAGCTCACAAGTGGAGATAATGAGATCATTATTATTATTAATTTTCTCTTCTCACTACACTACGCGAGACTTAGACATGACTTAAATTATAATTTAATCACGCATAAACATGAACCGAGGAACATCTGTAAAGCTTTAAAACACATTCCAGCACTAGTTTGGAGTACACGTTCACCTGCTTCATGCATTTTATAACCGATTATTTGTGAAGTGCAATGAGAACCTTTCTTCCCTGCACCCGACATTCCAGCAGGTGAAACAACGCATGTAGCAGCCCAAGCAATTCTGCCTGGTAAACGGAGACGTACTCCCCCAAACGGAGACTACAGGACAAGTTTAGCTCAACTGAGTGTACATCTGCTCCTGCTCTACCGTCCATAAGAGAACCATCAGTGAAAATGCTGATGTCATTCTCCATACACTCATTGTGTATAACGCCGTCCGCAATTAGTGTCCGATGCAGTCTTTCGACTACCTTTCTTTTACTGATGCGTTCCATCGGCATTTGAGCTTCCCTAACCTCCTTATTAATAAGGTCCAGATTCTATTATGACCGATGTTCGGCCCAAAGCGATGTCAAATGTCATCACTCATCATACATAAATCATACGCAAAGCAGACTTCGCAGCCGTTGATCTATTAAATAAGTCCAGCGGCAGCAATCCCAGCATTGCCTCAATAGCCTTTGTTGGAGCAGTGCGCATTGCGCCACATATGCTCATACAAGCAATTCTTTGAACCCCATCCAACTTAAGCAACTTTGTCTGAGAGGCTTTAGGCCACCAAACCACTGAAGCATAAGTTATTATGGGTCGCACCATCATTGTGTAAATCCAGCATGCAGCCTTTGCGAGATTTACGGCCACAAACTCGTTTACACTGATGCATGATCCTTTTTGCCTTCCGTATCTTCATCTTTATATGTTCGTTCCAGGTAAGTTCATTATCCAGAATAACGCCTAGTTAATTCACCTTCCTTAACAAACTGATTTCCGACCCGGGGGTGCTGTAGCTTAAGTGGTTAGAAAGTTGACTACTAAGCAATGGTCACGAGTTCAATACTCAGCCGAGGCAACATCAATTTTTCTGATATGTATTAATTTTTCTTTATAATAATGCATATCACAGCGCCCTCCTTCGCCGCTATTACCACATAGCACTAAAACGTCGGCGAAGTAAAATAATTATAAATTGGCTATGCTAGCTTCAAACTAATTCGCCTAAATAACACCAGAGGCGCTGCAATACTGTTTTAAAAATAATCATAACGTGCAATTGCAGTGTTGCCAGATGCGAAGCTTTACTATCACACTAACCATCTGTCTTATCTACTACTATCCCTTTCCGAAGGAAGTAACACATTTAATATAGGCATTAATTGCCTGAGTGTGACTATTCTTTTAAAAAGAAAAAAAAAAAACATTAGAGATCCAAACTCTATGCCCTTCCTCTTACGAGTGAAGAGCATAGCGTCTGGTTTGCTGTCATTTATGGTTAGCTCTTGTTCTCTACACCATGCCTCGGCTGTTATGAGAGCCTGTCTCATACATCCTTGAATGGTATTGATGAACTTTCCACCAACCATAAGTGGCAGATCGTCGGCATACGCAACTGTATGGACGCCCATTGAGTCCAGTATCCAAAGAAGGCCATCAGCAGTAATGTTCCACAAAAGAGGCGATAAAACTCCTCGCTGTGAGCAACCCCTGACTTACCTTCCCCGGATTCTAGAATTCCAATTTTTGAGAGTCACAGCTCTAGACCTTAGCATAGTGTGCATCCATTTTACAATAATGGGCTCAACCCCACGCTCGTTAAGCGCACCACTTAGAGAAAGAGATTTTATCAAAGGCATATCCATAAAAACGGACAAAGCAGCGTCGCCATTGAAAATTTCTCTTTCCGCCACCCTGACAAGTTCAGCTATAGACCTACCTGCCCTGTATGCATGTTGGTATCTACTCAAGGGCCTATCCGTCAGCTTGTGGTTCTCCAGAAAGTCAGCCAACACCCTCTCCATTTTCTTTAACAGAAAAGATGTAAGGCTTACTGGCCTGAAGGACTCAGCTTCCGTATAGTCCCTTTTACCCGGTTTGGGAAGAAAAACCACATTTGTTTCCCTCCAATCTACCGGGAAATATCCCGTCGATAAACAAGCTATGCAAATTTCCCTAATCCACTCAAACAGGGTGTTAATACCCCACTGTATTAGAGCAGGGAAAATTCCATCCATTCCAGCCGCTTTAAATGGTGCAAACGATAGTATTACACTTCTTACACCATTTAGAGTAATTATCCTTTCAGCTTCAGCCCTTTTTCTCTCACTTGCCCTCCTAATAACGAGAGTCCATAATTCATTACACCTGAAGCTTCCAGGAAAATTAATCTCCATAAGCGACTGCAATGTCTAACCGACAGTCTCCGTCATCTGAACATCGCTTTTGCAAATAAGTCCAATTTTGGAGACAGGGTCGTTAGATACTATCTTCTGTATTCGGTATACTTCAGATGTATCCCTTATATTAGAGCAGAATTCACTCCACGTACTTCGCTTCCGGAGACGGTATCGTTTTCTTCAGCTCTTTTTCCTTTTCCTTGTAATCGTCCCATGAGCTTGAGTTTTTCTCTCTCTCATGTATCGATTAAAGGCCTTTCTTGTATCCTTTTTCATGGATTCAAGTTCTCCATTCCACCAACGTGTCGAATCCCTCTCATCCACTACTGTCAAGGGACAAGAATGTTCGGAATTTAGAAGCTCCACAGTTCGCTCGATTTCGACAGTATTACGAGGTGCCCGGAAGTGAGCACTTCGCATATGTTCCGAAAGATACTTCTCATAACTGGTATGATCAGTTGTCTTCGGAATTCTTATACGTCTGCGGGCTTTTTTCCGTCTTTTGTCGTACAGAATCTCGAACTGGATAGCTCTATGGTCAGACATGGTTAATCTGTCCGTGACCTTCCAGTTCTTAATCCTATCTAGCATATTAACGGAATACAGGGTGATATCGATCACCTCTGCCCTTCGTGAATCAACAAAAGTGGGTTCTACCCCCTGTTCAGCACCAGCAAATCGCATCTTTCTACAAATTGTTGTTTTCTGTAGTTGTCAGCTGTGCTTCCCCACACCGTATTTTGCGAGTTAGCATCACAGCCAATGACCAACGCCTCTCTTCCTGCAGAAACTAACCAAATTTTCCATCTCCAGTAAAGGATGTGGACCTGGCATCTCATAGGGAAGATATGCTGACGCAATGAGAAATTATCCCGAACCACTGCCGACCATTACCACTGTAAGATCCGACGAGCAGAGATGTTGCATAGGATTGTAATATATAAACATTTGAAAGATATTAATCAGGATCAGCCACCGTTATCCTTAAAGGTATTTCGAAATATTTTTTATAATAGTTTTCACATCGGCTATCACTAGCCAATGTTGAACAACATTTATTATTTCACAAGGAAAATTTGACATTTTAAATATGGTGTCTATAAATATTAGGTCCATTATTATAACCAATAGGTAAAGTTAGAATTTTATCACAGAAATAAGTAGGTTTTCGTAATAGTATCGAAGGTAAGGCTAGTTACTATAACATGCCTTTATAGTAGGCTATAGTTGTAAGTTATTTTTAGCTGAGGTATAATAATGAAAAACTACTTATCGCTCCGATAAAATCCTAACTTTACTTATTGGCAAGTTATAATAATGGGCCTTAGTATATATTATTAGTATTAAGAATACCACATTGTTTTACAAATGTTAGCAAAAGCCAGGTGATGAGCTGTTATTTAAAAAATAAAGCATGAAAAAATACCCACGTGCTTTATTTCACATCTTATATATAATGTTGCAAAAGACATTTCATATGTTTTTCCACAATACTGCCATATTATACATAAATTTTATAATTCTAGATACACATTTTTTATGTAACTAGGTATGTGACAGCATTCCACATGAACCGAATACCAGGCTTTACGTAAGAAAATTACAACAACTTGTAGTCAACATATTTCTTGATTTTATTTTTTATTTGACAACATATACAGAAAAACCCTGGTTTTCAAATGCTATTAGGAATGCTATTACAATGAGAGATTCATCATACGCTAGATGCAAGTAATTTAGAACTTTTGAGCGAAAACTACTATTTTCCTTAGCCAGAAAAAATTTTAATAATGAATAAAACATGCACAGACCGAACACTATTCTAAGCGCTTTAGTTCCGCAACTAGTTCTAAACAAACTTGGAATACAATTCGTGAAATCGGAATCGGCAAGACTGACAATAATATTTAGTGCCAAGTGGATCCAAACATACTCAACAGAACGTTTACAAACATTCCTGTGATACCACCAAATTCTGAATTTTTCAATTTTTTCTCTTCTGCATTAGATACAAACATCGAAATAGTGGGAAACAGTTTCAACTTTCACGTATTACTCGGTACGACGATATTTAAACCAGCATATCGATAAAATCGAACGCAGTGGGAATTGATAACATTCATCCAAAATTTATAAAATTATTCATACCCTTGATTATTCCCTACGATACTCGTTTGTTCAGTAGTATTATAATGACATGTGTTTACCCATCAAACTGGAAGCACGCTAAAATTGTGGCCTTACCTAAATCGAATGGAGAATACAGGCCAATAGCCATGTTAAGTTTTTTGTCGAAAGTTCTAGAAAAAATTCTGTAAAAACAAATGATTAAATATATCAGTACCAATAATTTGCTTACCGATGTACAGTCTGGTTCCGTCATAAATATAGCTGCGTTACATCTCTGGTTGAAGTTACAGCAGTTATACGGCAAGGACTGTAAATGGAGATATAAATTTTCTATATATGTATATGCATTGAAAAGGTTTGATCATGTCTCTTCACTTTCTAATAACTTTTACGGAATTTAAGTTGAAAACTTGTTATAAATTCGTACACTAATATGGGTACATAAAATAATAAACACGAAAACACCAAAATATTTCTTTGATAAATTAAGCTTTTTCCAGGCATCAATGCCTTGTATCTGAATGGCAACTTTACGTAAGTACATGTGTTTGGAAAAATCTTCCTCATATTCAACAACTAAACAGCAATGCTAATAGTTTCAAAAAAACTTTCTTAGATAATTTATTCAAAATTTGATATACTTTTAAGAATTTTGTTATTATAATAATAAATCTTTTGTAAAGTAATGCGTTTCTGTACTGTAAATATAACACTCTGTCTTGTTGTACAGGAAATGAAAATAAATAAATAAATTAATAAAAAAATCGAGATATAAGCAATTTTCTTTAAAATAATATTTCATAATTACATATAGTAAAACGTGGAAACTTCGTCTTATAGAGTATTTTATTCATGCTGATTGTATTTTTCATGCTGCACTGTATAAATTGTACTATGTGATTACCTACAATCGGTACTCATATAATTAAAACACAGATGAGAATATAATCATATAATTAAAACACAGATGAGAATTGTTTCTGAACATTGCCGTAATTCTTCCTTTTCCTTTTTGACAGTCAGCGTAGTAAGACAAAATTAAAAAAAGACTTCAAAGAAAAGTTCATGAAAATCTTAAAATCTTTGCACATTTTCTATTTCTTAATTTAAAGTATTTCTTGTAAAAATATTAATTGTGAAGCTCAATACAACTTGCACAAAAAAAGGACAAGATAATAAAGAAAAGGTTCTGGTGCTATTCAAAGAATCGTGGTCTGACGACCAAATGATCCGTATTAATATGTGCACAAAACCCTCAGTGCAGGTAATTAAATTTCATCTAACCATATGCGGAGTAAATTTAAAAGAAATAAATAACGTTGAAAAATCATCAGCATTAACAACTTACGATTTTAGTCATGTATGTATACAGGTGACGTTACACAATAATAAAACACAGCATAAATTATTTTTCGGTCGCATAGTGTTGCTTCTATATAATCTATCTAACTGCATTCATCATTTTAACAATACTCGTATCATCTAGAGAAAGTGCACTAACTCTCATTCGTAAAATAGTTTTTTTTTCATAATTTATTTATTGTATCATCAAAATTTTTGAACTAACAATAATAACTCGTATCTTAAGTCTAAAATAAAATATTCTTTTTAAGTCCAGCCAGTGCTAGACAAAAATAATGTTTGTTTCACGGATTTTGAAATCATTTGCGGGTCATCCCTCTAATGTACGGCCAAGAAAAGCAGTATCTCTTCTTTTTAGTCGAATGTAACCAGGTTCATTCAGCATGTTACGCGCCAAAGGGTTTGGATGAGATTCAAGCCTCTTTAGATATGTGACTGCATGTTTCGCTATTTCTGCTATTTTTATATACCAGGGAGCAGATGTAATGATACGTAAAATCTTATTTTGGCGCCTTTGAATTTTTTCTACATTGCTAGCTGAGGCAGTGCCCCATAACTGAATCCCATAACACCAAATTGGTTTGAGGACCGACTTGTACAGTAGAAGTTTACAATCTAAGCTCAAGGTGGAGTTTCTGCCAATAAGCCAATTTAGTTGTACTGCTTTTAGTTTCATTTGTGTTAACTTGAAGTCAATGTGGCTTTTCCAATTAAGGCGACGGTCAAGATGTATACCCAGGTATTTAACGTCTGAAAGCTGTGGTATCATTTGGTTATTTATGCGAATAGGAGGGCATGAGTCCCTACGCAGTGTGAAAGTTATGTGAGTGCATTTTTGTTCATTCACTTTTATTCTCCATTTTTCTAGCCATTTTTCCAAATTGAGTATGTGGTCTTGTAAAATTTGTGATGCTTCTTCTTCATGAATACTTAAAAAAGCTGTGTCATCTGCAAAAGCTGATGTGTGGACTAGGGCATATCCGATGTGTACAGTAATATATATTAGGTATATTAAAAATTTATATTTATTTATTTCTTCTTGCTTAAGATTTTTTCATAAATATTAGGTCGCAATGAAATGTTGAAGATTCTAATGATAAATTAGTAGAGTTGAATGATGTTGAAGCTGACGCGACAATAAGTCAACGAATATTTCTTGCAATAAATGAAATACTTATTGATAACGAAGAACAAATAGAGGTAAATAATTAGTTAAAAGCTAACTTTCTTATAGAATATTGAACAACAAGAAACGGAAAGCTTTAGCAGGACATAACAATATTAAACGATATTGAATTCGATGGTCTTGAAAATTTCAGTGGTTACATAATTTCAAAAATGGACCTAACAGAATTGGGTTTTATAACTTCGGATGAAAAAGATATAAATTATACATTTGTTAACTTGTTATCTGAGGGTGGGTTTTATAAGGCAAAGCATGATTTTCTGAAGTCTTCGGAATATTTAAATTCGGTATTTTTGAAATTTAATGGAAATTCGTTATCAACAAGTCAAAATTATAAGTCAAATTTATTAGACTTAACAAAATTAAATTTTCGATATTTAAATTCAAATTTTAAATCACACAAATACATACAGTGACATAAAATAGAGCCAGTTTCACTTTCTACATTTTATTGTGCTTAATTCTCTTGAAGAAACTTTGTGGTCTGACGAATCAAAACTAATTTTATTTAACTCTGACAAGCAGTCATTGTGTACGAAGGCCATCAAATACCAAACGTCTTCCTCAATACATCATAAAGACCATTAAACACGGTGGCGGAAATATTATGGTGTGGGGGTATTTTCATATATTGGAACTGGGTCCACCGTACGAGTGGAAGAAAGAATGGATGCTATTTTTTACACAAATCTGCTTAACAGATATGTGATGGCTTACGCAGAATAAGAAATGCCGCTTCGATTTGTGTTTCAGCAAGACAATGACCCGAAACACACATCGAAGTGGGCAAAAGATTGGTTTGAAAAATATGGGGTATTTGTTTTAAGCAGGCCTGCTCCGTTGCTAGTCTTAAACCCATTAAGAACTTGTGGCGAATAGTTAAATCAGCTCTTAAGGGAAAACATGCAACTAATAAAGATCACTTGTGGGCATTAGTTAAAGGAGCATGGCGTAATATTCCAATTGAGACATGCCATGCCAAAAAATAAATTATATTCCACTTAGTACTAAGGTAATAAAGATAATTAAAGTATATTATTCTATTTATCTTTTGGAATTTTGTATTTTTTAGATAATTGAAGTTGATGGCTCTATTTTTTGCACACCTAAAATCTTGAATTTTGAAAGTTTTTACGTATATAATTTATTTTAAGTTTTTTATCAAAACCGGTCTATAGTAATTTAGTTGGGCAGTTGGGCACAAAAAACCTTAAAATTTTTTATGAAGAGATAGTAAGTTTTTTACTTTTTCGAAATATGTAGTAAAAGGTGTCTCCATTTTATGGAACACCACTGTATATGTAAATAAAATGATGAAAAAAACTCTTACATAATCACTTTTAAAAAGTAAACTATGTGTTTTTATCAAGATTTTAGAAGTTAACGATCAGCTTAAAATTTTAAATATTATAAATTAATAACTTATTTAATTTGCTACTAAAGAATTACACATTTTTTTAAAAACTATGTAGGAGTTGTTTTCCCGTTTTCAGTGTGTGGCAACGCTCATGTACTTTTGACAAAAAAATTAAACTTCAAAAATCCTTATTTTTGTAAAAAAAAAAAAAATTGATTGGGACTACCTTCTTTTTTATATAATTGTATTACATGTAACTTACACTCATAGACACCCACGCAAACCCCTCAGAGTTCTGTGTACACACATACAATCTCAACGAGACTCTCACAAGGAGAACAAAACATATAAAATTTTTAATCAGTAGCATGCCAACTTTCAACAAAGCAGGTGTCTGTCGCATTGTGTAATAAAATAAGTACACTTAAAATATATAACCATAATTAAGTTAAAAATTAAATTAACCAAAACCATTAGTTTGAAATAATATTTATTATTTAAATATAAAAAAATATTTTCACGCTTTCATTTAACAATTTTAAGGCAAAGCAAAGTTACATTTATTTGTTTTATTTTCACAAAAAAATATATACGGGGATGCATGCATGAATAGTTTATTTGCATATGTGACCCGGCCTATTAAAAGGTGGCTTATGACTCAAAAATGTTGCATTGTTGCAAATTGTTGCATTGTTTATCTTTAACAGCTAATTTTTCGAAATTTTTTCTTGAGTCATAAGCCACCTTTTTCATTTTCATAGACCGGGTCACATATTATTAATTTGGAAAATACGAAATTAGTTTTAATGGTTCAGAATGAAAAATAAATTAACGTAATTATGTTTTGTGGTTGGATAAAATTTTACACAAAAAGCTCTTATAACAATAGTGTGCATTTCTAAACAAGCGCTATTGTATTGTGTGATGTCTCTACCTGTTAACATTGTTAATGAATATGTTAAATTTTTTAATAAAACCGATTGTTTGGAATTTTCACAACATACATATGTTACAATTCATGACAATTTCTTAATTCTAAGAATCGTAAGAAAACTAACTTAAGTATACATAAACTTTACAAAAACTTAACAAACAACTTAAATTAAAATTTGGTTAACTCCTTCAAAATTAAACGCTTTTGTATTTACGAGTACTAATATTAAACAATGTGATTTTTTCAGTGCAAAAAACCAATACATTTTCATTTTAACCAGTTTTAACAACTTTCTCTGGTTGGGTACAGAGTTGGGATTTAAGGCCAATTGGGCCAATTTTGGCACTATTTAATGCTGCTTGGCCCCATGGCCCTTTCGTTTTATTTTGGCCCATTTTATGTATTTCCGTTTTTAGTTAAGTTTTGTCAAACAAATCCCTCCTTTAGTTTAATAATTTTCAACACTGTGAAATACTACTTTAAAAAGCAACAATGTTTTATTTTGTTATAAAATAATATAAGTACATATGTTGATTCGTAAAGTAGCTCTGGGTGTCGTTAACGTTTAAAGTTAATCAGGCCGTTCTTGTTGCTAGGCCTTCGAGTGGTTTACGTCTCACTCTCGCACTGGGTGATTGGCTTCCACGATTAGCTGTACTTTAGTACAGTTAATTGGTGGTTGCATTAATCAGCCATATGCAATCGTTCTGGTTATCGTGTATAACCTCAATAATACAAGGAAAATTAATAAATGAAAAGAAACTTAAAATATATAATGAAAATAATAAATAAAATACATATAAACTAACTTAAAATAAATAAAAGAAAATTTTACAAACTAACGAAAACTAAAATAACGAAAACTATAAAATATAAATAAATACATATAACATAAATTAAGTAAAGGATTCACTATGGACTTATTGTGTCCAGAAGTCTTTTTTTCATCATACTGCCGTTCTAGGTTGAACGGCATAATTAAAGAAGAAGAAGTACATATGTTGCTACAATAACAAAGTTTCCAAAATTAAAAAAAAAAGAATATTATAAACCTAGAAATACCCGATGAATGTTTGTAAGATTAAAATTTGAATAATGTTGTGTTATTGAATTACATTCCATTTTACAGTTTATAAAACATTTACCAATTTTTAACTTATTTTCGATATGTCGCTAAAAATTTGTTAGTTAGCACGAAAACAAACTTTTGAGAAACTTCTAGTTATAAAAGTTCATGATTTAAACTCAGAGAAATATTAATACCAAACAAAAAAATGATACAGAATTAGTTTAATTTAATCTCTCCTCTTTGTTAATTTATTATTGTTATTAAAATTTTTTTTCTATGTTTAAATCTTGAATTTTATACACACATACGAGATCTATGTAACCCTTATTTTTTTTAGCATTTTGCATTTAAAATAATTTTTCATTATGTTTGCATTTTCCTGAAGATGATTGTTTACAAATTGTTAGCGAAATATTGAAAATAAGTTAAAGTTGGTAAATTTTTTATAAAAAGTTTTTATCCTGCAATAAAAATATGCTAAAGAAGCTCCCACAAGCTTAAAGAAATACTGAATTACTTACTTTTATAAACTTTTATCCTTGATTTTATTAAGTTAAAAACCTTTTATGAAATTTAAAAATGAAAATAAAATATACAAACAAAACTTAAGACTGATGTTGTTCTGATTTTTCGGGTTAAAATAATATTTATGTATATGTATAGTAAAAAGTATAGTAAATATCCATTTAAATACAGCATATACATATATATAAAATGAATCATCATTTTCTTCGGTCACGGCATCACGCGATTTCGCCCGTTATTTTTTGTTTGTTTGTTGTATTTGTTATTGTCTAGAGAAGAATAATATTAAAAAAAATAAAAAGCAACAATGTTAATATTAAAAAGCAACAATGTTTTATTTTGTTATAAAATAATATAAGTACATATGTTGATTCGTAAAGTAGCTCTGGGTGTCGTTAACGTTTAAAGTTAATCAGGCCGTTCTTGTTGCTAGGCCTTCGAGTGGTTTACGTCTCACTCTCGCACTGGGTGATTGGCTTCCACGATTAGCTGTACTTTAGTACAGTTAATTGGTGGTTGCATTAATCAGCCATATGCAATCGTTCTGGTTATCGTGTATAACCTCAATAATACAAGGAAAATTAATAAATGAAAAGAAACTTAAAATATATAATGAAAATAATAAATAAAATACATATAAACTAACTTAAAATAAATAAAAGAAAATTTTACAAACTAACGAAAACTAAAATAACGAAAACTATAAAATATAAATAAATGCATATAACATAAATTAAGTAAAGGATTCACTATGGACTTATTGTGTCCAGAAGTCTTTTTTTCATCATACTGCCGTTCTAGGTTGAACGGCATAATTAAAGAAGAAGAAGTACATATGTTGCTACAATAACAAAGTTTCCAAAATTAAAAAAAAAAGAATATTATAAACCTAGAAATACCCGATGAATGTTTGTAAGATTAAAATTTGAATAATGTTGTGTTATTGAATTACATTCCATTTTACAGTTTATAAAACATTTACCAATTTTTAACTTATTTTCGATATGTCGCTAAAAATTTGTTAGTTAGCACGAAAACAAACTTTTGAGAAACTTCTAGTTATAAAAGTTCATGATTTAAACTCAGAGAAATATTAATACCAAACAAAAAAATGATACAGAATTAGTTTAATTTAATCTCTCCTCTTTGTTAATTTATTATTGTTATTAAAATTTTTTTTCTATGTTTAAATCTTGAATTTTATACACACATACGAGATCTATGTAACCCTTATTTTTTTTAGCATTTTGCATTTAAAATAATTTTTCATTATGTTTGCATTTTCCTGAAGATGATTGCTTACAAATTGTTAGCGAAATATTGAAAATAAGTTAAAGTTGGTAAATTTTTTATAAAAAGTTTTTATCCTGCAATAAAAATATGCTAAAGAAGCTCCCACAAGCTTAAAGAAATACTGAATTACTTACTTTTATAAACTTTTATCCTTGATTTTATTAAGTTAAAAACCTTTTATGAAATTTAAAAATGAAAATAAAATATACAAACAAAACTTAAGACTGATGTTGTTCTGATTTTTCGGGTTAAAATAATATTTATGTATATGTATAGTAAAAAGTATAGTAAATATCCATTTAAATACAGCATATACATATATATAAAATGAATCATCATTTTCTTCGGTCACGGCATCACGCGATTTCGCCCGTTATTTTTTGTTTGTTTGTTGTATTTGTTATTGTCTAGAGAAGAATAATATTAAAGAAAAAAATTAAGAAAGTTGCTTAGATGCATGAAAAACACAAAACGAAAACAAACCCGAAGAAAAAGTAAAGCTTCCCGGGATCAACTACCTTATAATGAAATATCAAAGATAAATTTCCATAATATAGAGGATTGGCTCCTTTTCAGTCAATTTGGCCCATTTTCGTTGCAATTATGGCACGAAATTACAATTTTCAAATCCCAACACTGGTTGGGTATGCTTGCTTACACCATGCAATTTCTTCAATTCTCTTTTTAAACTTTCTTGTTTTTTTTTCTTGCCTCTTTACACCTCTTGCAAGCACAAAACCGGCTCCATGCAACTGATTTCAAGAATTATGTCATTGAGTAATTTAGCTATTACACCCACAGATAACTAACCAGATTACCCACTTGTGACGTTTAAAAAGTACATTATCATTTGTACTTGTAGCTTTCCCTCAAGGCTCGGTATTGTCACCACTACTATACTCAATATACACGTCCGACTTTAAGCTGCTTAAAAAAAATAAAACTGCGCTTTACGCTGATGATACTGCTATCATATCAACCGGAAAAGTGTCTAATGCCATCATAAGAAATATGAAAGCATCTCTTGTACATGTTCAGAAGTACTATACCAAATGGAAAATAAAATTAAATGAAGAAAAAACTCGTGCCATAATATTTCCGTACAATAAGTCACCGAAAAGAGTTCCAACGGTTCCATTGACAATATTTGGCGAAACTATTCCTATCCAAGCTTCAGTAAAATACCTTGGCGTAATACTGGACAAGAAACTATCATTCAAAGAGCATATATTCAACGTATGCAACAAAGCTGTTAAATGTAGTCGAGCTCTCTTTCCGCTGCTTAATCGAAAATCAACACTTAACACAAAAAATAAGCTCTTACTTTATAAAACTTGTATTCGGCCCATAATGACGTATGGATGTCAAGTTTGGTCAACTAGATGTGCAAAAACACATTTGAAAAAGCCGCAAATCATTCAGAATAAAAACCTTAAAATTATTCATAATTTAAGTAGACTCTACCCTACTATAAATCTACATAGTCAATATAAAGAAGAAATGTTTAATACTATAATTTGTAAACTTACAGAAAGATTCGAAGATCGAATCAGAGCTTCAAGTTACGATATTCTTAGAAATTTGCATAACTAATTTCTTCTGCAACTTTAGTCATAAAATTGTTAGCTCAAAATTTCTAAAACCATTTAAACGAGGTTTTTTTCTTTTTCCTTTAATTCGTGCTGATATAATAAACTTTGTTTGAAATTAAAAAGGCCTTTATTTGATGCAACACTATTTCTTTTCTTTTTAAGCTAAATCTCAAACTTTGTAAATATATGAAAAATTTTAACTATTTTTTTCAGTGTTTTGATGAAAGAATAAAAAAAAAAACTTGCAGCTTTCGATAAAGTGAATAAAAAGATAATAAAAAATGTTTAAAGCAATGAGTAAGAAGTACCAGCTATATGTTGCCATTACTAACATATGTTTTAAATTACGTAAAGAAAAATTGGAAACAAAATTTTAACAAAAATTATATTTTCTTAATAATATTTAAAATAAACTGGTACAATAATTTCGTTTATAATATTATTTCAAACCAAATCTAACGTTTTAAGGGATTCGTGTTGAATTGAGGAGCTAAGAAAAGAAAACCTAAAACAGTATACAACTATATTTCATAAATATAAATAAGAGTGTTTGTCAGCAAACGAACTAAATCATCTCCAATCAAACAAACTACTAGATTAGGAAAAGAATGTAAAAATCTGCTACAAAAATTTATAACTACAACGGAAAATGTGTGTAGGGAATTTTGATGCATCTTCGTATTTAGTTGCTTTTTAACCGACTTCAAAAAAGGAGGTTATCTATTCGTCTGAATGTCTGAATGTTATTTTTTTTATGTATGTAACCGCAGAACTCAGCCATTTCTGAACCGATTTTAAAATTTTTCTTTATTTGAAAGGTTATCCATTCAGGTTGGTCCTATTTTAAAATCAGTTCATTATATTAAAAATTAAAGGGTGTCCCCATACAACATACATGTATTAAGAACCGTAAAGGGCACCAAATTAAAGTTTTAAAAAATTGCGTGTCGCTATAGCTGCCAATATCAGAAATTAATAAAAAAAATAAATTTAAAATTTAAAGGGTGTCCCCATAGGTGACCAAATTTGACCTATTTGAGCCTATCTTTTGAACCGTTATAGGCAAAACCTTGAAAATTAGACAGAATGTCGATTGCTCTGAGCGTTATAATAAAATGTATAAATATTCAAAATTTTAAAGGGTGCTCCAATAGTTCATTTAATTTGATGTATATGGCCATACTTTTGAACAGTTGTACACAGACCGCTGAAATTAACAAAGAACCTGTATTGCTAAGTCCGCTATAACAAAAAGTATAAAATTTGAATTTGGAAATAAAAGGGGGTCGCAATAGTTAATGTAATTCTATGTATGTGGCCAAACTTTTGAACTGTTATAGACAGACAGCTGAAATTTACAAGGAACCTGTATTGCAAAGTCCACTATAGCAAGTATACAATTTGAATTTAAAAACTAAAGGGTGTCGCCATAAATTATGTAATTTGATCTATATGGCCCTATCTTTTGAACCGTTAAACACAAACACTTGAAAATTAGGTAGAATATCCACTACTTTCTCTGGTATGATAACAAGTATAAATATTTGGAATTATAATGTAAAGGGTGTCCCAATAGTTCATGTAAGTCCTCTATTACAACAGGTCTTTAATTTAAAACTGTAAATTAAAGGGTGTCCGAATAGGTGATGTTATTTGATCTATGTGACCCTATATTTGAAACCGTTATAGACAGAGGTTTGAATGGTGTCCCCATAAAATACGGATGCTGGTGAAAATAGCTTAAATTTTAAACAGGAATAGGTAGATGCTTGACATTCACATAGTCTTTACTTTTTTCCACTAATTTTGGCGCATCTATTATTTGGTTTAAATCTAATTCTTACAGATTACTTCTTACATTTTTAGTTTATAATTGGTGCCCTTCTATCTATTTTGAAGTCGGTTTTTTTTGCAAAAATTATTATTTAGTAAAATGGGTTCATTGAAAAGTTGTAAGATTTTACATGAGCAATGATCCCTATGGTTATTGATATTATTAATCAACCACGACCGCCTTAACAGCACTAAACGTTTATTTCTCGATAAAGAAAATAAGGTAAACAAATCAATCTGAATATACTGATATATATACGGAAAATAAATTGCATTTTAATTTTAAGTAAATTGTGCCACTAGTTCTGATAACTGGTTCACATGTTTTTGCGGGAGATCTAAGTCCTGAAATAGAAACCGAAAGCTTTACTTAACTGGCCCATTACACGCTATTTTCAAAATATTAAATCAAAGACGCCTTCGTATTGTTTGTGAAAAAAGCAGGAGCGAAAATGCCAAGGGATTGGTTCACGTTGCATTCGTACCAACATTCGGTCAACACGAAAGCTTACTCCACCACGTAATCACTAATATTAAATGATGCTGCACTAAATTACATAAAAATACATATTTTTAGTTTAATTGAATTTAAATAGAAAATTTATTTTCAGTTTTCATATTTAGTTTTGGATTTTAAGTGAACATTTTAAATAAAGTAATTAATGTATTTTTATTTTCTGGTCTTATTGTTTCTAATTTCAAGTAACGTTAACAGCAGAAAATGGTGAACGTAATACATTATAGTTTGCAGTTGTTGGAGATATTTGTAGCATATTTTTCAATTTATTAGTATTAGTATAGAGTTAAGGAAGAAGATTACAATGAAAAGATACATGTCATCGTTTCCAGCACCAGTTTTTTTTTAAGGGAATGTCACCAATAGGTAATTTGGTTAAATTTAAATAAGACTGAAATTAGAAAAAACAAGTTACATACATATATTAAAAAACTAAAAGGAAACTTGTAACATATTTATTTACCTTGAGATTTTAGTCACCATAAAAAAAAACAGACCTGCCAGCACGTGGTAATTATCTATCCAATGTAAGAACCTGCTTAAATAATAAATAAGACATATTTTAATCCAGCAAGACGATATTTGTGTAACATATCATATTACATAAATCAAAGCAAAAATAATTTAGCAAAATAATTTAATTAAAAACAAATTAATTTGAATAGAAAACCTTTGTTATTCTTACCTTTTTTTCCTATTGGATTCCTGTTGTTTTATTTCCTTTTGTTTGTTTCCTTTTATTTATTTGGCTGGCTTCGGATGATATTTGTTCAAATTTTAATTTTGCCACAAATTACACTAGAGAACAGTTTTTTGACCAAACGCATTTGACACCTAATCTATATGTAAAATTGTCCGCTGAATCCAAATATGAAGTCAGAATGGTCAAAAGTAGAACAGTTTTCGATATATTGCAAAATAACCGTTTTTTGTGTTTTTAAAAAAGATGAAGGCACTTAAAATAAAATATTTTCAAAAATGTCCGTCGGTTCGGACATTTCTTTCTTTCCGATGAAAGACAATAAAATTACTAAAATAACCATCGGTTGTTTGTTAAGATCGGTCATGAAATGACAGAGTAATGGTGGAAAAAACTTCAGATTCATGAAAAATTTGTTAATTTTTAGCAATTTCGCCCTTTTCAATCATTTTTTTTTTAAACCAAACAATTAAAAATTTGTATGTATTTTTACATAGCGTATTAGTATATTTAAGTGGAAATATTTTGCGTCCAACATGATCCAGATTGGTGCAGAAGTGACAAAGCTACAGAAGATTAAGTGAATTTAGCCACTTTTCGCTATTTTTAAATCAAGTGCCCAAAGGAAAAACAAACATTTTAAATATTAAAAAATCGTAATTTTGCGAAAAAAAAAATTAAGAAAGCGTGAAATTTGATAACAAGAACGAAATGCGTAAGGCAAAACGGGCATTTATTTGCAAGAACAATCCAAACAAGTTTGTTGGTTCCTTGTGCGAGAGGCAGAAAATAATTACAATAGGCAAAGCAATTCAACAGTTCTAAGTCATTTTTAATATTTATTATTAATAATGCAATTTATACCTACATGCATTTTTTTAATTTTATAAAAATCTAAAAATGGGATAATTCAATTAATCTTCTATAACTCTGTGATTTTTGCACCGATCTGATTCTTATTGGACCCGTAATATTTGTATTGAAATAAATTAATCTCGTAAGTGATGAAACTAAAGAAAAAGTTACTGTTTGGTTTAAAAAAAAGAAGTTGAAAACAGCAAAATTTCAAAAAATCATTAAAATTTTCGTGAAGTTCAAGCTTTCGTCAACTGTAAAACTCTAAATTCTTAATCAATTTTTGCAAGCGTTCCGTGATTGTTTTGATAATTTTATTGTCTTTCAACGGCAAAAAAGACTTTCAAAATCCGCCAAGCTGTTTTGAAGGTACGTTCACTATAGTGACATAACCTTTTTAGAAAACGCAAAAAACGGTTATTACGCAATATCTCGAAAACTGTTCTACTTTTGACCATTTTGATTTCATATTCGGATTCAGTGAGCAATTTTACATACAGATCAAGTGTCAGATTCATTTGGTCACGACTTTGTTGAAATTTTGTGAAGTAGTGTTATTTTAAAGCTATTTATAAAACAATTAATTTTACACACAAATCAAATTATTTTGTAAACAATAAAATGTTTAATTGCAGCTATAACCAGAAAGAGATAGTAATATTTAAAAAAGCATTAACTCTTGCTATCCCTTTCCAACGAAAGCTGTGATCTGGTAACACTCCAATTTTCGTGTCTTATCTGGTCTGATTTGTGATTACACCATGAAACCAAGAAAGTTCAAAAGAGAATTGAAAAAATTTCATGACCATTACTTTTTTTGCGCAGGCATAATGCGTTTAAAAAAAATGGAATGTGGAAAGCATATTTTTTGTATTTACCGCCTGCAATAGTGGTTAACCTCCGTCTCCATTACCCACAGTCTACATTAGACATAAAATGATAAACATTAACACTAACAACATGTTAGTATTAAATGTATGTATACTGCCCATATTAATGTTATTTCCAAGTTTTAACATGGTTGTTAAAACGGCGCACAGTAAACTGTCTAGTAGAAAAAAATCAAAAAAACCTTCGAATTTATCAATAAAATACATAAGCTGAGACTCCCACGATTCCAAAGGGTGTTTGGTTTTTCATGTGCCTCACACCTATAAAAAGTTGCACGGCCTTAAAGTCGAGTTATTTTTGAATTCATTTTTAAGTAACAAAAAATGGGTTTGGAAAAATAAATATCAAAACATCATTTTTCAATTAAAATGCATGCAATTCAGAAATGTAGCAGAAACAATGACAAAATCCTAAAATTCAAATATTTATAACAACACTGTAAAAAATTGTGAAGTTGTTAGACAAAATATCAAAAACCTACTTTTATGCATCAATAATCTTAAATTCTGTTATATATACTAAAATATGTCTAAAAAGGTTTAGGTGTTTTCTATGCCAACTTTTGAATATAATGATTTTAAAAATCATGCATATTTGGTATTATTATTAAAATTATCAGTTGATATTTTTAAGATTTGAAAATGTATGATAATAGTAGGCTATGCTTTAAACCAGGGCGAACTAATACAAGATGAGTGCACGGGCGAATGCTCTAGAATGCCTTCACAAAACAATTAAGAAAGAACAGACTTGAGCACACTCGAAACAATAGCAGAAACAATAAATATAAGCAGCTCTTTCAGCAATAATAAAGAAATTAGTAAATACATAATAGTAAATGAATCTATTAACAGTGATTCAGACTTATAAACTTATTTTAGTGACTAAGAAATTGTTTACAATTGTTATGTTATTTGAATTTGTTTGTAACTTTATTATTAATCTTTATACAAATATGTTTTTTATCTTAAATAATAATTTAATTTTAAAATATTTAGTGTTATCAATTTGGAAACCCTATTCATACCAATGGTTATGAGTATTTTCAAAACTTTAAAAAATAAAAATACTAAAAAGTTTAAAATAATGTTATATTCAGAAAATGTATACGGCAATCCTAAATAATTAGAGGTTGGTTATATTTTATAAAAAAAACTATCACGCTTTATCATTTTGGTAGATTAATATTCAAACAAATATTAATTACTGAAATGGGGGAATTTTGGGTATTTATTTGTCCCCGCACCGGAAAAATAAAAGGATTTCTAAAAATGTTAGTTAATTTTTAAAAACAGTAAGCCAAGAGAGATATGTGCCAAAAATTTCATTTAGCTACCATAACTCCTTCGATTTTTTCCAGTTTTACTATGGGGACCGTACACTGTGCGGCGCTACGAACTAAGTCCCCAATGAACTAACTCCCCAAATAAAATATGAAATAATTCTCCAAAACTGGGGAATTATTTCCACTGAGGTATTTAGAGATAATACAAGGATTCGATGGACATAAGGAGGATTTATCTACATTTTGTATGAATGTAGACGACATCATACCCACCCTTTCGTCATATACATAATGAACTAGCACAACGCATGTGCATTAACATGGTCAAATGTAAATTGACCGGAAAGGCAAGACGAGCAATGGAAATCCACCTGCACTTAAATAACTGGTCAGATATAAAGGTCATGTTGGAAACCAATTTTGGAGGTTTTTAAACAGCGGATCAGTTGTACGAAGATCTGATAGGAATTCAGTACAGGGGCAATACGCA
Organism: Phasia obesa; assembly: GCA_949628195.1. Classification (NCBI taxonomy): domain Eukaryota; kingdom Metazoa; phylum Arthropoda; class Insecta; order Diptera; family Tachinidae; genus Phasia; species Phasia obesa. Next base: position 68,428,505 of record OX451219.1, read on the forward strand.
CGAATTTTATAACTACATTCTACATAAACTAGCATTACTCAATCAAAAATGAAGACAAGAAAATAGAGTTGAGGACGTGGAAAGAAATATACAAACTGCCCTTAAAATTTTCATAACGAGACTACCCGTTTATATGAGAACAGAATTGTGCGCCCTACAACCTACAACCATGGAAGAAGCACTTCACGAATTAAGCCAATCTGGATTCCTAAACGAGGAACGAAAACCAAAAAATGAAAACAAAAGTCAGAGGACTCATCGTCAAAAACCAAAAATTAACAACAACCCACAACAACAGAACTGGAGACCAAAAATGTACTATCCACCAAATAATCAACAGCCCCAACCAAGGAACCAACAGTCAATACCTTATCAAAACAACTGGCAACAAAATAATCAATCAAGGTCAGAACCAATGGATATTGACAAATCCCAGCAAACTAGAAGACATAATCATTATCAACAGGGAGGTCAACGAAAATCACGAAATTATAGTAAAAATTATAATACTAACAGAAATTTAAGTCAAGAATTTAAGGTTAAAGAAAATTACAACAATACTGATTATGGACATACTAACGAAAAATAAAGGCAAAATTTTCAGTTAATGGCCTCACCTCAAACTTACCCTATATTTTGCTCAGAAATCCAACCAGAAATTTAAGACCTTTGATCGATACGGGATCAACAGAAAAGTTACTTAAACAAAATCATTGCCCACCTCAATTTATTAAAAAACTTAAAATTCCGAAAAAGCAGGGACGATCACTGTTACAAATGACGGAGTTATACCAACGGAAAATTTAATTTTACCTTTGAAATCGCAAACAATTTTTAAACTTTTTCAATTTCATATATTTTTTGGTGGCATTTTGGGTCACAATACCTTAAAAGAAAATATTGCAATTATAAACTTTGATAATAACACATTACTCCTTAAAGGAAAAAAAATAAAAATTTATTATGATGGAGAATCAGAAATAGATAACAGATGGACAGACGAACTGAAAAGTTTACCGGATCTTCATAATATAGAAACTGTGGGAGCAGAGTGTCACTTAAAGACAGAACATTTAAATTCAGAAGAGAAAAAAACATTACAAATTTTGATCCAACGTAATAGTGATATTTTTTATAAAAAAATTGCATTAAACCTAATCCGGACAAATTGGACGCAATTAGAAGATATACTATTCCAAAGACTTTTTAGCTTTTTAGGATTAAGTGCGTTTTATAGGAAATTTATTTAGTTTCAACTAACTCAACTAACTCAGTCTCAATCTAAAGGCCCAATTGCGTTCGCATCAAGAACCCTTAACCAGCACGAAATAAACTATTCCACAGTGGAAAAAGAGTTGTTGGCTATCGTATGGGCAATCAAACAATTTAGACACTATTTATACGGAAAAATTACGCACAGACCATAAACCTTTAATTTGGTTAGCAAACTTAAGGGAACCAAATTCTAAGCTTGTACGTTGGAAGATCAAACTCAACGAATATGAGTTTGACATGCAACACGTACAAGGCAAAGAAAACAAAGCGGCAGATGCATTATAAAGACTTAGGGAAATAAACATATTCGAGGGAAAGGCCTGTAGATTAGAATGCAGTGTTTGTGGAAAACAAAGTCTAGCTTTGCATATGAAAATGCATACTGATAAAAACCTACAATGTAGAATTTGTAATAAGAAATTATAACGACCTCGATGTCTGCAAGATCTTAGAAAAATACATAATTATGTTGAGAGGAGGGAAACCTTTGAAAGTGTTAGAAGAGGCAGTGAGTCACCCGTACCTACCGAACATTTAGCTGATGAAGACAGCAGTGACCATTTTTTAATATCTCAAAAACCTCTTCACTCATTTAATTACCAAATTTTGATAAAACACAATGACGAGAATAAGACCAAAAAGGACGTTATATTTGGGAAGTCTAGAATGATTTATTCCTATGCGGACTATTTGGAACAGATAATAGAGCAATTATTATCTGAGTCTAGCAATCAGCGAGACATTGGAATGTATTGCGAAGATACAGACAATTTAATTAAAATTCAGAATAAATATAAAGAATTAAGGGAAAATACCAATCATTCGTTTTACAAAAAAATTGCTTTAAAAAATCAATTAAGGGAAAATATAGGATATGAAATCTTGCTGGAAATTATAGCAAAACACCATAGATTTGAAAATAATCATCCGGGAGTATAAAAGACTTATATAAAATTGAAAAGAAAAATCTATTATCCCAATTTAAGAAAAGAAATTTATAAATAATTGCTTAATATGAAACTTTAAGTTTGAAAGAAATCCAATTAAATTACCTTTCGAAAAAACTGAAACACCTAAAGCTCCTCACGAACACTATCATACGGATATATGATATATGGGAAGATCCACCACTTATGTTACCATGATAGACAAGTTCTCAAAATATGCGATGATTGAAGAATTTCCCGACAGAACACCACTGCAACTTATCAAAAGTTATATAAAACTCTTTATGTACATGAAAACGCCTAAGAACCTCACCTTAGATAATGAAACCCCTTTCAAATCAGCTCTTTTTTTATTTTCTGGACAAGAAGGGAGTAAATTAGCATTTTTGTACACCAAATCGACATACAAGAAATTCCGATATAGAGCGTTTTCACGCAACTCTGAACGAAAAAATACGCACATTGAAAAAGCGCGAAGAAACCTTGGACATATCTTACAATGTTATATTACCTTATCAGGCATTAGAAGCATACAATAATAGCACACATATGAAAACCGGTCAAAAACTAATTAATTTACTCTTTCGAAACAATATTGGCATAAGAGAAATTTTCAACAGAATAGAAGATAAGAAAAATAAAACTCTAGAAAACCGCCATAAAGATAGAAAGGACGACCAGATAAACGAAGAAATCATGAGAACTAACCAACCGGACAAACTGATATCGAAAATGAAACATGTAGCCGTAGAAAAGATTACAGACAAAAAATACAAAAGAAAGAAACAAATTATTCATAAAGATCAGTTCATCAAATGAAAAAATCTTTCCAGGTCTCTTGAAGTACTTTTTGATAATCCTGACGATGGTAACACCAATGACGTCACAGAAACTATTGATAACTGATTTAAAACAAGGAAACGGTTTTACAATGTTGCAATTGGGAGAAAAATCATTAATACAAAATTATTCGAAAATATTACATGTATTTAAGACGGAAGATTATTTAACCTACATTAACAAATTAGAATTCGAAATAATGACTCTAGATGACGCATATTTACAACATCAAATTAAACACACTAAATTACAATTACTGAGCGTAATACCAAGATACCGAGCTAGACGAGGACTAATAAATATTATGGGAAAGGGATTAAAATACCTGTACGGAATAATGGACGACGATGGCAGAACGGAGATCGAAGAAAAACTTAAAATCAATAGTTTTAATAATCACAACATAATTGAACAATAGAATAAACAAATCAAAATTAATGCTCATTTTCGCAGACGAGATTACTTACACAAAATTCAGATCTGATTAATCAAACTAAAACAAATTCACGTAAGCCATACCTCAGATACGAAATTGAACATTTGGGATAATTAGTTGAACAAGTCAGAGATTTGCTTTTGACTTCAAAATTGCGAACACTAAACAAAGACATTTTGACAGATCAAGAACTTACCGATTTTAAGATAACTTTTCACAAATTAGATAACATTGAACTTGACGTTGCAACTAAAGAATAAGATATTATTTTCATTATTAAAATCCCTAACTTAACTTCCGAAACTTTTAAGGAAATTTTCGTACAACCGATCCGTAATAAAAGTGGACAACAAATAGTGATCGATGCTAATAACTATTTGACAGACGGAAAAAAAACATGTACGAAAATACTAACAAACTATCTAAATTAAGAAAAATAAAGGATAAATGTATTGACATCTTATTTAGAAAAGAGAAAATGATTTGTTACTATAGTACTAATAATAATGTCGATATTGTTGAAATTGGAACAAATGTAATAGTCACTATTAATGTAAATATTGAAATTAAACAAACTTGTAATCGATTCCCGTTTACATTAAAGAGAAATTATCTAATTTATATTGAAAATTGTAAAATACTACTTGACAAATGGTACAGTAAGAAAGTATATCAAAACAATGTAATCATAACAAATCCCTTCCGGATTATCGAAATATCTAACGACACTAACTTGTCATTAAAAGAATTACAAT
>OX451219.1:68432957-68781284 GCA_949628195.1 Phasia obesa
ATTGCAAACAGGTCGTCTACATATTTCGTTATAAATTTAATTTCAATATTTTTTGCTTTTGATTGTACAATTACATCGTCCAATAGTGTGTCTAAAACAATATCTGCAATTGTTGGTGATAGGGGGTTCCCCATGGGCATACCATGCAATTGATGATAAATTTTGCCGTCATATGTAAAATAATTGTTTTCTCGTAGACAGAATTGAAGAATCTTCAAAAACTTTGGTTTAGATATTGCTGTATAGGTTTTAGTGTTTCCCATTTTTCCATTATATTTTTTATGGCTAAGTAGATTCGTATATTGGTAAATACTGTTACCACGTCGAAAGAAACCACAATATCATCTTCTCCTATTTTGATGTCACCTAATCTACTTTTGATGTCCAAAGAATTATGTATGTTGTAAGTTGTTGATGTTATGTTTTTTAAGATTTTCCCAAGATATTTTGATAGTTTGTAGCATGGTACTTTCATGGAGGAAGATATTGGTCTGAGTGGCATATTATTTTTGTGAATCTTTGGGAGGCCGTATAGTTCAGGTGCTGCTGCCGAGTGTGGAATCATATTAAATTTTTCAAATTTTGTTATATGTCCTTCTTTATATAATTCTTTTATTAGTACGAGATTTTGAGTCGGATTTTCTCTAACCTCCCTATAGGTAATTTTGTCATCCAATATTTGTTGCATTTTACTTTTATATACGTTTTTGTACATTACAACTGTCTTGTTTCCTTTGTCCGCTGTGGTTATGACGATATTGTCTTAGTGTTTCCCGATAGTTTTCCTTGTCTCCTCGTAGGCACTTAGTGTAAATTTTTCTTTGTCAGTATTTCTGTAGTTTCTTTTGAAATAGGCAATTCTGTTTGCCATCTTCGATCTTGTTATTTCTTTCTGGGTTTCGTCAGTTATATTTTGAACCCATTGTTCAATATCAGCTATAAGCGGAACCGGTGCGAAATTTTTATTATTTATAGGGATTGCAAATTTGTTACCAAGTGAAAGTATCCATTTCTGTTCTAGCTCAAATTTTATATTCGTTTGATTGATAAACCATTCGTCATTGAATATAAGGTTAAGTTTTTTGAATTTTTCATATTTTATTTAATTTAATTTTGCTGCGTGTATTTTTTTATTTTTTGTCCGAATATTGTGGAACTTGTCCCACTGTGTCTTTTTAAATGTTGTTAGTTCTGTTTTGTCAAGTGTTTTTTTTCATCTCTCTCACAATTTTGCTTATCTCTTTTTTTTATTATTACTGTGTTTGTATGTGTGTCTCTTATTTCTACATTTAAGAGTTTTTTGTGCATGTTCAGCTCTATTTTGTCAAATTGGTACACAAAACCAACGTCTTCGGGCAGGATGATAAATTTCAACTCCACACAGCCAATGAACATGACACTAAACACTGCAACAAACCTAGTTAAAAAAGTTTTACAAATAAGTGAGAGAATATATGAGAAAAAGAACATTGAAAAAATTAGAAAAATACTCAGAATGAATAATTACCCAACATACGTAATAAACAATATAATAAACAAATCCTTAAAAAACAGAAATTATAACAAAGAGCCATCTGAAAATACAAAAACTTTCTACAGTGTACCTTTTATACCAAAATTAACTGGAGCTAAAACATTCAGTAACATGATCAAAGGGAAAACAACAACAATAGCCTACAAATCAAACAAAACACTGAGGCATCTTTTTACAAGCAACAAAACAAAACACGACATATTAAAAACTGACAATGTTGTGTATGAAATAAAATGCGATGGTAACGAGAGGGAACGATGCAATTTAGTTTATATTGGTACAACTAAGAGAATGTTGGAAACACGTATAAAAGAGCATAAAGCAGACATCAAAAAAGGGAAAGAATCAACAGCTTTATCACAACATGCAAAAGAGCACAATCACATTGTAAACTTTGATAACATTAAGATATTAGACAGAGAACAAAAAGAAAATAAACGATACACACTCGAAAGTCTGAGAATACAACAAAAAATAACCACCACTATGAACACCAAAGAGGACAAAGATAAAACCAAACTACAATACGCCACCGCATTAATGTAGTTATTACAAATCAGTTGAAGTTCTGTGATATTAGCTTTAAGATTGACTTGAGATTCTGTGTTTGTGTTGTACAAGATTTTTAATTATTTTATTTATTTATTACTTAATTCTGTGTCGTTAAGTCCAGTTTTTTAAATAATAAGTAAATTAGATAAGGAATTTTTGCAATGATGACATAATAATCGTAAGTAAATCTGTGATAATATCCTACTTTATAAGCGAATACTAAGTATAAAACATATATGTAATTATTTATTGCTAGATATCTAAATAAATGTACCCCTGAAGAAGTTTGAAAAAAGCAAACGAAACGTTGGGAGAAAAAATATAATGATTTGATTATTTATTTATATTTGGAAACAAATAACTGACCACAACAGCCCAAATAGATGACAAAAATCTCAAAAACAAACAGTTAAAATACATTATTGGTCACAAAAAACAAAAACTGAATTTTAATTTCTTGTTTGTCGCATATTTTGAAGAATGGATTATTCATTATATGTAAAATAATGTCGTTTTCAACTTTCCGTTCGAAATATATCAGATAGAACACTATAACTGAATTTAGCCATTGTTTAAACAATAATGAAGAAAAAAAATGAATGCATGGATTAATATACTATTGCTCGAAGTTTCAACATGATCTTTTTTACCTCTTTGAAACATAATATAACAGGTACTTAGTTTTACCAGTTATTTCCATTGGTTTTAAATTTATTTGCAATTTTCAGGTATTTAAGTTGTGTAATATTAGATGGAAATAAAATCATTTTTTACTTTTCCAAATGAATTGCTAGATACCACATAATTTGAGAGTTAACAGGCACTGGCAATAACATAACAGGTACTTGGTTTTACCAGTTATTTCCATTTTTTTAAAATTTATTTGCAATTTTCAGGTATTTAAGTGATGTAATATTAGATGGCAATAAAATCATTTTTTACCTTTTCCACATAATTTGAGAGTTCTATTGTCATTTTTGTCAAAATTTTGATACACCCTTCTATGTGGACTAGGTCCAAATATGGGCCAACTTCTCCTAATTTCAACAGAATTATTTTTTGGGTCAATAAGAACTCTTGTACAAAATTTCATCAAAATATATGCATAATAGCCACTTTCACATACAAATAACTTCTCAAAAAATATGACATGCATTTGTACCGAATATCTTACCTTGGGTCAGAAAAATTGCTGTAGCTCAAAAAGTGCAGTCCAGATGGACATGGACATGTACATATAGGAATGTAGGGGAGAGTTAGGACTACAAAATAGTAAATTTGTGTTTTGACTCAGCTTGACTCACAGGAGTTGTGCTCTATGAAGTAGGAAATTTCCGAGAAATTTGACCTTTTTTAAAAAAAAAATATTTAAATTGTTCTGAAAATTTTTTACCAGTAATAGGAAATAAGTTAAGTTACAACGCAAAATTATTTCGTCCAAAAATCTTGAAAAACAAAAAAGTTATGATCATTTGAACTTTAAAAATTAACTAAAAATATCATAAATTTACTAAATTCTGAAAAAGCCCATTTTGGACCACCCTGTTCTCAGTGAAATAGTTGAAATAGAGTTCTAGTTTTTTGGCTCCCGAGGTTTACTACTGTCTACTTTCATATGAGTCTAATAACTTTAAAATCGGAGAACAAAAACCAAAAGGAGTTTTGGCCGCTATCTCAAAATATTGACCACAGTGCGGCGTCATGTTTATGTTTTGTTAAATTTGATGACTAGTGAAGACGGCCTCTTAGACATTAACATGTCTTAACAAAAGTCAAACTTCATATAAAAAACATTATTTTTAACACTGTTTTTTTATATGTTGTTTGACTTTTGTTAAGACATGTTATTGACTAAATCCACGTCTTCATTTGCCATCAAATGAAGACGGGAGAAAGCTATATCGATTTCCGATATAGCTTTCCCCCGCCGGAAATCGATATAGCTTTTCCAAATAAGGCGCCGATCAAGATGTATACCCAGATATTTAACGTCTGAAAGATGGGGTATCATTTGGTTATTTATGCGAATAGGAGAGCATGAGTCCCTACGCATTCACCTTTATTCTATTTGGGCGCTTTCATGAATACTTTAAAAAGCTGTCATCAGAAAATGTTGATGTGTGGACATAAGTGCTAATTGGCATATCTGATGTGTACAGTATATAGAAAATGGGTCCCAAATTACTACCTTAGGGAACTTCAGCCTCAATGAGCTGAGGCGAGCTTAAAAAATCTCCTTCTTTTAGTGAAAACTTTTGATCCGTTAAATAATTTTTTAGGAGTTTATAGATGTTTTTGGGCAAGTTTAACTTATATATTAGGCCTTCATGCCAAACTATGTTGTTTTCTGAAGCTAATGGAATACATCCTTTCGCGTTAAGAATTGGATGCAACTTAGGAGTTGAGACTAGGAAGCAATCCAGTAAGGAAGTAAAATTATATCAAAACAAGTAGGCATGGAATTGTGAACCAGATACTACGAAACCTTAACGACTATAAATTGTTATTAAAATCACTCATAATTTCATAATTACAATGTTAGAATAGCGAACAAGTAAATCAGAAACCTTATCTTCAAAGGAAATCAAATCACCATGAGGATGATAAACCGTCCTAACTAAAATCTTCGCAAACCGACAGATACTCAACGACTCCATAACTCGTGCCCACATGTACCACCTTATGTTCACTATTTCACAAAACATAAATTGCAACACCGCCACTCCTACCACTAGGTCGATCACTTCTATCACTATGGATATAGTGTTTCACTAACACAAAAAACGTCCAGAAAACCGCCATTCAGCAAAGCCTTGATCTCAAAAAATTTCGAAGAGTTTTAAATTAAAACTAGCACAATTTAAATGACCAATATTAAGATTCCTAGCAATATTAATTAAATTAGGGCGCAAAAATAAATTACCACTGGCAACATAACCTTGATTATCTCTGACAGACATGTTTAAATAAAAGCAATAAATAAATGTATAAAAAACAATTTAAACTGTACAAATTCAATAAATATATACACATGTATGTATCATATCAATTCACACAGCAGCAGATTATTAAAATATGTATGAATATGAAAATTTATATTGTATGTACTTATATGTATGAATATGAAAATTCATTCTACAAAATGAATTTTTAAATTTCTTATAAAGGAATTTTTAGATCGATTGTAAAAAATCAGGCAATTTCTTCAAAATACACTCAATGAATTATTTTTTTAGCTTATTCAAGAAATATAACAATAAAAATAGGCATGTAGTAAAATTTAGACCTGTAAAACTACCAACTAAATTTATCTGTTTAAAATAAAAATTAGGCAAAGTAAATTTCCTGCGTTATTGTTTTTGCTTATACGGCATATATATACATATGTTTATAAGATCAGTTTTTATTTATTTATTGCTGGGAATTTCTAATAACACCTGAATCATTTTGTCTATATATATATAACTAAGTGCATTTATTAAAATACATTTCAAAATTATGTTTTTAAAGAAATTCTCTGAAAACAATAAAAATAATAGTCAGATGCATGAAGAAATTTTCTTATTGTATTTTTTTTAAAGAAAGCATGTCATAAACAACACAAGTAACTAGAAGACATCATATTAAACATGTGTCGCATGTGTAAATACATACATATGTGACATATGTCGCATGCGTGGCTTTATTGCTCATGTGTGTCAATTCGTTTTTCGAACCATGCTAAAATTTACTTGTAACTTATTCGGCACTGTCTTCTTAAGCCATGTCAAATATGTTCGAACAACAGTGAATGAATTGACAATAGCATGGTGCGACAATTGTCATCATGTTGTATAGTTCAACATATGCAGCTCTTTGCTATTAATATTCTCTCAACCAACTTTGATGTGTTTGATAAAAGGCTTATAGGTCTTGTAATGGGCACCCTACAAAGATAAGGCAGTGAAAAAAATTTAGTACACAGCAGTTACGGTAGTAAGTACATAAAATGAGTAGAAGGGAAGAAGAAGAATTACAGAAAAATTAGGAACAATATAGGCAATTCAATTGCTGAAAAGGCTATTGAAAAATGGGGGCAGGAGACATGTTAGCTTCCCAACATAGTTTCTTGTTGGGGAGAGAACATGTTTCCGCCTCTTTTTCTTTTGGATCTTCCGGGTAGTATGACTGAGGTTTGATGCAACAAATTTTAAGTTATTAAATATACCTCAAAAAAAAAAAAAAAACGCAGGTGTAACTTGGTGACAATTAAAGTTTGAAATAAAATATAATAAATTTAATTTTTGGAATTAATGAAACCTATTAAAATCTTTAAAAAACAAATACACAAAAAAGCAAAGCTAAATTAACCTAAGAATTAAAACATGAAAGAGAATTAAATTTTAAAAACATTACAAACAGTAAACACATTAAAAGCTTAAACTAAAGTTATTAGATAAAAACATATTTATAAATAAATTTATCGCCACCAAAAAACCATCATCTGCCATAACCAACCCTGTCACATCCATCACAGGAGAAAACTAACATCTGCTTCAGGCATCACCCATTCTAGGTGATGCAGGTAACCTTCGACAATCGTACAAACTAGACAGACGACTTACGGCCGATATTAAAAATTAATATATATGTATATTTATCTTTGGTAAAAATTAAATTAGGGAAAATAATTTACTCGCCGCGAAAGATAATACATTCCTCGGGGTGTTTTGTGCCCGGAGTGCGCGTGCGTTAGGGTTGAGCTCAGGCCTATTAGCTATCCGTCTATCAAGTTGTTTTTCTTAGAAAGAGAAAATAGAATAATTAAAGTGTAATATATGTATATTGTCACGAAAGAAGAATTTATTCATTATAGGTTCTGAACAACAATACTCTCGAACAACAACAACATTAATGGTTTGAAAAAAAGAAACAAACAACTAAGAGTATCTCTAGTCATCTAGTTGTTGTTGTCGATTAGTCTAGAAATGCCTCATGTACAAACATTCCTAAAACAACAAGCACGGGATGAGGCACATATAAACATGCCCATTAAATAAACACTACTCAGTTAAATACACAGGCATATACATAAATACAAGCATAAAGAAATAAACAACCATACAAACAGGTATAAACCCTGTCGGACAATAAGTAGCTGACTACAAAAAACACTAACTTTAAGTTAAATTTTATGGACTAATTTTAAGCCATATACTATGCAATGCAAAATTTTCGTTAACTGAAGTGTATATTCTGGACAGTAAATTTGCTGTGTTTGGTTAGTCGTTCTTTTTTCCAATTTTGCTTCTTATTTTTCTTTTGAAAGAAGTCAAAGTTGATTAGCATTGAAACACCTCCAAGGCTTTATTTACTTAGTAACGTCGGCTAAGCTGAGTTTTATTTTTATATTACAAGTAAAGGATTATGTAACAAAACTAATAATTATATAATGATTATATAATAATATAAGAATTATATGATAATAACAATATAATAATTATATAATAACCGATAATAATCTCCAATTAAATAAGTAAAGTCATCGTAGTGTTGGAAAGTTTATTCTATATATATTTATCTTAAATATATTTGTGAAATTAAGACGTTTATGTACATACATATTTTATTTTAAACTACTCACTAAATTAAATTAAAATTATTTTAAATTTGTTACTATTACATTAATACAGCTGCCGGCCACTGTCACCGACTAGTTGTTGACGCCGCCGACTTCAGTTAACAGCTTAGATTTTTTATTAGTAAATATTCTCTCGGGTGAAATTGAAAAATTTTTTCATAAATAATAAAGTAGGTTTAAAGATTAAAAATAAAAAGGTTTAAAGTGGTTTGAAGTTATTGTTTATGTAAAATAATAAAAATGTGTTGTTGATTTTTTAATGTTATTGGAATTTGTGAACAATCATGAGAGGTGTTAAGGCCGTGGCACATAGAATCCCTCATGCGTTATACTTTGACGTATTGAACTGAAATCAAAGTATACCCCTGTCTTCATTTGCTATCAACATGTCAAGTCAAACTTCACATATAACAAACCAGTATTATAAATGATTTTTTTTAATATTAAGTTTGACTTTTGTTAAGGCATGTATAATGTCTAACGGAGTCGGGGGGTAAGGAAGGGCGAGGTTTACACAATGAGTGCATTGTTGACGGATATTAAATCAGAAAATTAAAGACTTAAAAAGCTTTTTTTCCATTTTACTTTATTTAATTACTTTATTTTGTTGTATTTGTTTTATTTTTGCTGCAACTCAAAAATCAATTGATAGCTATCAAACTAATTAACGTACGTCAAAAGTTAAAAGTTGCCCAACTTTCGCACTTTGCGTTGACGGAGACTTACTGACTGTGACAAGGCTCATAACGAAACTTGTATTTCAACTTGTCAGTTGAAAAAGACAACATATAACGTTTGACGGATTCTGTGTGCCCCGGCCTTTAAGGCTTTTTAAAAATTGAATTTTTTTGTTTTTAAATTTTTTGAAATAATCAAATATTTTGTATATTTATGTTTTTAATAAATGCTACTTTTCATAAATTACAACAAATTACAATTAATAGTTTAGACGTTAGCTGAAAACTAACTTTTTGTAGCTAGTTCTTTAGTTAGTTTTTCAAAATAAAATTTATTCAAAATTTATTTTAAAATTTTTGAATAATTTTAACTTTGAAAAACAAAAATGACAACTAACTAAATATTAGTTAGGTTGCAGCTAGCTACAAAAAGTAAGATTTCAGCTAACGTCTGAACTATTACGTTTTAGTTGACTTAAATCTAACTAACTTATAGTTAATTTAAAAAACCCACTTATAGCCAACGAAAAAGTAGTTAGTTTACAGCTAGCTACAGAAAGTTAACTGAAAGCTAACTTTAAGAAAGTTAACTTTAAGTTAGTTGCAAAGTAATACAGAGTCGGACAATTGACTACCGGCCTAGGACATCGCAATGTTAAAATAGTTAATTGTTTTCATTGCAAAGTAATCCAAGTGTCAGTCAGCACTAGTTGCGAAATAGTTAGCTTAAAGTTCATTTTTAGTTAACTGAGTTTCCGACAGGGAAGAAATAAACAACCACACAAACAGAAAACAAGAGCAATAACAATCGAACCTGCCAGATTTGTCTGCAATAGAACATTCTGGTGCTTTTAAATCGCCTATATAAGCAAATCGTGTTGGCGTGTAGGATGGCAGTATTATTTCAAACGTCAAAGACTTTAGTTGTCGTATTGTAAGAGAGTGTTTAAAGCGTCATTTAGACGGCTTGTCAGCGCGGCGCGTTGAGAGAGAGTGTTTAGCATTTACATGATCAATAAAAGACACTGAGTAGTGAGGTTCTTATTTAAGATGGCGCGGGAAGTAGCTGCTGCTTTATTAATTGATGAATTATAGGAAGACGACAATCAGAAAAAAGTACGAAACGAATTTGGATTATAAATTGAATAGAATTATAAACAACGGCATTATGACTATACTTTTTTATTTATTCTTCTGTTTCCAATTAATTATTTTAAAAAATACAAATATTCTTTATATTATTTTTGCAAAAGAACACTTCTCGGCAATATTGAATTTCTTAGTATCTGGTCATGGTTATGCCTCATTAAAATCTATTTAATTCATACTGTGTGAAGGATTAGGAAAATGTAATAATGTCTGTATGTAATATTTTATTTATACAGAAACAAAAAAGTTTCGAACAGTTCTGTATAATACATTTACTCCACAGTTATATGTTCTCTATCATGAATAGTTTTCAGTATTTTACTTTCAATGCACTGCCAATCCTCTCTTATTATGCCTGTTTAAGGTTTAATCAGATCTATCTTTTTAGAACAAGTAATAATGTTAGAAGTTAAGTTGAAGGAAACTGGCCAAACAAGCATCTATTCCGGGGTATATTCAAAAGACAGACGGCACTTGGGCGACCAGTGCAAAAGAATCACTGGAAGTCCTGATGGAAACCCATTTGCCGTGATGTCAATCCACTACGGCACGGCAACACAATTCCGTCCAAACTAACCTTGTACGTCATACCGTAATCATTGATGCGGATAGTTTGCAATGGGCTATAAAAAGCTTCCATCCTTATAAGGCTCCGGGGCCGGAAGGCATAATTTCCGCAGATCTTCAGAATAACTTGGATCTGGTAACACCATGGCTTTTAGCTATATAAAACCTGTATATCCTGGTTTTACATTCCAGACCAATGGACGAAGTGTAATGTAATATTTATTCCCAAGGGGAGATCAATAAGTCTAACATCCTTTCTTCTCAAAACACTAGAAAGACTTATCGAAATCCACATAAGGATGACAGTCGATAGGAATCTCACTGTCCCAACATGCTTACACAAAGGGAAAATCTGTTGAGACGGCGCTGCACTCGCTCGTAGGCTACATATAGAATTACGGCATAAAAATTATACTATGGCAGCCTTTATGGAAATTGAAAGGGCATTTAATAATATTAATCCGCTGGCAATAACTCAATCTCTCACGGAGGTAGGGGTTGACCATTCAATTATCAGGTTCATAATAAACCTGTTAGGATATAGGGACATATCATCCTCATTCGGCCCAGCTGTGGTCACCAAGATTGCAGTAAGAGGCACCCCTCAAGGTGCGGTCTTGTCTCCGCTGTTTTGGAATATAGCAATTAATAAGCTACTATTAGAATTGGATTCCATGTACTCCAAGACAGTTGCCTACGCAGATGATGTGGCGCTTGCAATTTCTGGAGCTCATCTTGATACAATGACACAAAGATTGTTCCTGGCAGGAACAGAACGGGCTAAGTGTCAATCCATCTAAAACGGAGCTTGTATTATTCTTTAGGAAGTACAAGGTTCCAACCTTCAGACCACCTACATTAAATGGGGTTACACTAAATTTTTCTGATAGCGCGAAATATTTAGGCATAATATTAGATAGTAAACTATCCTGGAAACTGAATGTTCAGGCTAGAGCATCTAAAGCTATGACGGCAATATATGTATGCAAGAAAGCCATTAGCACGACTTGGGGAATAAGCCCAAGGAATGTGAATTGGCTGCTTGAAGCAGTAATGAAACCAATATTATTTTATGGGGAAACTGTCTGGTGGAAAGCACTAGATATTAGGACAAACGTCTGTACTATAGAGAGGGCGTTGTGTACTATGGCGATCTTTATAATTGGAGCCATCAAGTCAACGCCAACGAAGGTGCTTTTTGCAATACTTAACTGGTTACCGGTAGACCTACTAGCCAGGTACGTGGCACTAAGTACAGATGTTAGACTAAATGTTGTAGGTGCATGAATCCATAGATCATGGGGACATTCCAATCTTCTAGGAACAACGGATGTTATTCCTGAGCTCTTAGACTACTGCACTCCAACACTCTTCTTTACACGAAACTTTTACGAAGATGAGGATCTGGCAACACCGTCATGTACAGACGTATAATTTCTTGTTACTAAAAGAAAAATTTAAGAAAATTATAAATAAACAATTAAAAGTGGTTTTTCTTTTCTGAAGTCATTGAAAAGTTTTGAAGTAGTTGGAAGAAATACTAAATACATTAAATTTCTGTGGTCTTTTAATCATTAACAATTTAAAAGAAATATTGGTGAGCGGCAATAAAATAACATCGAATTGATTGTTATATTTACAACATCATATCTGTTTATGAACTTTAAAAAAATAAAAATATACTTTTTTTGGAACGAATTAAGTGCAATCCTCGAGTGTATGACTGTTCCCACTTGATATTTTGGTGCCTGGCCTGTTAATTGTTTTAAGCCTCCAGTTGTGTTGTTTTCTTTTTTTGCGCCAATTTGTTTACATCTGGGTTGCAGATACATACATACACACATACATAAGTTAATCGCCTACAAAATGTCGTCAAAAGTGTACAAATGCCCTCATTGCACCAAAAATTGCACAAAAACACAGAGGACAATTGATTGTTCATATTGTGAAAAATATTTTCATATATCATGCTGCAAAATATCGATAGAGCAACATGAGTTCTTATTAAAAAATAAAATCCTTAAATTTGTATGTGATTATTGCTCAAGAATGCCTAAATATTGCAATGTACAGGATGAACTAAGAAGTGGATTTTCTAATCTTTTAAAAAGCTTGGAGCAAAAATTGGAGGACAAGTTTATGGAAAGTAAACGTAAACTTGATGAACAGCTGGAAAATGCTCTCAAGTTATTTGACGAAAAAATTAATGAGCTATTTAATATCAATACTGCGCCAAATACTGTTGATGTTGACCAGATGAAGTTTGACATTAAAAACTGTTTTGATGTTATTAATGTGGTTGATAACGCTGCCAATCGTAAAATCAATGATCTTGAAATGCAGAACAACATACTTGAAAGAAGACTAAACCGCTCGAACGTTGTAATAGTAGGGTTACCTAAGAAAATCCTAAACTTGCGGGAGTCCATTTTGAAAATATGTTCCCTTTGCAATGTTAATATATCATATGGCGATATTCAACACTGCACATACTTTGCTGGTGGAAAAAAGGTTTTAGTGAAGTTTAATTCTGTTCAGATTCGAGACACTATAATGATAAATTATCACAAAAACCGAAATTTAAAGTTGAAAAATGTTATTGGAGGTACTTCTCAATCGAATGTGTTCCTCAATGATCACCTGACTGGTTCTGGGAAAAAGCTTATTTCATTATGCCGAAAGTTGAAGGAGAAAAATAAAATTACAAAATACTTATTTAGGAACTATGATGTGCCTAAAGTCTGGGTCAAGATGCCTAATGATAATGATAAGATGATGACTTATGAACAATGTTTGCAACTCCTTGATGCAGAATGTACGTTAAATGACTTTTCATTCTCGCCCATGACTCCACTAAGGAACCTGGGAGATTTAAGTATTTAGTGTTATCTTTAATATTTATCTTATCTTGTAGATTTTGGTTCATTATGAATCCTCGTAGTTTTGATAATTTTTAGTTGTTGAAGATCTTATTTCTTCTTTTTTTTTTTTAATTTCCAAATATGCTTTTAATATTACGATTAGTACAATATTTATGATTGTGATATTTTCTGTAACGTTATTCTTAAATTTCTTTTATAATTTTCTTATTGTTTCTTTGAATATTTTTTTTCGATCGCTGTCAGATATTATTTTGAAAATAGGAAAAAAATCTTAATTTTTATCATATTCATTTTGTTAAATATACAATGAATCATTTTATAAGTTTAGGGCCCGTCTGCAGCAATAATTCTATTTTACATAACAGTTTTTTAAATTTTAAAAGAGAATTAAAAATCGGTCATTACAACATTCAAAGCTTCAATACTTGCTCTTCTACATTCAAACTAAATGAAATCAGAAATATTCTGGAGGGTAATATTCTTGACATTGTGGGCTTAAGTGAGACTTGGCTTAAGCCTGATATTTTGTCTGAAACAGTTAACATTCCTGGGTATAGTATTTGTAGAAGTGATAGACCTAGACCAACTAGAGCTGGTGGTGTTGCTTTACTTTTTTCAAAAAATATTAAATACAAAATCATTTTCAGATCAGAAAATTACGGTGTGTCAGAAGCTTTACTTGCTGAAGTTTCTATACTGGGAATAAAAATTCTTGTAGGTGTTACCTACCTGCCGAATGGCAACATACAGGCATTTGAAGATTCTATTGGTGAAATCCTTGTAAAATATAATAAAATTTGTATTATGGGCGACTTTAATATGAATATGTTTTGTAATAGAAAGTCAAATTTAATTCGACAAATGTGTTACCGATTAAACTTAGTTTGTCATCATAATTCAGCACCAACTCATTATAATGTTGATAATGATTCAACATCTCTTATAGATTATTTTTTATTCAGTCCCTCTCTTAAGGTTCTTACATCAGGTCAGATGCAATGCCCGGGTATTTCCCACCATTCTTTAATTTTTCTAGCACTTAAAACTCCAACTTCTTCCACCCAACAATATGTTTCTTATAAGGATTATCAAGCTCTTAATATGGAATCTTTGGAAGAAATGTTTCGTTCTTTGGACTTTAGTGGAATGTACTCAACGTCGAATGTAAACACTCAATTAGAAATTTTCATGAATAATATTGAAGCTTTACATTCCCTGGTCCCAGTTGTAAACCGTAAGGTTATAACTAAATCTGATGGTTGGTTCAATGCACCTGAGATTGCATATCATGTCTCATTGCGTGATATAACATATAAATATTATTTAATGAATAAAAATCCAGAAAATTGGTTTATTTATTGTGAACATAGAAATCGTGCAAAAAGTGTAATTAGAGCAGCTAAAAGAAAGGCTCATTCAAATGTTTTTAAAGATCTAAACCCAAAGCAAATGTGGAGCTATTTAAGAGGGAATGGTTGTTTGGAAACAGACGACCGTTCTATCTCTGTTAATGCTGATGATGTAAACAATTTTTTTATTTCCTGTCAGGCAAATACCACTTCTAATACTCAAAACCAATTTGAAAGGACTTTGGAGAGTGGGTTTTCATTTCGATGTGTAAATTCAGATGAGTTGTGGACTGCATTAAATAAAATAAAATCTAACGCTGCAGGTCATGATTGTTTACCCCTAAAATTTATTAAAATAATTTTTCATTTCATATCGTCTCATTTTCTTCATTTAGTTAATACCATTTTTATGACATCTGTTTTCCCTGATTATTGGAAGAGGGGCAGAGTAGTTCCTATAAAAAAAGAAGGCCATTCTAATTCTTTTGATAATTTGCGTCCGATAACTGTGTTACCAGTTCTTTCAAAAGTCGTTGAACATATTTTAAAAGACCAAATGAACAACCATTTAGATGAAAATTCATTAATTCATAACTCACAGTCGGGTTTTAGATGTGGTTATAGCACAACTGCGCTTCTTATCGCTCTTACTGACTCTGTCAGGAAATTACTGGATAGTGGCAAAAATGTAGTTCTTCTCTCAATAGATCTTTCAAGAGCATTTGACAGAGTAATACACTCAAAACTAATTGAAAAATTATTTGCACAATTTAATTTTTCATCTCAAGCTTGCAAACTTATAGGATCATATCTTAACGGAAGATGTCAATTTGTTTCCATCGGTGATTCATTTTCTGCCGATCAACCTATAACTAGTGGTGTCCCACAGGGTTCCGTTATTGGTCCACTGTTGTTCATGATCTATATGAATGATCTTTTTAGTTCTTTTAACGGTCTGTCTTGTCAACCATATGTTTATGCTGATGATGTTCAGTTTCTATGCTATGCTGATAAATGCTTTTTGGATGTCTTGGAAGGAGGTATAAATTTTGTAATTAATGAGGTTCTGTATTGGTCATCAAATAATGGATTTTCTGTGAATACAAAAAAGACAAATATGTTAGCTTTTGGGTTTAATCCACAGAACATGACTATTACCCTTGATGGAGCAAGAGTAGATTTTGTAGATAGAATGAAATGTCTTGGAGTCTTTATTGAGAAAAGCTTGAATTTCTCATCTCATATTGATTATATTTCATCAAAAATATCATTTTTATTGAGAAGACTTTATTCTCTAGATTTGTATCTTCCTTTGTGGATTAAAAAACGAGTTGCCAAAGCTTTGTTAATGCCGCATATTCTTTATTGCGTCGAAGTATTTACTGGTACTACAAGTAGCGAATTCAAAAGATTTCAGAAATTTTTCAATAGAATTGTTAGATTTGTGTATGGTCTAAAACTACGAACTCATATTACACCTTATGTCATACAGTTTCTAGGATGTTCGTTTCAAAATTATGTTAATATAAGAGTTTTACTTTTTTTCTACAAAACTGTGGTAAATGGCCACCCAGAGTATATTGTTAATAATTTTCATTTTATACATTGTAACAGAAACCCACTATTAGAATATCCCCGATTTCATTTAGATATATATGATAAATCTTTTCAAATAAGAATGTCAAGGATGTGGAATGACCTGCCTAGAGAGTTAAAATTGTTTTCTGTTTCACCTCGAGATTTTAAAAGAAATCTTGAAAAGTATGTTATAGAGCATGATCTTCGAATGTTACATTTTTGATTACCGATTTCTCTTTTAATTTGTACTTTGTCACTTTATTGCTGCTGCTATAAAATGAGGATAATCATTGATTATTTTTATTAATGTATTATATAGTGTTTTCTTATATATTTATTTTACTTATTAATTATATAAATACTATTAATTTTTATAAATGTTTAAATTATATTAAAATGTAGTAAAGTTATTTGTTAGTAGCTTTTAATAACTATATATGGCCTACAAGGCTCAGTTACATTAAATGAAGAATAAATAAAAAAAAAAAAAAAAAAAAACTTTCACTTTGATTTGACCAACTCCAAGTCCAACATCTCGAACTCTACGAGTTTACACAGATGGTTGCAAAAGGAGAACGAGAGTGGAGGGTGGAGTCTATATAGAGGAATTTGGAATTAGATTATGTTTCAGACTCCCGAATGACTGCAATGTCATTCACGATGATGCAATAGACATCTATTGTGGCATTCTCCTCTCGGCCTGTTTACACTGCATTAACTTTGCCCTTCACGATATATATAGCTCAAGTCAGATGGTCCAATGAGTCGACTTGTTCGATTGCAAGGACGATTTGCCCCTTGCAGGACCAAAAGAAAACGGTCACGCTATTTCGGTTGCAGAAAATGCAGATACGCGATGTTTAACGTAATTAAACTTTGCATTTATTAAATTAATATTTTATAGAAATTTAAAAATTATTGAATTTTGAATACTGAATTGTTATTAGAATTATCCAATCTATTTTAGAACTTTGAATTGTTCCATTAGAGGTTCCAACTCTGGGTTGAGCCATGGTGGATTGGATTTGCCAAAAATGACGTTTAACAATAACGAGTTAGTATAACAGTTTTTTCCTTTTTTTTCAACCAAAACGGCGCCATACCAGAAAAATGGTGATTGCCACTTTCAATTTCACAACCGCTCTACATCAAAGAAGTCCAACCCACCATAGCTCAGCTTTTAGAGATAACCGCAAATAAGTATAAATATACATATGTAAGTAAACGACTTTAAAAAATCCTTTGTGTTTTCTTCGAGGAACTCTTAACTCAGGTATGCCTTCCTGCCTAAACCACGTAAATTCCCTACAGTCTCTTCCACCTGAAATTCCCATTTTTAGGCAAATTAATATTTATTTATAGGCTTAGAGGTTCAAGATCAATTAATTAAATGAATCACCTTGATCTATTGGAAAACTCTTCAGTCAAAAAGCTCTTTCTCTTAATTGTATTAAAAAAAATACATAGAACAAGGTAAATGAATTCGACTTGTATACAGAATAAAGGCCGGGGCACATATAATCCGTCATACGTTAAACTTTAACGTACTCAACTGAAATTAAAGTAACAACGGAAGAGGTTGACACAATGAGTACTTTGTTGACGCATATACAATCAGAAAAAAACACGAGAAAAACTTTATTCTCCATTTGACTCTATTAAATTAAATTATTTTGTTGTATTTTGTTTTATTTTTGCTTCCACTCCACACAAAATTTAATTTTGAAAGAGAGAGAAACAAAGAGAAACCAATTATAGCTTTCAACGTACGTCAAAAGTTGCTCAACTTTTGTACTTTGCGTTGACGGAGATGTACTGATTGTGAAAACACTCATTAGAAAAGCTGTATTTCAACTTTCTTGTAGGTTGAAAAAGTCGACGTATAACGTATGACGGATTATATAGGCCGGGGCCTATTTAAAGCTATCCATTGAAATCAAAGTAACAACGGAAGAGGTTAAAGGCCGGGGCACATGGAATCCGTCATACGTTATACTTTAAAGCTCTCAATTGAAATCAAAGTAACAACAGAAGAGGTTGACACAATGAGTACTTTGTTGACGCATATTGAATAAGAAACAGTGTTGCCGTTTTGGCCTAATTGGACCAAATTTGATCCGAAAAATTTTGAAATTGGTCCAATGGTGGGACCAATTTCATTTTAGTCCGTTTGTCGTTTATTATTTTTCATTCTATTTTCTTTTTATTTTTAATGTACGGAAAACATCTCTTATATTCAAAATAGTTATTACACACCGATATACGTTCACAAATTAATTATTAACAACGTTTTAAAAGTTTCCTAAACTAATTGAATGTGATCCGCTAATTTAAATATTAATGACTTCTGGCAAGAAATAGCATCAATAAGAAACGGTTTAAACGAAAAATGTTTTGGAAATATTTCTAATTTTATATTTAACTTGTTATCTCTGCAATATTGCTCCGCCGCAGCTAAACGCTAATTTTTAACTCTATCGCTTATAAAAACCAAATTAAGAAATAAACTGGAAGTAAATACTATCAACAGTATTATGTCTTGCAAAGAAATTATTGAAATAAATAATCCACATATGTGTGGTCAGCAAAAAGAGACATACCTAATCAAATATAAAATAATTTAATTTTAAGTGTTAATGTAATATTTTATCTAATTTATCTAATTTATGTCAGGTCAGTGTGTTTTTATATGAGACGCATGAATAGAGCTGGCATATTATCGATAGCCTTGCCATTCGATATTTTCGATAGATAGAAAACTATCGATAGTATCGAATTTTTTGGGAATGTTAGGTTCCATATTTTAAATGACAAAGTATTCTGTATTATTAACTCCATCAACTTAATTGATCAAGTTTTGAAATTATTTGAGTTAGTTTAATAAAAGAAAACTAATATATTAAACGATCTTAAGTAAAGTCCAGAGTTTTTTTATTAAAAAAAGATAAAACAAAAAAAAAAAAAATACAAAAATATTACAACGCATTTTGAGATCAATTTTCTAAAAAAATTGTACATACACTATAAATACTATGTATGAAAAAGGAAAAAACAGTTTTGAAGTTGATAAAATATTGTGTTTGACTCTTATGTAAGTTAAGAGTTTGCTTTAAGCAAACTCTAAAAAAAAAGTTTTTTTATTTTTTAGGTCTGTACGACCTCTTCTTTATTCACAACAGAACTCAACTAAATTTACAAATTGTTTTAACTTACATATATTAACTTAATTTTGCATAATTACAAAGGTGGCGTGATTATTATTAATACTAATTATTGAGTAAGCTATTTATTCCAGACGCTGATTTTGCAGTTTATGCTAAATCAGTATCATTGAACTTTATTAATGTTCTCTATATAAATTTGTTGGCAAATAAAATAAAACAAAATGCTCACATTGCAAAATTAAAGAATAAAATTTGGCTCGTGTTAACTTGTATAAAGAAGTAAAGGAAAAAAACTTGTGAATATTAAAAACCATGTGAGTAAAAACAAGTATGTACATACATATGTACATATATTTTCTTTGCGTTAAGTTTATGCATACATAAAAGCCACATAAATACATACGTACAAATATCCTTGAAAAATCTAACCAATTTTTCTATTAAAATAATAATACATACATAGATACATCTGTATAAAGAAAAAGGTTTTTAAAATCATACATAATTTTGATCAAAAAGAAGTTTCCAGGCTAGAAGAAATAATTATACATACATATGTACATGAGTACCGCTAGGTTCAATTTGCTTTTATGAGAGAAAAAATAAAAAACCACCACCTTTTTGCACAATTGCATAATATACATACATACAGCTGCGGTCAAAAAAATAGCACCAAGCCTAAGAAAATATGTCTCCGATACATATTTTCCTATAGGTTAAATTGATATATTTCAAAATTTGTCATAAGACACTTAGGAAATTGTATAACTACATAAAATCAAAAATTTAATTTTGGCTTATTATTTTATTTTGAAATTTATACTTTATTTAAAAACACTTGAAAAACTATCAGTCAAAAAATAGCACTTCACTTCGGTTTGTACTAATATTAAACACTAAATTAAGAACAAATTAAAAAGAATTATAAATGATGCATTTATTACATTGAGTATGATTTGTTTATTCTAATTACTACCTTCTTTCGTGTCCTT
Organism: Phasia obesa; assembly: GCA_949628195.1. NCBI lineage: Eukaryota > Metazoa > Arthropoda > Insecta > Diptera > Tachinidae > Phasia > Phasia obesa. The sequence goes on from OX451219.1 coordinate 68,453,022, forward strand.
TATTTGTCACAAGGTTTTGGCATCGAATTTACAAGATTTTGGCATCTTTCCTTTGTAATTTTATTACAGAATATATGTGTTTTAATTACAAAAGTTGAAACTCTAGTCAACAACAAAATTTCGGAAATCACAGCGAACATATTTACTGTAATTACAAAAGTTGAAACTGTAGTTAACAGCAAAGTTTCGCAAGTCCCATCGAACATATTTGTTTCAATTACAAGAGTTGAACAGAGTTCAACAGAAAAATTTTGCGAATCCCAGCGAACACATTTATTTAAATACAGAAGTTGAAACCCTAGTCAATAGCAAAATTTCGCAAATCCTAGCGAAAATAAAATACAGAACTTAAATTTCTATCTCACAAATACTGGCGAATATATTTGATTGTTGAAACTCTATTCAACAACCAAATTTTGAAAATCTCTGCAAACATCTTGGATTTTAAATAAAGAAGTTGAAACTGAATTCAAAAAAATAAATTACCTTAAATCCCAGCGAATAATTTTAATATATTTTAGTGGTTACACGGATAATTAATTAAAAAATGGCCGAAGAATTTATAGTTGATTTAGACGACTTGGTCACTTTCTGTTCTGTGTTTGACACTATTCCTAATAAAGATTTCACAGAGTCCTTCCTAGAAGTAAATCTTCAAGATCTTCGGTGGGCCAATGTTCAAAAGTCATACAGAGCTCTCTGTATGCATAAAGAGAACTAAGTAGAAAAAGATTTGTTAGAACCGGCTCGAGGAAAGTATTTTGCCTGTACGAAAGCATTTCATAGCTGTAAAGAAGATTCTCCGTGTACATGCCCCCATTCAATTCATTGAGCCCATGAACTATGATAATTTTGCTCAAGTTAAAGTTCCACCGTGCGATAATGATATTTTTTATGGCGGTTATGATGAATGACCGTCTTTTCGGGATATGTTCACCGCCGTATATAAAGACAATCCTAGAATTCCTCCCGTGCAAAAATTATATTACCTTAGATTTACCACCGGGGGTTCCAATTGTCACTACAGGAATGGCAAATGCTTTGACGCGGTTCACTCGGGGAAAATAGGGGCACCAGATGCTTGGGTTGTTAGAGCCTAAATCTGGAAGAAAAGGTCTGTGATAAAAATCGCGGGTCCTCTTCGAGGCCCGAGCAGTGACCAAAGGACTGGTACCACGAGAATCGGTAGCCCCACAGAGAGCCTATCCTCTCTGTGACCGGTTATTGGTGAGGTCTCCTTCGGGGGTACACGTGGTGGTTGTGGTTTAAGATCGATTAATGTAGGTATGGTGCAAGGTCGATCAAGTGAGCTGTTGCACTCTCAACAGACGAAGTTTGGATAGTCTTCGAACCCCTAAGGAAGAGGTTATAATATGGATCTAGGCTTGCCTTGGATAAGGCTTGCCATAATATATAAATTGCTCCTCATTGTGACTGTATCACACAGAAATTGCGATTGGTGGCAGTCGTAAAGTGTTGTTATACTACACAATGGGGGCGCTAGTCTACGCTTAAATTTCACTCGGTGGTAAGACCACCGTGAGATTAGGCCAACTAGGCAGGTACTCACGTTAATCTTGTTCCACAATTACCTTAGATTAAAGGTCCAGGGGCAGGTTAGCGGTATAATAACAAAATATAAATTGTGCTCTGAGAATTTCAACCTGGCCTGGGAGGCCTTACAGGACAGATATGAAAATCAGAGAATTCTTGTTGAGAATCAAATAAAGATTCTTCTTGATTTGACCCCTATAAAATATGAAATTAGTCAATCTCTTCAAAAACTCCAGAGCACGATTAACGATTGTCTCTCAGCAATTAAGTCTCAAGATGTCCCGATAGGTGAATGGGATCCATTCATTATCATCTGTATATCAATAATAAAATCCCTGTCGAAAATACTTTACTACCTACAGCCATAATTCAGATTAAACACCAATGAGAAAGCTTTAATGCTCGTGCCTTTTTAGACCAGGGATCGGAAAATACAGCTTTTGCTCCCGACAGAAAAAAGAGCATTCCGAATTCATGGCATAAGCGGTGAGGTAGTAGCGAACTCGAATTCCTTATGTAGCCTAACACTATATTCTAAAAAGTATAATCGCCATGTTAATATGCAGGCAATAGTTGTCCCTAGAATAACCCGATTTTATCAAGTTTTTCTCCTTTAAAATTGGATATTCATTGGGAAGTGTTAAATGATATGAATCTTGCTGACCCTGATTTTCACATGTAAAGTCACGTAGACTTACTCCTCGGTAGCAATATTTCGCCCCAAATTCTCTTAGAAGGAGTTAAAAATATCCACCATTCTTTGCTAGTACAATGAACTATCTTTGACTGGATAATTAGTGGCCCTATTACAGTTAAAACGATTTCTACGTTTTGACTGGGGATAGCTGAAGTCTCTCCCGACCCTTTGGTGGTAGAATTAAGGAAATTTTAGAAGCAGGAAGAAGTTCCTGCCGAATGTCCAATATCTGAAGAGGATGAATTTTGTGATACTGTTTTTCAAAATTCTGAAGGCCGCTACGTGGTGAAACTTCCATTCAAAGCGGAATTTCTCCGCGATATATGCCTTGGCTCATCCCGTTCTGTAGCAAAAGGGCAATTTTTTCATATGGAACGTTCCCCAAATAAAAAACCTGAATTGGCTGAAACGTACAAAAGTGTTTTAAAAGAATATATAACAATAAATCATATGAAACCCACTGTTTTTTCGGATAATATATCTCGTTATGGATATAATACGTTCTATTAACCACATCACGCAGTGGTTAAACCCGAAAGTCGCAGCACTAAAGTAAGAGTTGTTTTTAACGCATCTAAAAAGACAAGCTCTAGATTGTCACTCAACGATGTCCTTCATGTAGGCTCAACATTACAAGTAGATTTAATGAGCCTAATTTTAAAATGGCGATTCCATAAATATATCTTCTATTGCGACATTGAAAAAATGTATCGTCAAATTCTCGTTCACAACGACGATACTCAGTTTCAGCGAATTCTCCTTCGCAAAAACCCGAATGATCCTATGCAAGATTAGGCATTGAAAACAGTGACTTTTGGAGTAAATTGTGCTCCATATCTGGCCATTTGAATCCTCACCAAATTGGCACGTGATTTGGAGCTAGAGTACCCAAAATCATATTATCAGGCAGCCATAATATACAGTCAACAGTTGACGCTTTATCGCAAGTAATTTCGGTACTAAAATCGGCAGGTTTCCGATTAAAGAAGATAGCTTGAAACTGTCCTGAAGTTTTAGCATCAGTTCCCAAACAAGATATTTTAGATTCAGATTTTCTTAAATTTAAAGAAACAAGTGCGACAAAAATGCTTGGTCTCTAATGGAACGCATTATCTTATTATTTCTTGTACACGATCGAACCTATTTACCCCACTAAGTCTATAATTAAAAGACAAATTTTGAACGTTGCCAAACATTTCGACCCGGCCGGCTGGATTTCTCCTATTATTATTAACGCCAAAATGATCCTTCAACAGCTCTGGTTGGACGGTACCGGTTGGGATGAGGAAATTAAGCCCAGTACATTGGTAGCTTGGAATGAATTTGTTGGTAATCTCCCTTTAATTTCCAGAGTAAAGATGCACAGATGGACTGAATTCGTTCCTTATAGAATTAGACAAATTCATGGTTTCTGTGATGCTTCGAAAAAAACCTATTGCGCAGCAGTATATTTTCGAATTCAAATTAACTCGACCACCGTATCACATTTACTGCTTTCAAAAACGAAAGTATCTTCTATTCAGCCCCTTAGTCTTCCACGTTTAGAGCTGTGTGGAGCGGTATTGTTATACTTGTGTGATTCCTCTATCGTACTGGGATGGTTGGGAAGACCGCCCAATACTTGGAAAATTTATGTTGCCAATCAGACGGCACAAATAATACTAAATGTTGGAAACATCACGTGGCGTCATGTTCGGTCGGCTGATAATCCAACAGATTTAGGTTCTCGGGGGTGCAGCCCCGATCAACTCATAAATAGTACTTTGTGGTGGAATGGACCATCTTGGCTTCAAAAGTCCCCCGAAGAATGGCCAAAGCCCATAATAATTGATGAGCCCCCAGAAGTAAGGAACAAATTGGGAATGTTTCACTTGTTTTCTACCACCGATAAAGAAAAGGCGGGAAATATAGGTGATAGTCAAGATATCTTGAATCGCTTTTCAAATTGGTAAAAAGCCATTATCTTAATATCTTGATATCTTAAAAGGGAGATTGGATAATCAATCAAGAGCGCCCTTACCTTTAAGCCCTGAAAAATAAGATCTCCTATCCAAAATAAACAGAATACTTGTTATAAAATTTCATGAATTCTCAAGAACAAAATATAAATTAATTTGCCTAACTCAGATAATCTCCGCATAATCTCCTTATGCATGCAGGAATTAATTTAATGCTTAGGGCAATAAGAATACTTTGTGTCACGAATAACGTCATCAGTTCTGTTTTTGGCGTTGACAAGTGCGGACGCGATTTTTTTTAAGCTCGCATTAACAAAAAACAAAACATACATTGTGTGAATAATTTCAAACAAAAACAAAAAAACAAACCTGTTTTAATACAACAACAAAGTTGTCTGTAATTTTTTTTCTTTCTTTCTCTTTATTTTTTTACAACGGCATATTGAATTGCTACTTTAAAAATAAAACAAAAACAATAAGGGCTAATGAGCCTCTTTAATTTAAGCAATAAAAATGTGGACAATATTGTATTAAATAAAAACAAAAAAACTGAAAATAATTTGTGTGTAAATTCTACGCCAGTTATACGTGCCTAATCTTGTTCGTCGCTTTTGCTAAGCGATGACAATAATATAACTACAAACAAGTCGCCTTCTGAACACAGTGTTACCAACAGTAATATGGATAGTGCAGAAAAACCTAAGACGCAAGTGGGAATGGACAGAAATATAACTGTATTGAAAAGAGGTCGAAGCCAAAATCCCAAAATTGTTTTGCTATTTTAGATAGCGAAACAAGTGAACAAAAAACGGCACCCAAGTCGTTTAAACCACCACCAATTTTTTTAAGGGAAAAAAATTCGAATGAATTAATAAATAAGTTAATTTCAGTTATCGGTGAAAATTCATTCTATGTAATTCCAATCAAGCGTGGTAACATTTGTTGTATATTAAAAGTTAATTGTTATACGATTCGTTTTTAAATCCATACTGATTGCCGTCTTTACTTTACTTTTAGGTTCAACTTTTAATCAATCATGCCTACGTGACTTTTATTAGCTAATCAGCACTATTTGGTTGGCACGTTTTAAAATAAAATTCATATTTTAATTTTTAAATATGTAATTGGAAACGTCTTCCGCTGCAAATGCAGTTAACCAAATATTGCTGATCAATTAACATTATTTAATGTTGATCACGTTGACATGCAGTGCAATATTAATATTAAATTAATATTTTTTAATATTGATCACGTTGACATGTAATGTACAACATTCTTCCCCATCCGAGAAAAGTTGAACCTTTCTTTAAAGCAAAACAGCATCTATATAACTTTATTTAATATAATTCAACTTATTTCCTAAACAATTTTATTTAATATAGTTCAACTTAATTTTATTATTATTTTATGTGAAATTTTCCTTAATATAATTGAAATTAATTTATATTTTTTTTGTGTATATAATTATTATTTTGTGGGTCTGACTCAGAGTAGATAAATAATATGGTTTATTCTTAATTCTTCTTGGTTTAAGTATAACTACTTTCTTTTACAATATTTGAACTATTTAATAATTAAATTTATTTTTAAAAATTATATTTGGAATGTTTTTTATAATATTATTTATTACTTATAACGCATAATTCCTTTTTTAAATTTATCATTATATAGTAATCCAAACAGATTACTATTGGAAAGCATATCCATATAGCATATAGCTATTTCACTGGTACTTAAAAAAGTCCACTGACGATCTGGGTAAGCACCAGTGAAATAGCTATATGCTATATGGATATGCTTTCCAATAGTAATCTGTTTGGATTACTATATAATGATAAATTTAAAAAAGGAATTATGCGTTATAAGAAATAAATAATATTAATTAAATTTATTTTTATAAATTTGAAACTAGATTACTTTTTGTTGAAACATATATGTTTAGAGTTATTTATTTAGCAATTCAAAATTTTAATGCAATTCAGATTTATTTAATAGTTAGATTTATTTTAAGTTAACTGATAGCTTAAATTAATTACATTATTATAAAAACAACAAGTAAATAAATTGATTTTTTTTTTAAATTAATGTGGTTGGTAGCATTTATATACATGCAAATCTTAAATCATTTGAGCGCTTAATTGACTTCCTGCTGGCATTTCTGAATAGAGGTGGTTTCGGGGCGTCCCTGCGTTGACATGATGATTCCTCGGCTACATTAGTTCCAGTGGTGATGGTAAATAGTTAGCTGTATAGCAGGTTTATTGTCGACGTTACTTTTTCTGCTCTTTAAAACATAGATGACTAGACCAATTATTACCAGAATTGTTACCAATGAACCTACCGAAATTATGGAGTATCGGTGTATTGAAATTTCCCAGTCCTGATTCTCAATCCTCCTTGACTTGTCTGCTATATCCCATTCTTTTTGTAATTCATCCAATGATTTTTTTTCTTCCGCAAGACTTGTCATTATTTGGTCGTGATTTCCAATTTTTAAGGGCAATCTATGGTTAATGGTTACGTTGGTACTAGTGAAATTTCGCTTCAACACATCCAGGAGCTCTGAATGGTCGACTTCTGGTTGTTTATACCATGTTTCAGTAATTTCTGTTTTTTCGTACGGAATTCTAGTTTCTTTATTGCTAAAATCGCATGGTTTTAATAACTTTAAAATTCCGGTGTTTGATAATGTTGCGGTGTAATATATACCGTCACAATTTACATTTAAAATAAGCTTATTTTTTAGCTTAAATAACCATTGGTTACTGGATACCATTTTAACCATAATTCCCCCGGATGCTGGGACTGCACTGTACTTGCAGTTCTCTTCAGATGTTTTTGAGTGTTGTATTAATTCTACCAAACATTCTGTGTTTCCGCTGGTCAAGATTGGGCTATTATGTTTACACACTGAGACAGCTGCTGAAGTATTGACTTGTACACTAACACATTTATTGTGCTCTTCTTGTGTTAGCGTAATGAATGTGCCATGGTTATCAGCTTCCGCTACGTATTCGTATTTTGTGTTTAATAATAAATCCCATTTCTCATTTAATGATGTTGGAAGAGCATGAGTTTTGTGGATGCTGTACACAGTTGGCTCTGGCAGTGGAATTATTATCTTAATTAGCATCTCTTCCCCAAAAGGTAGTGACGTAACTTGGGCTGATTGGTGTATATTAAAAAGTTTCTGCAAAAATGGATTTATTCTTGATTCCAATTTTAACTTTTTCAAATAATATGCTACATAATTTTCATCTAGTATGAATGGATGCAACTTATTTTGAAACAAGTCATTCAAAATTGATAACTCTGTTGCTTGGCGGTTCTCTATTTCCAGTAAATTTGAGTTGATTATTGTCAGTAGTTCGTATATTTCTGACTTAAGTTTTAATTTATTAATTTCATCATTAGTATGAAGCGAGAAATTATCGTAAGAAGTTCCCAATTCACGCAATTTTTCTGCAATTAATGCCACATCTGACATTAAATTTTTGATGGGTGTACTAAATTTTTCAAAATTTGAAGCCATTACAGTAATCTGGTGTTTCATCATTTCAAAAGACTGTTCGTCATGTTTGCCTAGTATTTTTAGTTTATTGTAAATTTTATGGGCATCGTTGTTGTCCATAGTTCCAAAAGCCCATTTAGAAAAACGTCCAATTGCATCAATTGCTCTCTTCGGCCTGCGATGTGTAAATATGTGAAGTATGTGTTCGTTGTTCTGCCTTAGATTCTTTGATAACATTTCAGTTTCCTTCACCATCAGCTTACAAGAATTTTGATATTTTTTTATGTGACTGCAGAGAAGTTCGATTTTTTTTATCGTATTGTTCAGCAATATCTAGCATCGAAGAAAAATCCATTGGTTTAAATTTGGTAAATATGGTCCAGACATTTTTGTAAAAAACTGCTTTTCCAATGTTCTTAAAAATTACAGGTGAATTTTTCAGTTCAATCATCTGATATGGAATGTCGTTTTCCGTTCTTGTTGTCAGTATTACATTTGCCAATAGACATATGCTTAACCACTTCATTTTTGTGTTTTACTACAAATATAATTTAACGATTTATGAATATATATAATATAAAATTTAATTAGATATCTCTACCAATGAATATATATATATAAGTATTTTTAATTTTAAAGAAAATGTCTATATAATAAAATTAAAAATGTTATTGACTTATAAATAGTTGATAATAAATGATTTATGCTGTATTAACATAAATTTTTATATATTTAATATGTTTATTGATTAATAATATGTATAGGAATATATAAGCAATTTAATGAGAGTCAGACCCTATGTTATTTATTAAAATGTTTTATTAATATGTTAATATGTCTGCAAGTTGAATTTCTAATAGAGACCTGAAATGAAAAATATGTTAATTTTTTTTTTTGTATTTATATTTTTTTTATCCCTGCATTAAAATTTTTGATAATATTGGTGTATTATATATTTATATTTTATTAGACTTTTTAGGTGCCTACTATTCGTTAAACAGCTTTAAACGATTATTGTGTACTTTTTTTATTGTTTTTCTAATTTTTATTGCTGTTGTTACTGGCCCAGGAGTGGATATTACCTCATAAGGCCCAATCCATATAGGCGAGAATTTGTTTTTTCTAATGGGATTTTTTAGTAATACCTTTTGCCCAGTTTTAAACGTTACTGGGTTTACCGTGTTATCGTAAGATTTTTTTGATATATTTTTTGCTTCAATTAAATGACGTTTAGTTATTTCATGTGCCCTTTGAATTTGATATTTCAGCTGCACTGGGTAATTATCGATATTATAAACAGGAGCGGGTTTTCTTTGCAAATTGGTTGGGAAATTAAATTTAAACCCGTACAAACAATTTAATGGTGACAATTTAGTTGAGGTATGCGGTGTATTATTGTGCACATGCATTGCTTGACGTAACCATTGATCCCAGTTTCTTTCGTCATTGCCAACAAAGTTTCGCAGATATTCCGCTAAAGGTCGATGACTTCGCTCTAGGGAACCATTAGCTTGCGGATGATAGGCGGTGATGTGCAATTTTTTAATTCCTAGTAACTTGCAAGTTTCCGAAAATAGTTTCGATGTAAAGTTGGTGCCATTGTCGGTAATAAGAATTTATGGAATTCTATACCTTGTTATAACTTCATCATAAAAAAGTTTCGCTAAGGTACCTGCTTCCGCATCTGGCATTGGGCTACAGGCCATGTATTTCGTTAATTCATCCTGAAATGTCAAAATGAACCTGTTTCCTGAATACGTTTGTGGCAAGGGACCCACTACATCCATGAAAACTTTGTCAAATGGCAAAGCTGGTATATCGGTTAGAATCATTGGCATTTTTGTTAGTTTTGAGCTTTTATTTACCTGGCATTTAGGACATTTTTTAATGAAATTATTTATATCCTTTTGCATGCCCTTCCACCTATATTGTTGTCTTATTTTCCAATATGTTTTCTTCATGCCCTGGTGTCCACCTAGCACTGAGTTATGGAAATCATGCAAAACTGTTTGTATTTCTTTTGGATCAGACAAGATTTCAAATTTATCTTGATGTGACTCTGATACATTATTTGCACTATTTTGATTTTCCATATTTTGACTATTTACGTTATCTTCTATATCAGAATTTTTATTTTTGTCCATATTTTTTGATTGTTGTCTTGTTTGGACTGCTATTATTTTATTTTCTGTACTTGTATCAATCCTGCTTAATGCATCTGCATTTACATTAAACTTTTACGGTTTATACTCAATTTTATATTCATATTCAGACAATTTATGGTGAAATCTAATCAATCTAGAGGTGGGATCCTTTACATTAAATACACCAATTAAGGGTCTGTGGTCCGTATAAACTGTAAACGGACGTCCAAGTAGGTAGGTACGAAAATTTTTCGTTGCCCAAACGATTGCAAGTAATTCTTTTTCTATTATCGAATAGCGTTTTTCTGCTTCATTCAACATTCTACTTGCAAACGCAATAGGTTTGTCTTCCCCCACCTTACCTTGGGACAGCACAGCCCCGACTGCATCATTACTGGCGTCGGTTGTCAGGATAAATGTTTTAGAAAAATCTGGGTATATGAGAAGTGGTGGACTAGTAATTATGGACTTTAATTGTTCAAAACTTTTTTGACATTCTGGAGTCCAGTTGAATGGGATATCTTTTCTAAGCAGTTTAGTAATTGGTGCCGCAATTTGGGCCATATTTTGAATAAACTTACGATAGTAGTTTACGAACCCTAAAAAAGATTGTACCTGTTTAACATTGGTTGGTACTGGATATTTAGTTACACAACTGATTTTATCTGGGTCAGGAAATGCACCCTCCGCAGAACATTTATGCCCCAAGTATACAACTTCCCTACATAAAAATCTGCATTTATCTGTATTTAATTTTAAATTGAATTTTCTTAATTGGGACAGAACTTTAACCAATTTCGCGTTATGTTGTTCTAACGATTTACCGTAGATGACTATGTCATCAAGATAAACGAAGCAATCGATACCCTGTAATCCAGTCAGAATATGGTTCATTAACCTCTGAAAAGTCGCGGGTGCTCCCGTCAACCCAAAAGGCATGGGATTGAATTCATAATGACCGAGCGCGGTACTAAATGCAGTTTTTGGCTTATCATTTGGGTTAATCAAAACCTGATGATAGCCACTCGCTAAATCTAACGTTTTGAAGTATCGGCAGTGTCCCAACTGGTCGAGAATATCTTCTATTCTCGGCAGTGGGAATGCATCCTTTATAGTTACTTCATTTAGTTTCCTAAAGTCCACAACTACTCGCCACTTTTTCTGTCCGTCTGAACCCGATTTTTTTGGTACTACAAGAAGTGGTGAGTTCCAAGGTGATTTACTTGCTGATACTATTCCATCAGCGAGCATTTTTTCCACATGTTTTTTTTTATCTCTTCTCGGTGTATTATTGGCAACCTATATTGTTTTTGGTTAATCGCGGGTTGGTCCTGTTTCGTTCGTATGTTATGTGTAATTGCCGAAGTATAACCTAAATTTTCTCCATCAAGGTGGAAAACATCACTGAATTGTACGCAAATATTTTCTATGGAATTTTTTTCTTCCATATTTAATGATTCCCCCAGTTTAATAGATTTTATTAAAGTTTCAGATTTATTATTAGACGTTTTGCTGGTAATATTGAAAATTTCGTACTTATTTTCACCAACAACCTTGAATTTATTAAAATTAGTATATTTCGGAACAAAATTTATATCTATATAATAATCCTCTCTATTTGCATTTAATATTGGTACATTTATATAATTATTATGTGCTTCTACTATTGTGTTAGCTAAGTGTATACCTGGAGAAATTGTTTGGGATTCTATAAGGAATTCTCCTGATGATGTAGGTATTTTAATCTTCACCACTGTTGTGGTACGTGCCTGAATTTTACAAATACGCGCTTCACCGTAATTTTGCGAAAACCGTTTGAGAGGCAATTCAAAAAGTATACTTTTATCTTTGTTTAAAAATTTTAATGTTTTTGAAATTGTGTCAATGATTAAGTGGTTCCACAGAATATCCCGACCCGAAATTCCATCAGCTGGAATATCATTGACGTCATTTATTAAATGCCATTTCACACTAAAATTTTCATTTAAAGAACTCGTTAATTTGATAGTACCTATTGTTTTGCTTATCCCTCCAAATACTCCACCTAGCTCTTTAATTTCTTGTTTGTTAATACGTTTAAGAGGTTTTAATGAACATATTTTAATCAGGCTTGTATCCGCGCCTGTATCTATTAAAACTGTTAATTTACCTCTTTTAGCTAAAACAGACGGTATTTCTACGAATACATCGTCTTGCTTTATTTTCTTTATGACGTATAAACGTCCTTGATTTCTATATCTACCTTTAAAATATTCTATATAATTAACGAAAAAATCATTCATAAAGTGTACCCAATTTATATTATTTATACAATTAAAAGTTCTGCACACATCATCCCACATACTTAAACCTATAATTTTTAGACGATGACCTATATATACAATCATACGCCAAATTGTTATGTAGAATAATTGGATAATATCACAATCAGACGATTTGTTTTTGTTTCTGATCTTATGTTTATTTATTCTTTTTGATTTTTTGTTTGACGATTTCGCGACACTGTCGTTGACTTTATTATTATTTACCTGGTCTGATTGTTTATTGTCGTCCAACAATTTAGCAACTTGATATGCTATCATCTACGTCTGTTTGTAGATGTAGGTCAGTCGCATTTGACTTTGAATATGTTGCAGTAGTATGAGAAGTGTTAAAAATATTATCTACCTTTGGTTGTAGATTAATGCTATCAGCTGGTTTTGGGTGTGGATCAGCTGTATTTTGATTTAATTTTGTTGCAAAATTATTTGTATTATTATTCGGGGCACAGTTTAGATGGCCGGACTGGCCCCCTGATCGTTTCCCTTCTCTGAATTCATATAATTCTTTTTAGTAAAACAATCATTTTCAAGGTGGCCTATGCGAGAACACCATTTACATTTAATTTTTTTTCTTGAGTGATTTTCATGTTTGGTGTTTGTTGCTAATATTTGTGCCCCCGGACAAGAATCTTTCCCATGCCCATAAACCGTACAATTCAGTTCTATTTTTGGCGTTGATAAGTGCGGACGCGATTTTTCTTAAGCTCGCATTAACAAAAAACAAAACATACATTGTGTGAATAAATTCAAACAAAAAAACAAACTTGTTTTAATACAACAACAAAGTTGTCTGTAATTTTTTTTTCTTTCTTTCTCTTTATTTTTTACAACGGCATATTGAATTGCTACTTTAAAAATAAAACAAAAACAATAAGGGCTAATGAGCCTCTTTAATTTAAGCAAAAAAAATGTAGACAATATTGTATTAAATAAAGACAAAAAAACTGAAAATAATTTGTGTGTAAATTCTACGCCTGTTATACGTGCCCAATCTTGTTCGTCGCTTTTGCTAAGCGATGACAATAATATAACTACAAACAAGTCGCCTTCTGAACACAGTGTTACCAACAGTAATATGGATAGTGCAGAAAAACCTAAGACTCAAGTGGGAATGGACAGATATATAACTGTGTTGAAAAGAGGTCGAAGCCCTAAATCTTCGCAGATTGCACCAATGTCCAAAGTACTTAAAGATAAGCAGGCTAACGGAATATTTTAGATAACGAAACAAGTGAACAAAAAACGGCACCCAAGTCATTTAAACCGCCACCAATTTTTTTAAGGGAAAAAATTCGAATGAATTAATAAATAAGTTAATTTCAGTTATCGGGGAAAATTCATTCTATGTAACTCCAATCAAGCGTGGTAACATTGATGAAACAAAAATTCATTTTATAGACGAAAGTAGTTATCGTAAAGCAGTAAAGGAGTTTGAAAGCTGCAATAAGCTGCAATACCTATCAGCTGAAGAGTAGCAAAGGCCTACAGGTAGTCATCAAAGGTGTAGACTCATATGTTAATCCAGTGGAAATAAAAGCTGGCCTTCAAAAAGCAGGATTTAAAGTCAAAAGCGTTGACAATCTCAGAAATCGGGAGCGTGTCCCTCAACCTCTATTTCGCGTTGAACTGGAACCTGGGGATATTAGATTAAAGAAGCACGAAACGCATCCCATTTATAATCTAAAATATCTGTTACACCGCAGGATAAGTGTAGAGGAACCACATAAGCGGTCAGGACCCGTTCAGTGTTTAAATTGCCAAGAATACGGCCATACAAGGGCTTACTGCAAGTTGCCTCCGGTTTGCGTTGTGTGTGGAGAGCTTCATTGTTCCGCCCAATGCGACAAACCAAAGGATGACTCCAAGGTTAAAAAATGTAGCAATTGCGGTGGAAATCACACTGCTAACTACAGAGGCTGTCCAGTTTTTTCTGAGGTAAGGTAGTCAACTCAGAAATTAAATACTCCTGCTAGGCAGCCACAATACCAAGCAACTGCTCATTACCCTCAGTTAGCTCAACCCACAACCAAACATGTTTCATACGCGAATATATTAAAATCCAATCATGTTTTAGCACACAAAGCGACACCTACAAACAATTCTACCCCAAATATGCATCCAGAAGCTAAAGAACAAACTCCATCTGGTAACTACAATCGTCTCGAAGCAAGTATCGAGACATTAGTGCATTCGTTAAACAGTTTTATGAGCTCTATGAAAGTATGATGCAAGAAATGGTTCGCATACAATCTATGATGTTGCAGGGGGTACTTAACAAACCATGAACTGTTTAAAAATATGTTTCTGGAACGCAAACGGCTTACGCCAACACAAAAATGAACTCGAGTACTTCTTGAAGAACCAACAAATTGATGTCATGATGGTTTCAGAGACTCATTTAACAACAAATAGCTTTTTTAAAATCAATGGCTACATATTATATGATACTAAAGACCCCCGTGGCAGAGCATGTGGTGGTTCAGCAATACTAATAAGGGCTCGAATTAAACATCATTTACTGTGTGATTTTTGTGAGGACTACCTTCAAGCAACAAACATCTGTATTGAAGAATATCATCAAAACTTTGTTATTTCTTCGATTTATTCACCTCTTAGATTTCAAATATCAGAGAGTCAATATATCAACTTTTTCAAATCACTAGGTCCCTGTTTCATAGCATCAGGCGACTACAACGCTAAACATACGTTTTGGGGATCACGCCTAATAACTCCAAAAGGTCATGTTTTATTTTACACTATTTCAAAAATGCGTCTGAATGTGATATCAAGTGGACAACCCACCTATTAGCCTACTGATCGACAAAAAAATACCTGATGTTATTGATTTTGGCGTGACTAAAGGTATTTCGAGAGAAATGATTAAGGTTGAAGCGTCACTCGAATTATCCTCAGATCAATCACCCACTATTGTCTATATATGGAATCAGCAAAATATCGTGTCGCCAACAACTTGCACAAGCATTAATTGGTTGAAATATAGAAAGTATCTCAGTACTCATTGTTCGGAAAACATACCGCTAAGAACACCAGAAGATGTGGACCAGAGTATAATTTATTTTGATCAAAACCTTAAATCAGCTGCCCAACATGCGACAGAAACCAGACAACCAGCTAGATACAATCAAATTTATTTTGTAGATGTCGAGCGGCTCTTGGCTGAAAAAAGAAAAATTAGAAGAGAATGGCAAGCACACAGATCTCCTCAACTCAAATCTAGACTTAAAGATTGCACGAAACGGCTAAGACAGCTGCTAGAATCTCGAAGAGTAGCATCTCTGAAAAATTACTTGGAAGACCTCGACGCAACTGCACAATCAGATTATTCATTATGGCGTGCATGTAGAAACCTTAAAAGACCGGTCGTACGTAAGCCTCCCTTGTGAACTACTTGTGGAGACTGGGCAAGGAATGATACCGAAAAAGGCAATTTGTTTGTTGGACATTTGAAGAAGGTTTTCACCCCAAATGTATGTACTGATATAGCTGAGTTGCCATCAGTAGAGACTAGTGCCGTAGTACCCCTAAGATTTGAATTTAGTGATATTGAAAAGGCAATAGCAGATTTAAACACCAAAAAAGCCCCTGGCTTTGATAAAACAAGTAACAAGATGTTAGTTGAGTTGCCCCGTATAGGTCGCAGAATTATTCTGTTTGTTTTTAATGCCATCTTACGTCTTGAGTACTTGCCCACAGAGTGGAAGGTCTCTTTGATAACTATGAGTCCTAAACCAGGAAAAGAACACACAAAAGTAGAATCATACAGACCTATAAGCCTTTTATCAAACGTGTCAAAGTTATTTGAGAGAATATTAATAACTAAGCTGAATCCAATTCTTAGCGCGAAAGGATGCATTCCGAACCATCAATTCGGCTTCAGAAAACAACATAGTACGATCCAACGAACACACAGATTAGTAAATGTAATTAAAACGACCTTTGAAGAAAAAAAAATACTGTTTGGCGCTCTTTATCGACGTTTCTCAAGCATTCGATAAGGTTTGGCACGAAGGCCTAATATTTAAGCTAAAGCTGAACTTGCCCGAAAACTTGTATAAGCTCTTAAAAGATTATTTAACGAATCGCAAGTTTTTACTAAAAGAAGGTGACTTTTTAAGCTCGCCACAGCTCATTGAAGCCGGAGTTCCCCAAGGTAGTATTTTGGGACCAATTTTATATTTACTGTACACATCGGATATGCCAATTAGCACAATTAGTCCACACATCAACTTTTGCAGATGACACAGCTTTTTTAAGTATTCATGAAAGTGCCCAAGAAGCATCACAACTTTTACAAGACCACATACTCAATTTGGAAAAATGGCTAGAAAAATGTAGAATAAAAGTGAATGAACAAAAATGCACTCACATAACTTTCACAATGCGTAGGGACTCATGCCCTCCTATTCGCATAAATAACCAAATGATACCACAGCTTTCAGACGTTGAATACCTGGGTATACATCTTGACCGTCGCCTTACTTGGAAAAGCCACATTAACTTCAAGTTAACACAAATTAAAGTAAAAGCAGTACAACTAAATTTGCTTATTGGCAGAAACTCCACCCTGAGCTTAGATTGTAAACTTCTACTGTACAAGTCGGTGCTCAAACCAATTTGGTGTTATAGGATTCAGTTATGGGGCACTGCCTCAGTTAGCAATGTAGAAAAAATTCAAAGGCGCCAAAATAAGATTTTACGTTTTATTACATCTGCTCCCTGGTATATAAAAAATTCGAACATCCACAAAGACCTAAACATGCCATCAGTTAAAGCAAAAATAGCGAAACATGCAGTCACATATCTAAAGAGGCTTGAATCTCATCCAAACCCTTTGGCGCGTAACATACTGAATGAACCTGGTTACATTTGACTAAAAAGAAGAGATACTGCTTTTCTTGGCCGTACATTAGAGGGATAACCCGCAAATGATTGCAAAATCCGTGAAACAAACATTATTTTTGTCTAGCACTGGCTGGACTTAAAAAGAATATTTTATTTTAGACTTAAGATACGAGTAATTATTGTTAGTTCAAAAATATTGAAGATACAATAAAAAATTATGCAACAAAAAACGATTAACGTCAGCCATACGCTTCCACATAAGACGATACATTATCATGGGAGCTCTTCCATTAGAAAGAAGCTCCTTTTCACTACCTTTTACCTTCACTGGATTAGATTTTGCTGAACCCTTTTCAATAAAAATCTCTTTAGTATCGAATGCTCCTTATTATAAAGGATACGTATTTGTTTGTTTTTGTACAAAGGCTATACACCTCGAACTGTGTTTAGACTTGACCACAGTCTCGTTTCGGGCAGCCTTCTCTAGATTTATTAGTTGTCGCGGTTTACCCCAAAAAATAATGTCAGATAACGGAAGAAATTTTGTTGGGGCAGAGCGAACCTTCGTCACGAATTCGAATAATTTCTCAAAACAGCTTCCCAAGACCTTGTAGGGAAATATTCCTCGCACGGATTTTAGTGGTCATTTATTCCCCCAAATGCACCCCATATAGGAGGATTATAGGAAGACGGAGTCAAATCCTTTAAAACCCATTTTAAAAAAGTGACACAAAATAATTAATACACTTTTGAGGCGTTTACCACTCTTCTAACTCGAGTTGAATCGGTTTTAAATTCAAGAGCCTTATCACCTATGTCCGATGACCCCAATGAATTTCTGGCACTTACTCCAGGTCATTTTCTGCGTGGAGCCCCCCTTATATCTTTTCCGGAAGCGCCATCTGAATCCCTTACTCTGCGAGACCGGTGGGAAAAACTTAAGATTCCACATCACCAGTTTGCTCTAAGATGGAAGGATGATTATTTTAAAGAACTGCAGAAAAGATATAAGTTGCCATATTCTGAGGAGAATATTACTAGTGGTCAACTCGTTGTGATAAAGGACGATGTTCTGCCTCCCAATGAATGAAGATTGGGTGGTATTAAAAAAACATACTTTGGGACTGTATTCTTCCCGTTCAGGTCTAAACAGTCTCAATATAGATATTCATTCCCACTTAAAACTCATACTTATTTCTCTGATCATACACATACACTTATCTAATTATAAAACGTGCCATTTGTATTAGTAATCAATCTCTTACACAGGTCACCAAAAAATAAGGATATTGTCGTATTTGCTACAGATTTCATGATCTAAGGTTCTGCAAAAGGTTCTTAGCAATGACTATTGAAAAGCGCCAAAGAAGAGTACAGCTGATAAGATACTGTAAAAATTGCTTAGCCCGTTCGCATAACACCGCTGAATATACCTCAGCTGATGTCTGCCAAAAATGTGGTTTGGCCCATCATACCCTATAACATCTACAAAAAAGATATTCTGGTCCACAAAACCGTGAGGAATCCAGATCAAGGTCGAATGTAAGAGACCAAAACCAACCAAGTCGCAGAGTTAAAGATCGTCTTGGGCCATATTCTCGTCCAGCTCAGCGAGGGCGTAGTAGTTCTGATCGCTCCAATAATCGAACAAACGGTTCATTGAAGATGGCAGACCCAAAACGAATTGTGCTAGAAGCACTTCGGGCATTGGAACGCTTTGCAAAGACCATATAAATCATTTGTCTATTTCGGCCAAGGCTCCCAGGATGTTTAACGTAATTAAACTTTGCATTTATTAAATTAATATTTTATAGAAATTTAAGAATTATTGAATTTTGAATACTGAATTGTTATTAGAATTATCCAATCTATTTTAGAATTTTGAATTGTTCCATTAGAGGTTCCAACTCTGAGTTGAGGCATGGTGGATTGGACTTAACAAAAATTACGTTTAACAATAACGAGTTAGTATAACAGTTTTTTTCCTTTTTTCAACCAAAACGGCGCCATACAAGAAAAATGGTGATTGCCTCTTTCAATTTCACAACCGCTCTACATCAAAGAAGTCCAAACCACCATAGCTCAGCTTTTAGGGATAACCGTAAATAAGTATAAATATACCTAAGTAAGTAAACGACTTTGAAAAAAATCCTTTGTATTTTCTTCGAGGAATTCTTAACTCAGGTATCCCTTCCTGCCCAAACGATGTAAATTCCCTACAGTCTCTTCCACCTGAAATTCTCATTTTTAGGCAAATTAATATTAATTTATAGGCTTAGAGGATTAAGACTCCTATAAATAAACACGCGACTTAATAGTACTAGTCACTGGTCATTGCTTATTTGGAACCCATGCAAGCAGGATGGGTATCCCTTATAATGACTTCTGTGGAAGCTGCCAGGATGAGGAAGAGGAGGAAACGGTTGAATACCTTCTCTGTCGATGCCCTGCACTAGAACACTGTCGTCTACAACACTTGGGACGACGATGTTTTGAAAACCTTTCTTGTGTTTCATCTCTGGAACCAAACAGGATTAACTCCTTTTTAAGGAACTGTAGTTGGTTTTCTAACCCTCTTCCAACGGTAGTGACATAGTTGCTCATCAATGTATGTCACGTCCAATACAGGCTTCACAGCTTACACTTTCTACCCCTAGTCTATGACCGTCTACCCACTTCTGTCTCTAAGATTCTTCCCTAGTCTGTAATGACCCTAGTCTTTGTTATTCATCTTTTCTTTCTACCCCTTCTCTTATCTGCAGTTATCTCAAAGAGACCAACATAATGGACCCAAGTTTGCTATTTTCCCTCTCCTTTTCTGATTGTTTTCTTTCCTTCCTTAATAAGCATTATTTGTCAGTTGATATTTAGAAAATATCTAGACTGCTTTGTTCTGTGCAAGCTTTCTTTTTACATCATCCAACAACACAATATGATATGCGGTACAAATTTTGATTACTTTTTTCGTGAAGCCTCTGGCAATGTCAGGATATTTTTCTATAAACTCCATGATCATGGAATTTTGGGTGTTATTGTTATGTTTTCCCCTTAATGTTAAGATAAATCAAGAAATATTTACTTTTTTAAAATATAATAAATTTACTTACATTTTTCCAGTATATCAGTCTTCAAAAAATAAAGCAGGAATATTAAAACTGACAACTAACTGTTAGCTGTTTGATTTATTTCCAATAAAAAAACGATAACATTGGTTTCTGTAACACCAAAGTATTTTTCACAATTATTGCAATTATAAATATTTGCTGTAAAGTAATATTTTTATTAGCTAAATTATGCTAATAATGGTAGATGTTACATGTAAGAAGATGTTGAAAATGTAAACCGATGTTTCACATTTTCAACATCTTCCAGCTGTTTCACTAGAATTGAGATGTGCACGCCGCACTGTGGTCAATATTTTGAGATAGCGGCCAAAACTCCTTTTGGTTTTTGTTCTCCGATTTTAAAGTTATTAGACTCATATGAAAGTAGACAGTAGTAAACCTCGGGAGCCAAAAAATGAGAACTCTATTTCAACTATTTCACTGAGAACAGGGTGGTCCAAAATGGGCTTTTTCAGAATTTAGTAAATTTATGATATTTTTAGTTAATTTTTAAAGTTTAAATGATCATAACTTTTTTGTTTTTCAAGATTTTTGGACGAAATAAATTTTGAGTGGTAACTTAACTTATTTCTTATTACTGGTAAAAAAAGTGAAGCTCTACGGTTTTCAGAACAATTTAAATATTTTTTTTAAAAAAGGTCAAATTTCTCGGAAATTTCCTACTTCATAGAGCACAACTCCTGTGAGTCAAGCTGAGTCAAAACACAAATTTACTATTTTGTAGTCCTAACTCTCCCCTACATTCCTATATATACATGTCCATGCATCGGGACTGCACTTTTTGAGCTACAGCAATTTCTGACCCAATGTAAGATATTCGGTACAAATGCACGTCATATTTTTTGAGAAGTTATTTGTATGTGAAAGTGGCTATTATGCATATATTTTGATGAAATTTTGTACAAGAGTTCTTATTGACCCAAAAAATAATTCTGTTGAAATTAGGAGAAGTTGGCCCATATTTGGACCTAGTCCACATAGAAGGGTGTATCAAAATTTTGACAAATTATGTGGTATCTGGCAATTCATTTGGAAAAGGTAAAAAATGATTTTATTGCCATCTAATATTACATAACTTAAATACCTGAAAATTGCAAATAAATTTAAAACCAATGGAAATAACTGGTAAAACCAAGGACCTGTTATATTACGATTTCAAAGAGGTAAAAAAGATCATGTTGAAAATTCGAGCAATAGTATATTAATCCATGCATTCATTTTTTCTTGATTATTGTTTAAACAATGGCTAAATTCAGTTATAGTGTTCTATCTGATATATATTTTGAACGGAAAGATTTTCATCTTATTTTACATATAATGAATTATGATATTATTTTACATATAATGAATAATCCATTCTTCAAAATATGCGACAAACAAGAAATTAAAATTCATAACTTAAAAATAAAAAACTTTTTAAATACTTTAAGAAAACAGTATAATCAATGTTCCAGAAACAAGAAATTGTTTTACTCACGCAACCAAGAATGGCTAAGAAATAAACTTATTTTTAAAAAGCCATCAAACTGGAAAAGGTGGTCGACCAGCAAAGCCAATTGATAATTGTAGTGAAAGATCACGAAGACGCAAGCTTAAACATATCAATGAAGAAGTTTCTTGAAGCATCATAAAGGATTCATTTCTGCATCAAATTTAACCATCGAAAACTAAAAAGAGTAAAATTGCTATCATTGAAAAAATAGTGGAAGCAAGCCCCAGATGAACAAAAAGGATTTTAAAAAGTATGCCGACACCAACTGAAGAAAATAAATTTACTCCAGAAGAAGCATTTGCACTAGTTTTGGATTTGAAAATGACTAAAAACCAATATACAGAATTGCGGAAGCGAACCAATGAAAAAAATTGTGGAATTTTTCCATCATATCGAGATATAGTTTCTGCCAAAAAAGATTGCTTACCTTCACCAACTGCTATTAGTGCAACTTCAAGTTCAGCAGAAATAAAATTGCAGGATCTTCTTGAACACACTGCAGAACGATTATTAAAAAAATTTGATGCTGACTATTTAAAGAAGTTTAAAAATTGCAGCATGACTTTAATTTCTAAATGGGGATGTGATGGGTCCTCTGGCCAGAAACAATACAAACAATGTAATGCGGAAAATTCATCAGATGCCAATTTATTCATGATTTCTTTCGTTCCATTACGTTTAACAAAAACTTATATTGGTTCAGAGCCGTCAACTAGTAGAGCTGCAGAGATAGATGTATGGAAGAATGAAATTCCCTCGTCAACAAAATTTTGTAGACTAATAAAGTTTGCTTACAAAAAAGAAACTGATGATGTCATAACTGAAGAAGTTGGCAAAATAAGAGATGAAATTAAAGAACTTCAACCAGTGATATTTGAATTTAATGACCAATGCATCGAAGTTAACTTTAAAGTGTCACTTGCAATGATCGATGGAAAAGTTGCACAAGCTTTAACCGAAACAAAGTCTTCGTCAAGCTGCACCATATGCCAAAAAACATCAAGTCAATTGACCCAACCACCAACACAAGACGAGAGTTTTAATGAAGCATATGAATTTGGAATGTCACCTCTTCATGCTAGAATTCGTTTTATGGAGCATATTCTTAAATTGGGATACGATTTGGAATTTGGCCCGTTAGACGAAACAGTGAGAAACAACAAAGAAAATTTGGAAAAAAGAAAGCAAAAAAAAGATATTCAAGAAAAATACCGTGAGATAGGCCTTATAATTGACCAGCCAAAGCAAGGAGAAGGAAATTCTAATGATGGAAACACAGCAAGGAGATTTTTTCCGATCCAGAAACTGCAGCTTTTATAACTAGAGTAGATTATGATTTAATACGACGATTCCAAATCATATTAGAAGTTATAGCATGTAGCAAAAAGATAGATGCAAAAAAATTTGGTCAGTATGCTAATGAGACAGCAACCCTTTATAACCAAAAATATTCTTGGAGACATATGCCAACCACAGTTCACAAAATTTTGTTCCATGGGAAACAAATAATTCAGCACAATATGCTTCCAATTGGAGATCTCTCAGAAGAAGCGCAAGAAAAAAGGAACAAAGACTACAGATTCTTTCGCGAGCACAATACAAGAACAATTTCCAGATATTATACTAATGAATATCTTATTAATATTTTGTTGTGCACATCAGACCCATATTATTCCAGTATTCGACAAAAATGGAAATCAACCTCATTAGAGTTAGATGAAGAAGCTAAACAACTATTGCAAAATAAAAATTAAAGCTATTTGGAAGAAATTTTTACCAATATTGTTTTATTAATACTAGTTTAAAGATTATAATTTGTTTCTAATTTTATTATAAATTTTTATTAATACATTTAAATAAAATATATAAGCACTTTAAATCAATAGTAAAAGTTTACTTAAAATTTTATCGATGTTGTGTTCTGTATACATGGTATTGATATTGTTAGAATTTCAGTGTTATTTTTCAGTTTAATCCTCACAAGAATTAGCTTTCTTCCAAAAAAACCAACCTTTGGCCCCTGTGAATATTGAGACTAAATAAATGTCAGGGGCCAAATGTTGGCATTTTCTGACCAAAATTAAGTTTAGGAATAATAAATAAGTATTGGTTGCAAAATACGATTGAAGAAAATATGAAATTATAAAAAAAAACCTATTTAAAATGTCAAAATATTCAACTTTTACATGGAAACTCAACAAAAAATTAAAATGCATTTTTAACTCCACATTACTTACGTTCCTATCAGTCGATTTTTACGTTTGAATACGCAAATTGAAGCTTAAAGTACCTCCTATTGAACAAAACAAATTGCGTAAAAAAATACCAATCCGGTCAAAAGTTATAGAGTTTTGACCGCTATCTCGCGAAATTGACCACTGTGCGCCGTTGCGTTTTTTAGTACTTTTGGCAAATAGCAAAAAAAATTTAATTTTTATTTCGAAATGTTCTTAAAACTAATAAAAATAATTATTAATTTGCATATGAATGGTATTAACTACATATCTATATCTATACATATAAAAAATAGTAACTCATTTCCGTCTGTCTGTCTGTCCTTCATTGTTTGTGTTTGCATCACGTAAAAACTACTGGATGGATTTTAAGAAAACTTTGTGAGGAGGTACCTTAGTGTCCTCGTCCCAATATAGGATACTTTTTTTTTTCCTCAAAAATATCTTATTTTCAAGAGAAAGTGTAGTAAAAGCAGTGAAAAACGCAATTTCCGGATTAAAGGTGCTAAAATGTTCGGTTTAAAACTGGGATATTTTCAACATGGTTATATTTTCACTACACACCTTTTTATTTTTGAAAGTGGGATATTTGAGAAACTATTACGCAACAGATGGAGCCAGTTGATTGAAATTTGTATTTTTACTTTGTGGAATTACATTGTTATTAAAATATTTTAAACACCACTTACAGAGGTATGCAATAATTTTTAGAATTTTAGAATTTCTTATAAATTTTAGAATTTTTTATAAATTTTAGAATTTTTTATAAATTTTAGAGTTTTTTATAAATTTTAGAATTTTATCGAGGGATAGGTACCTTTATATAAATTAAATACATAAACCATAACTGAAGCACTATAAAAGTAAGAGTCTTTCAATTGGTGTGGAATACTTTCAAAGCAAAACCGAGCAAACCGCCCACGAAGTGGCGGGCACAGCTAGTATAAAATATGTTTATTCAACATCTTTCTGTTAACAAATTTTATTTATTTAGAAAGAAATTATTGATTTGCAAAAGTACAAATAAAACCAAAGGTTCAACTGTGGCATAATAGTTTCTAGATTCATGTTAGTAGCACAATGGGGCAAAATCAAAATATTTGAAATACTTCAGCCATTTGTAAAGTTTAGGTCGATTGATTAAAAATTTGGCACGAACATAGCAGAGCAGTATCTTAGCTTAAGTTTTGACGGTGTTCCACATGCCAGGGGTAGCGCTAAGTGTTCTCAAAGTTGGGTAGTTGGTGGTCATAAAGGTCTAATTAATACCTATAAAATGATGATTTAATCTGTAAGTTATGTTTTGAAATGAGCGAGCATTTTAAAATTAAAATTTCTAATGTTTCGATAAGCTGGTCCAGTTTTTTTTTTAAATATTTTAAACAATTTTCACCAATTTAGAATACGGCAGTATTCTAAATTTTCTTCCGAGATTTTAGAACATATAAGCTAAAGTCAAAATATCGATGTAAAATAGGTCAAATTGAAACACCTCCATCTTCTACAAGGTTGACCAATTTTACACGAAATTTGGTTTATACGTACATATTGTTATCTTACACAAAGATATACAATTTTTATATAATTAAAATATAAAAAAATTTTTCTTTAAAAAAAAATAAGATTGATAACCATGGTTAGGCTAAAATACACAAAACTTCAATAATTTTGGAATTAATTCGTTTACAAATAGTTTAAATAAAATTCATATGATTTTGCAATTTTTAAATTGAAAATCGTCTACTATTTAGACGATCAGAAAACATACATATAATATTGAAATTTTTCCACAATACTTTTTAAAAAAAAATTTAAGAAATACTAAGTTTTAAAATAATTTTCAGGGGCGGAGTACTTAACTTTGCGCCACCTCTGGCAAGTCGATGCTGGCCACCGTCCAAATTTAAGCTGGTCCAATTTAGTCACCAAAAGTATTCAATAAGTTGCTTAAGCATTTGACAGGCTTTTCGTTAATTTTTGTGACATTAGTTTAATCCAGCTTAAGCACATCATAGTTGGGCCTTTAATCACAGATTTCGAACTAATTTATAGAAAAACAAGTAAAAGTGCTATATTCGGCCGTGCCGAATCTTCTATACCCTTCACCACGGTGATTTTATTTATACAGACATGTACAGCATTATCCATATTGTTGACTCTTTACTTAAATAAAGTCGTATGAGAAAAAATCATTATTCATGAGTTAAAGAAATAGAAGACAAATGAAAACTAATTCCGTTTGCTACAATTGTCGCCGTTTTGTCAGCTACTTAATGATATTGAAGCCGACAGCTACATCGTAAACTCTGACATTGTGTAGAAATACTTATTTTGCTTCTATAAAATTAAATAACTTTTTCAAAAACTTATAAATATATCCTCTAAAACTTTTTGTTTGTATATGAATTTGTAATTTACAATTTTGTGACATTTTCTTTTGTTGAATAAAATAGAAATTAGCCTAAGTCGACGACAGCCACATCGGTGGTCGTGTAGCCATGTAGCTTCGCTGGCTTCAAAATAATCGTTTACCTATAAACGTGTGTATTTTATTTTTGACAGTTTGTAGTCGGTATCCTGATGATGTCTATGTGTTTAATGCACCTAGGTTTTAAAACACAGATACTATCTATTTAAAAATCAAAATCATTTTAAAAAATATGTTACTCTATATACACACATACATACATATGATTATTCTTAATATTAAATATATGTTATGTTACAGTCATGATTTTCATTTTCAAAGAAATATTGAAATTTTTGTTTTAATTTTTCGAAAATTGTTTGTAAAAATTTTTTGTAAAAATAATTTTTTAAAAATTTTTTGTAAAATTTTATTTGAAAATTTAAAAAAAAATTTTTTTTCAAATATTTTTCTGTAAAATATCTTTTTTAAATATTTTGTATATTTGTTTGAAAAAATTTTTTTTGTCAAAATTTTTTATTTTTAAAAAAAAAAATTTTTTTAATTTTATTAAAATTTTTTTGTTAAATTTAGGACCTTTCTGCAGTCTATATTGAGTTAGGATGGTCAGACTAAAGCAAAAAGAAATCCTTACAAAAAAAAATTTCCTCATATTGACACATGGGGGGTCCTTTTAACTGCTCCTATTTATCAGTGGGTACCCTGTGGGTCCATTGGCTACCTCTATGCGTATTGCTTTCTATTAAGGTCTCTAATACAAATCAAAGCAGAAAACCCCTACCAATCTAAAAACAAACAAAAATCGCCCCTCGCAGGGGGTTATTGATCCCCCGAGATCTGTATGCACTCCTTGCGATCTACCTGTCGAAGTCTAATATTTATTTGACAAAAAAAACAAAACAGAATCATTAAAGCCGAAAAAAATTAAAAAAAAAACGTAAAAAAAATATAGGTTGGCGTGGTTTTTGGACCGTAGCCTCCAAAGGAATGATCCGATGTTGCTGGATTGCAATACCAAAATTTTCGAAACTATGCCTGACAGATTGGTGTGCTTAAATTTTTTGTATCTCTTCTGGTGCCTTGGCAAATGACATTACCACACTAACACGGACAGACGGACAGACGGACATCGCTTAATCAACTTCTCTATGTATAAGGATCCAGTATATATATATACTTTATGGGGTCGGAAATGAATATTGTAGAAATAACACAGGGAATGACAAACTTATATATACCCTTTCCACCTGTGGTGAAGGTTATAACAAAAGTAAAAACAAAAAACATTTTGAAAACTTGTAGAACTGATGAAAAGGCATCACGATATTAGACGAGGCAAGCCATCAACAAAAAAATTAAATTCAGCCCCCAATTTCAATAAGGGTGGTATACACTGAACCAAATTTCGTAGGTAATATTAACGAAAAAATTTAGTAGAACCTTAACTACAAAAATAGTTAAATCAAATTAATTTTTATTCAAATCTACATATATACAATTTATTCATATAAACTAATTTTATTAAAATAAACAAAATTTCTTTTGTCAAAAACATTTTCAATAAAACTTGAAAAAACTTATAAAAATTCGAATAAAATTTTGTTAAATTAACAAAAAAATTAGTTAAAACAGTAATAACACATTATAAGAAAATAAACCCATAAAATTAGTTAAATTATAAAATTAGTATAAAACAACCCTAAAACAAGTTAATGTGAAAAATTAATCCGTTGATTTGTAAACATTTTCGTTTATATTACTAAGTTTTTTATTTATTTTAGTTCTGAAGAAAATTGAATATATGAACCATTTTCTTTGAAAGTGGTGTAAGTCCATTACCACAAAAAATTATTTAATGATAAAAATTAATACAATTTACTATGAACTTTTTATTTATAAACATTTTTGCAAAAAATCTGTTACAAATTTTGTAGTTTTTATCATTACAAATTTTCGTTTTTCCTCGTTTATCATACAATATAATAAATACAAACCCTTTAGAAGATGTAATTCTAAGAAGAAGAAAAAATATTAACGGTGTAGTAAATTGGTTGAACATATGTTGGATAAGGGTTTTAAGAAGCAAACTATATACAATGTTCTATAAAACTTAATTTAGTGAGAATGAGTATTTTAAATTACTTAATTTATTGCTTTGGAAATATAGTACTACCATCACATTCGAACAATTTACAGATATGATTAATTTATTACCATATGTCCTCCCAAAATATATCATGACTATTTTGAAAAACTTGATCATAATGAAAAAAGTTTAAATATATTAATATGTAGTAATAATGTTGGTTGATTGGTAAATGTTGAAATAAAGCTTTTCTATTTTGTTATTGTTGGTGCATTTAATAAAAATTTCATAAAAGGAAATTGGTTTGTTTCAATTGAGATCCCGTAGTTAATATTTTGTAATTTTGGATTTTTATATTTTGCTGACTTTGAAAGTGGTGTAAGTCCTTTTGAAGTCATTAAAAGTATAAATTCTTGATAATCGCACTTGAAAAATTACTACATTATAAATTTAAATCAATTTAATATTTATAAAACACAAAACTAACATACATATATCCATATTTTTGAAATTATTCAAATGCAATATCTGAAATATCTCCATGTTAAATAAAATACACTTACACCACTTTCAAAGAAAACGGCTTATATATAAATGAAAAATGACCTTAAAATAGAAGAAATTTCGTTAAATTTAACTTCAGAAAAATTATTTCAGTTGACATATAAAATAGAAAATTTTTTTTAATTTACATTTTTTATTTTAAAAATTTCAAATCAAATTCTTGCAACAGAAACTACAAACTTTATTCGTTTATTCTCGACTGATACATCTGAACTGCCAACTATCGATGTTAGTCCGGCAGTTAGACTAAGGTTTCAGCTGCAAGACATTTAAAAGGCAATAACCGATTTAAATACCAAGAAAGCTCCTGGCATTGATAAAACCAGTAACAAGATGTTATATAAATTGCCGCTAATAGCCCAAAAATTGTTTTTTTGTTTTTATTGCCATTTTTCGTGTTGAGTACTTTCCTACAGAGTGGAAGATTTCTTTGATTACTAAGATACCTAAGGTATGTAGAATCATACAGACATATAAGCCTTTTATCAAACATACATACCATAGCTGTTTGAGAGAAATTAATAAATAAGCTGAATAATAAATCCATTTTTTTGCGCGAAAGGATGTACAACAAACACACAGATTAGTAAATTAAAAAATACTTTGAAGACAAAAATACTGTTCTGCACTTTTTATCGACGTTTTTCAAGCATTCGACAACGTATGGCACTTAAGCTTTTAAAACATTATTTATCTGATCCAAAGTTCATACTAAAAGAAGGAGATTTCTTAAGATCGCCTCACCTTATTAAACCCGGAATTCCACAAGATAGTATTTTGGGACCCATTTTATACTTGCTGTAGACATCCGATATACTAACTAACAATCAAGTGCACACATTAACATTTGCTGATGACACAACTTTTTTCAATTTTCAAGTAGCATCACAAAATTTACAAGACCACATAATCAATTTGGAAAAATGGTTGAAGAAATCGAGAATAAAGGTGAATGAACAAAAATGTACTCACATAACTCATGCCCCCTATTCGCATAAATAATCAAATGATACCTCAGCCTTCGGACGTCAAATAACTCGGTATACATCTTGACCGGCGCCTTACTAGGAAATGCCACATTGAATCCATATTAACACAAATGAAGTTAAAAGCAGTCCAACTAAACTGGCTTATTGGCAAAAGCTCTACCCGCTGCTTAGTTTGCAACCTTCTACTGTACAAGTCTATCCTCAAACCAATTTGGTGTTACGTGATACAATTATGGGGCACTGCCTCAGCTAGCAATGTAGAAAAAGTTCACAGACGCCAAAATAAGATTCTACGTATGATTACAGTTGCTCCTTGGTATATAAAAAAACTCGAGCATCAACAAGGATCGGAACATGCCATAAATCAACGCAGAAATAGCGAAACATGCAGTAACATATCTAAAGAAGCTTGAAACTCATCCAAGCCCTTTGGAGCGTAACATGCTATATCATACATACATAACTTGGTTATATTCACTAAAAAGAAGAGATATTGCTTTTCTTGGCCGTACATCAGAGGGATGACCCGCAAATGATTGCAACAACCGTGAAACAAACATTATATTTGTCTAGCACTCGCTGGACATAAAAAGTATATTTTGTATACTCTTCCCCACAGGTCGAGAGGGTATAAGTAAGTTTGTAATTCCGTGCGTAATTTCTACAATATTCATTTCCGGCGCCATAAAGTATATACATATATTCTGGATCCTTATGCATAGAGAAGTTTATTAAGCGATGACCGTCTATCCGTCTGTTTCCGCGTAGTAATGTTATTTGCCAAGGCACCAGAAGAGATACAAAAAATTTAAGGACACCAATCTGTTAGACATAGTGTAGAAAATTTTGGGATTGGAATTCAGCAACATCGGATCATTCATTTTCCTTTTTTTCATTTTTTCAGCTTTAAAGATTACCAGTGCCCACTGGTAAGCAGGAGCAGTTAAAAGGCACAAGGGTAGGTCAATATCAAGAAATTTTTTTAAGGATTTTTTTTTTGCTTTAGTCTGACCCTTCTAATTCAATATAGATTGCATGAAGATCCTTAATTTAAAAAAAAATGCAATAAAACTTTTAACAATAATTTAAAAAAAAAAAAATAAAAAAAAAATTGTATAAAATTTTACAAAAAATTTATAAAAAAATATTTTTACAAATTTTTTTGCAATTAACACAACATCAGGATACCGGCTGCAAACAGTCAAAAATAAAATTGTTTAAACTATTAAAAAAAAAATAGGCCTGCTTACCGAAACATCATTTTAATTTTAAAATGCTCGCTCATTTCAAAACATACCGTATTACACCATAATTTTATAGGTATTAACTATTTCTTTACGACCATGTAATTAATACATAGATTACATATGTAGATGGCCAACTCTCCAAATGTAAAAAATGTGGCTATAAATGGCTTACACATACGGGAATGAAGTGAATTCAACACACATAGGTGAGTAAAAAAACACATTGTATTATATATGCTAGTGGAATGTCAAAGCTGTTGTTTTGTTGTAGTTGTTACTGTAGTGGAAGCACTAAAGTACATAAATTTCATTTTTTAGTGATGCCACTAAATTAATCTAATTTATTGCAATTTTTCTAGTGATGACATTAAAATAATGGAAAAATTTAAAACGACACAAGGAGAGGCGTAAAGTAGCTCTGGGTGGAGGAACACGTGCGCGCATCATTGTCGTTATCGCTTAATGTCAATCAGGCCGTCCTTGTTGCTTGGCCTTCGATTGGTTTGCGTCTCCCTCTCGCACTGACTAATTGGCTTCTTTAAATGGCTACACTACGGTACAGTTAATGGTGTTTGCATTAATCACCTGTGTATTCGCTTGGGTTATCGTGCATAAACTAAACTGTTTGCATAAATTGAAAATCGACTTAGAAATCAAGAAACTACATACAAAATAAGCAAATAAATTAAAGAAAAAGGTTTACATACATTTGACAAAAAGAAGAAGAAAAGGATTTGCAACAAACAAATAAAACATAAATAAAAACTACATATGACTAGAAAAATTCTGCAAGAGGAAAAACTAAAATAAATAAAGCATTGTTTCCAACCTAACCTTCGTTTGTGGACATGGCCAAAAGCTGCAAAGAAGAACCTAGAGTTTACGGCAGCTTTTTACCATTTAGCACCAACATTGTTGCTCTGTATGTGCAACAATTCAGAAGAAGAAGAGGAAGAAAATGAAACAAACTGAGATTGTAACATCTTATAAAGATGTTGAATTTTTGCCCTGTATAATTCTTATGGAAAGATGTCAACATCTTCGCAAATTGATGGTAGATGTTGATCAGTGTAAAAAGCCTATAAAATTTTATTTCTTTTTTTATATAAACTTTCTTTTTTATACATTTTATAGTAAATTTAGAAATAATTAATAATAAAGCACAATCAGCTGTTTACGGAACGTGCGATCATTTTCGTACTTTGCTTAAGGAAATGAAATTTGACGAAACTTAACGAAAAGTTTCCTAAAGTACATTATAGTTAGCCACATATGATTTATATATGTATGTATATTAGCACAGTTGCTTAAGTTGGCTTAAGCCAGCTTATGCCTATTATAGTTGGGCCTTACTAAAGTACTTGAAAATAAATTAAATAACTTTACTTATCCGCTTTCTATTTTTCGTAAATAATTTACTTGAAACAACTGGGGGGTTACTGCGTAATTCGATTCGAAAGAAAAAATGTACGAGTTCGAACTATTCGTACTGTGTATTAAGATTTTCGTATAAATTATTACGAAAGTGCGGAAGATTTTTTGCTCTAACGAAAAATAAAAATCCCTATCTAAAAAACAACTCTGTGTTACGAAAAACAAAATCCCTTTCGAAAGGTCAACTCTGTAGTACGAAAACAAGCATCAGTTACGCAAAAACCATTAGGAAATTGTTCGAAAGCTATTTTGCTAGTGACAAATTGAAAGAAAAGTACAAATGCAAGTATTTTAAATGTATAATACATAAATTAAACTTAATAATGTTTGGTTTTAATACAATTATTATAATGTTTAATGTAAATTTAATTTTATTTGAACTATTTTTTATTAATGAATTAATAATTATTCAGGGTTAAGTTCTTTATTATGCATTATATTCTGTTGGTATCTATTATTTCTTTATTATAAAGAACTTAAGCCGAAATAATTGTTATTTAAAGGAATATTCAGAATCTTATAAAAAACAGTATGAAGAAATGGTTCAATTCATGTGTAAGCATTCAGAGTTAGCAAAAGGTCATCCTAATGTTCCAGATCCTAGGAATAAATCAATTAATATGGGGCAGCAATTGTAGAGTTACTGACTCATTTAACGTAGGTGAATAGCAGCGGATCTTTGTGACCTTTTTAATTCGCTTTCTATGCTATTAAGTATATAAATAATTGAATCCTTACTGAAAGAAGTTTTTTATAAAACTAAATGATACATTTTGTTAATATAATTTAGAAAATATTTATGGGGTCTTTCCTTTTATCATTAAGCTTAATGATATTTGATGGGACCCTTACTATTTTGCTTTGAACTCTTTCTGGAATTAAATTTAATTAATTAATGAATTTTAATCAACAACAAAACACAATCCATTATTACAATAAAAAATAATTAGAAAAGTATAATATTTAAACTTTCTTTTTTAATTGCTTTTTGTTTTGGGTTATTTTCATCAAGTTTGACAATTAAGTTGTAGTGCTACCAACTTTTCATCATAATTTCCCATTTTTTTAACAATACAACTCTGTGATCGTTTCGAACGAGTTACGCAGTACGATTAAGCTTTCGATGCGGAAATTGCTTTCGAAAAATTTTAGCTTTCGAATCGAATTACGCAGTAACCCCCCTGCTACTGATGAGTTGTATTTTTTTTTTGCACTTTTGTCAACTGCACTAATACTGGGGTGTAATTGGTGATAACGTTGCAACAATGCAAAATTTCAACTGAAGTTTTTAAAAGTGATACAATTGTGGCAAACTATTATGTAAATGCTTTCCAATTGGAAATTTTTTAAAAAGATGTTAATTATTTGAAAAATTATTTTTTACATTATGCTTATGACTAGTGGCAATACAGCTATATCAGTACATATATTTGCAGTGAAACCCTTTTTCAAATGCCCAACAAATAAGTTGCCGTTTCTGGTGTCATTTCATGCCCAGTCTCCATAAGAAGTTCGCAAGGGAGGCTTATGTAAGAATGGTATTTTAAGGTTTCTACATGCACGCCATAACGAATAATCTGATTGTGCAGTTGCGTCGAGTTCTTTCAAGTAATAGAGATGATGATCTTAGAGATTCTTGTAGTTGTCTTACACGTTTCGTGGAATATTTAAGTCTGGGTTTGAGTTGAGGAGATCTATGTAATTGCCACTCTCTTAAAATTTTTCTTTTTACAGCCGAGCCGCCCTACATCTACAGAATAAGTTTTATTGTAACTAGCTAATTGTCGGGTATGCATATCAGGCAGCTGATTTAAGGTTTTGATCAAAATCAATTAGACTCTGATCCATGTCTTCTGATGTTCTTAGAGGAATACTGTTGTCATAACTTTCGGTGAAGACCGTCGTCACTGGCTTTTGTTTTGCTACGTTTGGCGAGCGCTTTCTATATAAAGACATCATTTTCAAGCCGCGTTTA
This sequence comes from Phasia obesa, assembly GCA_949628195.1. Lineage (NCBI taxonomy): Eukaryota > Metazoa > Arthropoda > Insecta > Diptera > Tachinidae > Phasia > Phasia obesa. The sequence goes on from OX451219.1 coordinate 68,487,644, forward strand.
AAATAGTACTGGAGAGTTAGTATAAGTAGTAATGTTTTAGTATAAGTAGTAATGGGTTTAGGTAAAATTTACAAAAAAATGTGTGTAGGTAAATCACTCTACGTGGAAAAGATGCAAAAAAATATTTGGTATTTACAATCTTTTTCGTTATAAATAATATACCAATTTTAAACTCTTCTTTTGAAAATTAATTTTTCCAAACCTTTTTTGTTCAAGAATATATTTTTTATTGATACATATCGTTAGCTAAAAAACAAACAAAAATATAATTTTACAGAAGAAGCAAAAAACTTTGTAAAATCAAAACTAAACTATACAATACATCTCTTTGTTTTTTTGTTAATAAAATCGTACATGTGTGAAACTTGGTCCAGACATGTAGTTTAATGGCATTCATAAAAATCAATCAAAAACTCGTTTTTGATTTTTTGAATAGGTACCGTCTTACTAGGCAGTAATTTATGATAATCTTAAATTATTTTTTAATGAACAAAATTGTAGGTATTAACACTTTTGTCTATTTTGATTTTTCTTTATCCACACTACTAGGTATTTGTCAATAGGTACTTATTTTGTTTTTTCAAATAGAAAAACTAATTACTTTATTGTCGAAAAACTCACAATTTGTTTGCCTTACTGTAATTATCTCATTTAATTCATTAAATATTTTTGCAAAAATAGAATACGAGTACATGTACATGAATTCCAGGAATACTTGCAATCTCTTAACCCTTCTTTCAATTGAATTTGATGTTTATTTGTGTATGCAAATAGCCCATTTGTAGCAGGTAAAAGAATTTAACGAATGTAGCAAATCCAGTTGGGTTATTACTTCACAAGAAAAAGTTTGCATGTAAAAACAGAAATGTCTTGCATACAAATGCAACTAAATTTTTTTAAACATATGCTAAAAACTATTTACCTGTACTTTCAACATACAGACTTTTCTCATTAACAAAGAATTTGTCATAAAACTCTTTCACAAAAAAGTATATTTTTTGTTAAGTACTTCTGTATATGACAGTATTTTAAAAAATATTTGAAATTGTTATTTTATTATATTGTCCACTAATTTTGTCAAGTATTAGGTATAATAATCTTAAAATAATAATTATTTTTCATAAAAATTGAACCCAATTACCGCTTTCTTTAAATATGTTCATCTCGTACATAGATGTTTCAAGATTTTTATTAATAGAATTGCAGCCCTACATAAACATTATAATATTCTTTTTCGAATGAAAGTCAATCCTTTAACAACGTGCATTTGTGAGTGGTTTGAGTGTTCTGCAAAACAATCAAACAACAGCAAGAAATTTTTACACACTTTCGCTAACAGCACATATAAAACAAGGGTGTGTCAATAACAGTCAATTCTTAGAGAGTTAACACTGCAAGCAATATCAGTAGTACATATTGATGTTAAAAGACAGAAAAAAAGCAATTTAAATGTGAGTGGACAGCGAAAGTGAATCAACTCATGCAGGTCTCTGGTATGAAACATGTTGGGTTTTTGGTTGAGCTAACTGAGGAGTACTTAATTTTTGAGTTGACATCCTTACTATAGAAAAAACTGGACAGCCTCTGTGGTTAGCAGTGTGATTTTCACCGCAATAGTTACATTATTTTAACTTTCGAATCATCCCTTGCTTTGTCGTATTGGGCGGAACAATGTAGCTCGCCACACACAACGCGCCGGAGGCAACTAGCAGTAAGTCCTAGTATGACCATATTCTTGGCAGTTTAGACACTGGACGGACCCTGGGCATTTATGAGGTTCCTCTACGCTTATTTTGCGGTGTAAATAAAATTAACATCTTTATTAAGTCGTTCGAATTTTTCTCTCTTAAATAAATTAGAGGTGGTTTGAATGACTTGGGTTTCATCGCCAGGGTTGTCAGATTTATTTTCACCTATTTCGCCAAAATCGCCAACACTGTTTTTTCTTAAGATTTTCCTCTAATATATACAATATTTTTTAATTTTAAAAATATTTTCAACAAATCAAAAAAAAAATAATTTAATCGAAATAGCTAAAATTCGGCAAAAATAGAGAAAAAGTCGCCAAAATTTATAAAAATTTTGTTTTTTATTTAAAACGATTAGTGAGCACAAGAAAGGTAAAATTTTAATTTAAACCAATGAAAAATAGTGGTTATTATAATAAATAGAGCTCTGAACCAGGTTTGGTAAAGTTGATACAATTGTACTTTTTTGATCCATTTTAAACTTGAAAAGTACAATGGTACACTAATGACTAATTTGGTAAAATATAAAAGTTTCGATGGCTTTACGTTTAAATATCTATTGTTGTTATTTTAATTTTTGGAACTTTAAAAAACTTTTTTTTTGTTATTACAAAAATACTCACCTTTTAAGCGCAAAATTCCAGCTTAACGGTTTTTTTTTATTACCTGAGACAAAAAACTATCTTACACATAGATTTGAATCGTTAAGATATAACATGAAAGAAATCAAAATAAAGATGAGCTTAACGAAAATAGCGAGTAAAACCTTGATAAATATTTTTTCCCACAAATCTCGCTATCTTACTAGAACCACAATTACAATTGAAGAAAATATTTAAATTATCCAGTTCTTCTGTCGATAGCTTAGAGAGGGTATGAAAGGGGATATACCGTGCAACCTTGACAGATAAAACGTATTCTCATCAATCACATCACTACGACAACTTCTGTTATACAGTCCCAATACAATAACCTATAATCAGAGCACCAATATCCTTCAATTAATTTCATTAGAATCTCAGACGACTTCAGAACTACGGTTGTAAAGTTAGTTTAAAATTTGCACGTTTGGGTTGGGATTTCTTAAACCTCTTCTATTTTGATCTGTTAAGCAAGTTACCGGTATTGATGCCGTGTCCATGCCCACAGATGAATAGAATTTTCCAATATCTCGAATAAAAGTTGATTTAAAATTTAAATTCACAAGGAAAATTTATATATAACAATTTCTGTTCGAAAAGTACAGTTTAAAAAGCTGGTTGGTATAATTTGAAAATTTAATTTACCATCCCTGATCTGAACATACCCATCCTTAAGGGATTTGTTTTAGAATATGTTTTATAGGAATAAAATTTATTCAACATTTCAAAAGATCAACATATGTGTGCCTCATGCCCTATTTCAATTTATAGCATATGTTTCGCAGTCGAATTTTGGTTGAATTCATTATTAAAATCGATCATTCTATCTAGTAATTACCAGCATATAAATTAAAAATATAATTTTTCTTTAAAATTAATCACCTAAAATGTAAAAAAAAATTCTTTCAACTTAGAGAGAATAAAACGAACTTAATCCTTACTTCAAAACTTCCTTTGTATGTAAAAAATAAGTATAAAAAATTCATTGGAATTACCACCACATGAAATACAAAACTAATGTAGCTGTACATAATTAGATATCATATTGTTACGAAAGAAGAATTTATTCATTATAAGCTCTGAACAACAATACTCTCGAACAACAACAACAACATTAATGGTTTATTTTCTTACAATGATGGAAGAAAGAAACGCCTCATACAAACATTCGCATTTACGCATATACACACACAGATTAAATAAACACTCTTCTGTTAAATACACAGCCACATACATAAATACAAACTTAAACAAATAAACAGCCACACATACAGGTATAAAGAAATAAATATCCACACATACAAGTATAAAGAAATAAATAGCCACACATACAGGTATAAAGAAATAAACAATCACACAAACAGAAAACAAGAGCAATAACAATCGAACCTGCCAGACCTGTCTGGAATAGAACATTCTGGTGCTTTTAAATCACCTATATAAATGAATCGTGCTGGCGAGTAGTATGGCAGTATTAATTTAAAAGTCAAAGAGTTAAGTTGTCGAATTTTAAGAGTGTTTAACAGTTTGCTGTATTTTTGAACGGTGGTGTTAAATAAATAAAGCGACTTACAGTAAAAGTAATAACAGTGTGTATTTATCTTGCATTTAAAAGAACCCAACGTAAAGTAAAAACGTAACAATTGGTGACAGAAGTGAAATTGTAAAATAAAATAACTTAAAAAAATAAAATAATAAATAGAAATGAAATTTGAAGATCTTAAAGTGGAGCAGCTGAAAAAGGAGTTGAGTAAGCTGGATTTGCCTACAGCAGCTAACAAAACAGAACTGCAGAAGAGGCTTATAGATGAATTCAAGCGTCGTGGCATGGATATTGGCGCATATGAGTTCGACGAAAAAGAGGTGGCAGAGGTATGTAGCCGTGAAACAACAATAGCAAGTAGCATGGACTTCAATACGATGTTTGCCGCTATGATGGAGAAAATGGGAGAAGTTCAGGAAGCTTCTAGAGCAAACAGCGAAAAAATGTTAGCTGAAGTAAGAGATAAAGTACAAGAAGCTTCTAGAGCAAACAGCGAAAAACTGTTAGCTGAAGTACAAGAAGCTTCTAGAGCAAACAGCGAAAAACTATTAGCTGAAGTACAAGAAGTTTCTAGAACAAACAGCGAGAAACTACTGGAAACAGTAAATGAGAAACTGGAGAAAAATCAACAACTTCTAACTGAGATTCAAGAAGTTTCTAGAGCGAATAATGAGAAACTTTTGGGACAAGTCAACGAAAACCTTCTACAAATTTCTGAAACCATTTATAAGCGAGTAGACTAAGTAGAAGTCAAGTTCGACGAAAAAATCTCTGCCGTAGAAGTGCAACTGTCCGGTTTAAACAAAAAAGTGAATCTTCTAGAAACTAGTGGCGTCGAAGTACAGGTAAAGGATGTCGATGTAAAGCTGCAGGAGCTTGAAAACAAAAATATGAGCCTGGAAATAAGAGAAGGTCCAGTACGAGTAGTGACTGAAAACACAAATAGGATAAAAGCTCCCAGTTTCGACGGCACCATACCCTTCAACGTCTTCAAATTTCAGTTTGAGACAGTGGCCAGTAAAAATCTATGGAGCAATGAAGAACAAGCGATTGAGCTGATTTTGGCACTTAAAGGATCTGCAGCAGAAGTCCTCGAAAGAAACAATAAACGTGTGACTCACAAAACATCTCAAGAGTTGTTAAACTAAAGAGAGCTAGCACTACGGGGCATGAGCTAGCTCCCACAACCGAGGGCCCCACAATCTCCATATCTGTGATGCAACAGCAAAACAACCATCTTACTGCAAGTGGGTATATCAACGGAGGAAAGCGTATTCTGACAATAGACACAGGAGCGTCGCAGTCTATAATAAGGCCCGATTTAGTAAAGGGAAAAGTGGAACAATTGAATAATGTAAGCCTGCGCACCGCTACCGGAGAATTTGCTACTGTCTATGGTAAGGCCAAAGTCAGATTAACTATAGCCAACATGAGTTTGGACCATGTGTTCATTGTTGCCGATATCGTTGACGAAGTTATTATTGGCGCAGATTTTATGATCATGCATGGAGTCGATCTGCGCAGGGCGCAACAAATAATGATCTGGCGAAACGTCGAAATACCCCTTGATATTGGATATGTGAGTAAATCTGCAGTAAGGAAGTTGGTTGCTGTAGCATCCCAGAAATTACCAGCTCAGGCAGAAACTGTTATATGGGCACATATGGAGGAAGATTGTGAGGACAACCGGTTGTGGGTGGTAGAACCATCAGGAATTAAGAGTGAGACAATAACAGCAAAATCCCTCGTGAAAACCTGTAAGAATGGAAAAATTCCTGTGAGAGTGTTAAATCTATTCAGCAGTGAAAAAGTAATTGGTAAAAAATCTCACATAGCTCAATGTACACCAGCAGAGGCCATAATTAATTGCGAGAGAGACTCGGAGCCTGAAAAACTGTCAACTAAAGAGCCCGAAATATTATCAGAACACGTGGGGAAATGGGTAGCAGAGCTGGAGCCACCTGACAGAAACAAAGCCAAGCAGCTGCTACGAAAGTATGCCTCTGTCTTCGCCCTAAAAGATAAAAGCCAAGGTAGAACGGCAATAGTGAAGCATGAAATAAATACTGGCGAAGCGAGGCCCATAAAACAACCCCCCAGGAGCATTCCCCTAGCCAAGCGGAGCGAAGTATAGCAGCTAGTCAACGAAATGGAGCGCGACGGAATTATCGAACCATCTTCGAGTCCTTGGAGCTCGCCGGTAGTTTTAGTAAAGAAGAAAGATGGCAGCACTAGATTCTGCGTTGACTACAGAAAGCTCAACGATGTTACCAAAACGGACAGTTATCCGCTACCAAGAATCGATGACACCTTGGACACGTTAGCAGGAACCAAGTGGTTTTCTACGCTAGATTTACAGAGCGGTTACTGGAAAGTCGAGATAGCTGACAAAGATAAAGAAAAAACTGCTTTTAGTGCTCTCGATGGTTTATGGCAGTTTAATGTTATGCCATTTGGTCTCTGCAACGCTCCAGCCACCTTCGAGCGTTTAATGGAACGAGTGTTAAAGGGACTCAATTGGAAGTCATGCTTGGTGTATCTGGATGACATAATTGTCATGGGAAAGACCTTCGATGAACACCTAAGAAATATGGAAGAAGTCTTCAGGCGTATATCAGCGGCTGGACTGAAGCTCAGTGTTAAGAAATGTGCATTGTTTTAGAAGGAAGTCAAATACTTGGGGCATAGTGTAACAGCAGAGGGCATATCAACCGATGAAGATAAAATACGGGCAGTAAAGGACTGGCCTCGTCCTCAAAATCTTCACGAGTTACAAAGTTTCTTGGGACTCTGCACATACTACAGACGATTTGTGCCAAATTTTGCTAGTGTTGCTGCGAGCCTACATGACCTAACCAAAAAGTCGCGACCTTACCAGTGGAGTGAAGCAGCCGAGGAAGCATTCCAGAAGCTCAAGGAATTGTTGTGTGTGGCGCCTATCCTGGCATATCCAGTAGCTGGGCAAAAATTCATACTAGACACTGATGCAAGCGGATATGGAATAGGAGGCGTGCTGTCGCAAGTGGTAGATGGGTCAGAAAAGGTTATAGGCTACTACAGCAGAGTACTTTCGAAGCCTGAAAGAAACTATTGCGTAACGCGACGAGAGCTTCTAGCAGCATTGGAGTGCATAAAACACTACCACAAGTATTTGTATGGCCAACATTTTACGTTGAGGACAGATCATGCCGCACTCAGGTGGTTGCTGCAATTCAAGAGCCCTGAAGGACAGCTTGCACGCTGGATTGAGCGACTTCAGAGCTATGACTTTAGTATTGAGAACAGAAAAGGAGGCAAGCATAACAACGCAGATGCCCTTTCTAGGCGGCCATGTGATCTGGGGTGTAAGCATTGCACAAAGGCGGACAGAAAAGAATTCGTTATTTATGTTCGGCTTACACATATAGAATCTAGTGAAGACTGGCCGACGGCACAAAGAAACGATCCCATATTGGCAAAAGTTATAGCAGCTAAATAGGAAGACAGAAGACCGACGCGAAATGAGATCTCACCAGAAAGTCCACTGGCGAAGGCATATTGTTCCCAGTGGAACAGTCTCAGGTTGAAGGATGGCTGCTTATGTCGCACCTGGGAAAGCACAGACGGCAAAACTGTGCTAGATTTAATCGTCGTGCCATCCTCAAAGATCAAAGAGGTCATGAAACAATTCCACAATGGTCCTAGCGGAGGTCACCTTGGTGTAACGAAGACGTTGGAAAAGATAAAACAACGTTTCTATTGGCTGTCAACAAGCCGTAGCCGAGTGGATAGCCAATTGCCAGGAGTGTATTGCAGCAAAGGGTCCAGTACGAAGGAGTCGGGGGCAGCTTCAGCAGTACAATTCAGGCGCTCCCTTTGATGGTATAGCGATGGACGTAGCAGGACCCTTCTCTGCTAGCAATGCTGGAAACCGATACGTTTTAGTGGTCATGGACTATTTTAGCAAATGGCCGGAAGTATATGCCATTCCCAATCAGAAAGCCAGAACGATTGTTGACGCTTTTATAAGCAACTAGTTGTTCCCTTAGAACTACACTTCGACCAAGGCCGATATTTTGAATCCGCTATATGCAAAGAGATGTGCGAAGTATACGGAATAAGAAAGACCAGAAAGACACCGTTACATCCGCAATCTGATGGCATGGTCGAAAGATTCAATCGAACCCTGGAGGAATACCTGAGAAAAGTGGTCAGCGCACACCAGAGGGACTGGGATGAGCATATACCCAAATTTTTGTTGGCATATAGGTCAGCTGTTCACGATTCCACCTCACGAACACCAGCGAAAATAGTCTTTGGATCTGAGCTAAATTTGCCTGCAGATTTAGAGTTTGGTGTTAAGCCAACATCGGCAGAAGGAGACGGCGAAAACTCTAGTCAGGCACAAAGGGACCTCCAGGAGATTCACGAATTCGTGCGGAGTCGTATAAAATTAACCAGTGATAAAATGAAAACCAGTTATGATCGAGCTGCCAACTCTGAGGGATTTAACGAGGGACAACTGGTTCTACTTTTTAACCCACAACGGAAGAAAGGATTATCACCCAAACTACAAACTCATTGGGATGGACCTTATAAAGTAATAAAGCGGCTAAACGACGTAGTTTACAGAATACAGAAATTTCAGAGCCCAAGATCAAAAATGAATGTTGTGCACTTGAAGCGGCTAGCCAACTATGGAAAAGGTACATCTGTGCCTGTTCGGGACGAACAGGTTTGAGAAGGGGGTAGTGTTACGAAAGAAGAATTTATTCATTATAAGCTCTGAACAACAATACTCTCGAACAACAACAACAACAACAACATTAATGGTTTATTTTCTTACAATGATGGCAGAAAGAAACGCCTCATACAAACATTCGCATTTACGCATATACACACACAGATTAAATAAACACTCTTCTGTTAAATACACAGCCACATACATAAATACAAACTTAAACAAATAAACAGCCACACATACAGGTATAAAGAAATAAATAGCCACACATACAAGTATAAAGAAATAAATAGCCACACATACAGGTATAAAGAAATAAACAATCACACAAACAGAAAACAAGAGCAATAACAATCGAACCTGCCAGACCTGTCTGGAATAGAACATTCTGGTGCTTTTAAATCACCTATATAAGTGAATCGTGCTGGCGAGTAGTATGGCAGTATTAATTTAAGAGTGTTAACAGTTTGCTGTATTTTTGAACAGTGGTGTTAAATAAATAAAGCGACTTACAGTAAAAGTAATAATAGTGTGTATTTATTTTGCAATTAAAAGAACCCTACGTAAACTAAAAACGTAACAATATATTTTATAATCTTTCTAAAAAAAGTTTTCAAAAGTATGTTAGAATTTATAAAAAATATTGTTTGTGATAAAAAATTTTAAAAACATTTTAAAATCGAAAGATGTTTGTAAACTTTAAATAGAGTTTCATCTTTAGATATGAAAAACATTTTAAAATATGAAATATTGTGAACTTTAAATATATTTATGTTCCGAAAGTTTCAGGTATCCAGTAGTAAATCATATTCAAATATTAGAAAACAACTTCTATTGATTTGTTATCCATTTTCATATTCATTTATTCAGTTTCTAATGTTGACCAAAAGTCAATGAAAAATCGCCAACAATATCGCCAAATATTTTAAAAATCGTCACAAAGTCGCCATGTCGCGAAATCCAAAATTTGATCGCCAAATAAGATAGAAAATCGCCACGTTAGGCGAGAAATCGCCATATCTGACAACCCTGTTCATCACTAACAAAAGCGATGAGCACGATTGGGCACGTAAAACTGGCGTAGCATTTATACACAAATTATTTTCAGTTATTTGTTTTTATTTATTTCAATATTGTCCACATTGACTTAAATTAAAGAGGCTAAATTAAATTAAAGAGGCTCACTAGCCCCTAATGTTTTTTTTTTCAAACTTGCAGAGCAATAATGCCGTTGTAAAAAAAGAGAAAGAAAACAAAAAAAAAATACAGACAATTTTGTTGTATAAAAACAAGTTTATTTTTTGCTTTTGTGTGAACTTATTCACACTATTTGTTTTTTTGTTAATTGCGAGCTTAAAAAAATCGTGTCTGCAACTATAAACGCTGAGACTAGTGCAGAAGTACCCTTAAGATTTGAATTTAACGATATTGGAAGGGCAATAACTGATTTAAACACTAAAAAAGCTCCCGACGTTGATAAGTAACAAGATGTTATTTGAGTTGCCCCGTATAGGTCGCAAAATTATTCTTTTTGTCTTTAATGCCATCTTACGACTTGAGTACTTCCCCACAGAGTGGAAGGTCTCTTTGATTCCTAAGCCAGACATCAGATAAGCCAATTAGCGCCCGTGTCCACACATCAACATTTGCTGATGACATAGCTTTTTTAAGTATTCCAAAAAAAAAGCGCCCAAATAGAATAAAAGTGAATGCGTACGGACTCATGCTCTTCTATTCGCATAAATACCCCATCTTTCAGCCGTTAAATATCTGGGTATGCATCTTGATCGACGCCTTACTTGGAAAAGCCACATCGATTTCTAGTTACCAAAAATGAAATGAAACGCAGTACAACTAAATTGGCTTATTGGCAGAAACTCTACCCTCAGCTTAGATTGTAAACTTCTACTATACAAGTCCATCCTCAAGCCAATTTGGTGTTATGGGATTTAATTATGGGGCACTGCCTCAGCTAGCAATGTAGAAAAAATTCAAAGGCGCCAAAATAAAATTCTAGGTATGATTGCAGTTGCTCGTAACATTCTTAATGCACCGGGTTACATTCGACTAAAAAGTAGAGATATTGCAGTCCAGCACTGGCGGTATTGTTAAGTATATTTATTTTGTATTTTAGACTTAGTATATGAGTAATTATTATTAGTTAAAATATATTGAAGATTTTATTTCTAAAAATTGTTTAAATTCATTTTTATAAGGTACGTAAAATACATACATATGTATGTTTTTTAATTGTAAATATTAATTATTTAAAATATTTTGATAAAGAAAACGACACAAAATAGTTGTTGTCAAATTAACAATACGCGACTTTCTAAGATAAACAGCTGATTTATAACAACATCATATGTTATTAAAAAGCATTACTGAATAGCAAAGTCTTCCGTTTTGTTGTTAAATTTTTTAATGAGTACCGAACCGTAAAAACTGAATAGTGAATCGCACTACAGGTATATTTGTTTCAACAAGTACAATAAATTTTATTTTATTTATTATATTTTGCATGGTTGAATTAAAATGCTTGCAGATTGAGCAAATGTGAATAATTGTAAGAGTATAAGTTCAATATTAATCATTGATTTGATTGAACAAATTTACTTTATCATATGCATAGTTCATTTTATTTTATTTTTCATTAAAAATGTACAAAAACGTTATAGCAATTGATATCAGCTTAGTTTTTTATTAATATAGCAGGTGTATTTTCTGTATTCCTGACAAATATAGATCAACTTTTTGTTCATACATACATACATACATATTTCCACTTAGCTTCTTTTGCGTTTGTTTTAGCAAGCCATAGGAGTTTTTTTCTGTTATTGGCTGTTGACCAGTCATTAATATATATAAAATTATAATCGCCTTCATCATTACTTATACTAACATCGACTCTATGACGTTTGTTTGAATGAACTCCCTTTTTTGTTATGCACTGTAAATTCAACAATAACTTTATTTTTGATATGAATTTTAACCGAATATTACCGAAGCTGCTATTGTTTTGACCACATTTTTAATTTGTATTCTCTTACTAATCTTTTGATGTTGAATTTGATTTATTTTTGTATCCATTTCTTTAATTTCTTTTTTATTCTTCTTGTTCTTTCTTCTCATCTCTCCCATTTAAGCAACTAGATCGGAGAGAGTGGTTGTTATTTGAGATCTTTTCTTTAAATGAAACATCTGATTCATGGCACAATAAACAAGGTAGACTCGAGACGAAAAAAGAGGACAACTCTGTAATAAATGTACATGCATTATTAACATTTATATCTACAGCCAGGTCTGCCAAAAGTGCCAAAAGTGTAATTTTTCCATTTTTTACGCTAAAAAGTCGATTGCGGATTATTGGAAAAAAAATTCAGATTTTATCAAATCAATTGATTTGGGAATTTATGCTTAAGATTTAATATTCAAGTCGGAATTTCACAATATTATTATTAATGCTCACCCAAATACGGAAACGGTTTGATTTTGGAATTAACTCTAAATCACTATACAGAAAAAATTTTAATATTGAATAATATGTACTGATTTCATAAATTTTGGGTAATACAAAATATGAATTACTTTATAAATAGTATTTTTTTATTTTACTTAAAAAAAATAAAAAAATCAAAGAATTTTTTTTCCTCAAATGCTTTTGTCTTAATGCGAAAAATGTAAGACATTTTAGAGATATTTTTATATGTATTTTTTATGTACGTGTGAGGAATTATGAAACACATTTCAAGTCATATTTAGATAGTATACAATTTGTTTATTAAAATAAACTGAAAACTATTAAGAAAATTAGAATTATGAAGAATACATGTAGTTTATAAATATTTTCCTAATTTTTATTAATAGGTTCATATATTTTACGAAAATATTTTATAAACACACCCTATGTATGAAATAAAAAAGTTTGGGAAAAAAGTCATGTTCGATAATATTTATGTCTAACGAAATTTCGGGCGTGTTTATTTTATGCTTGACTATTTCCATAATGTTGTTGTTACATACAAAATTATCGCGAATATCTTTTCAGAGCTTATAAAGAATAAATTATTCCTTCTTTTCCATATTTTTCTAGTAGCTCCAAGTGCACATCCTTCAATTTTGATCTTTGGCTCTGGAACTTTTGTAACATGTAAAACACGTCAGTTAGCCGATTTACTACTTTATAAGGTCCATCCCAACGAGTTTGTAATTTGTTTTATAAACCTTTCTTTCGTTGTCCCCCATGAAATCTCTCAGAGCTCGCACCTCGGTCATATCCGGCCTTTATTTTATCACTGGTTAACTTGTTCCGATTTCGCACGAATTCATGGATCTTCTGGAGGATCCCTATTGTTTTAAGAAAGTTTCCGCCGTCTTCCTCCGCCGATACAAAATATCGCCCCACGCAGGGGATTTTTGATCCCACGAGATCTGTATGCGCTCCTTGCGATCTACTTTTCGTGGTCTAATATTTATTTAACATAAAAAAGCTAATTTTTTCTAAAAATTTTCTAAAAATAGTTTGTAAAAATATTTTTTTAATTTTTTCTAAATTTTTTGTAAAAATTTTTTTCGATATTTTTGCTTTTGTAAAATTTGTTTTAAAATTATTTTTGAAAATTTTTTTTTGTAAAAATTTTATTGAAATTTTTTTAATCTAGACTGAAGCAAAAAAATCCTCTAAAAAATTTCCTCATGTTGACATCCTCCGTAATGTGCCTTTCGACTGCTCCTGGTTGCTAGGAGGCATCCTATATGTGTTTTGCTTTCTATAAAGGCATTTAATACAATTCAAAGCAGAAAAACCTTGCCAGCATAAAAACTAACAAAAAATTTCCCCTCGCAGGGCGTTATTGAACCCCGTCTGGTGCCTTGGCAAATGACATTTCAACCCGAACACGTACATCGCTTAATTAACTTTTGTATCTATAAGGATCCACACACGGAATGACAAATTTATACATATATGTCGAATCCAGCTAACCTATTGATGAAAAAATCGATTTTCTCTTTTTTGGTGATTCTTAAAATAGACAATACGCTCTTTCTAATGCAGCAAACCCCATTTTTCTAATTACATTACTTTTGTCATAAGTGAGCTTTAAAATACACCTTTATAAGAAAAGAAAATTGACTTGTTAACTTCAAAATCGTTTTTCTCCAAAACTCATTTTTTATCAATAGGTCCCTTTTAACTGGATTCGACACATACACCTGTAGTGCTTCATCTGATGGATTGTCTAGAGGGGTTAAAGCCAATTAATTTTTAAAACCTTAAAACCCATGGTAAATTTTTTTCGTCCTTTGCCAGGGATCGAACCTGGTGTGCTTCGTTTTGAAGGCACGCACTTAATCACTACACCAAATATATATTTTATGTTTTAACAAACAGTTGCTATGTTGATTTATATAAACGAAATAACAAGAAAGGTAATAATTACAATGAAGACGATATCCTTATCAAGAAAATTAAAAAGATGATTTACACATAATCATATAGGAACCTAATGAAATCACTCTGGAAACCCTTTTTAAAAAAAATCAATTAGGTAGCCTAATAAAATCAATAAGGAATACCTTTTTGAAAAAGTCAATAAGGTATTTTATTTATTTATTTAATAGGAAAAATAACAAAATTTCTTACATACTAGGGAAAAACTATTGAACAGAATTGGCTTTACCTTGTATCTTAAATATTTACATGTTTTTGAGAAAATAAGCAAACAAATATATAATATTATAACTTTGAAGGAAAACTATTAGCAAAAACCTTCAATATAAACAAAAAAGCAAATAATTACTAAAAGTAATACTGAAAATTTTATTATGACTTAAGAGCAATAACTGCACTCTAAACCAATTTTGTTGAAAATTAGGTCGATAATAGTAGGCAACACTTTACTGAATATTTTCGACCTAAAATTAGACAACTATATTTTTAAACATTTTGTTGAATTTTGAACAAAATGTGTTTAATTATTTTACACAAATTATGTTTAATTTTTTGCCTTTGTTCAAGTTTCTACATTTTTCTTTAAGTAAAAATGAATTTAATATATGTGTTAAATTACATTTATTATAAAAAATTTATGATATACCAAAATAAATATTATTGCTTATAGAATTTTTTTATAATCTCTTATATAATTAAACATGTTAAGATAACTACAAAATTATCATAAAAAAGGAATGTTCATTAAAACAGTAAACTTAAATTAACTTAAGAATTTAATGTAAAAATATTTATTATATCTTCTATAACAGATTTGTTTGGTTTGATTAATATACATCTTAAATTTTATAAATAAAATCACAACAATAATAAAAGAAAATGTGTTGCTACTGGTGAAGCAACGCCACCATTGATGTTTGAACATTCTCCAGAGAATATTCTTTAGCTGCAGCCAAGACTGTCTTGAATGCAAATCATCTAAAAGACCTAAAAGTGCTCGCTCCATATATTTCACATCCGGTACTTTTAAGGTAAAATAATGATGTTTTATTCTACGCTGATCAAACTCACCGATTAGAATGTCAATGTTTTCTAAGGATATAAGAGGGATATATATAACGCTGATAGCTGTCGTATTTATATACGGGTTTCGACGTTTCGCTATTGTGATAATAATGATGATTACCGTTATTATTAAGGCCGGCAGCAATACTACTACTACAACCACCACCTACACTACAAGAACAGAGAGTATTGCTCGTTGATGCAGATAAACGGCAGTAAAAGTTTTCATTGATAGTTGCTGTTTTAAACTACAAGTATTTGTAGCATGATGCAGTTGATTATTATTATTAATATAGTTGCTTATACTAGTCTCATTACTTGGGGGTATCGCTATTCAATTGATTGGCGGCCAGGATTTAAATTCAAACGTCGTTCAATTACGTATATAACTCTGGGAGATGATTGACCACCTAATTTATCAGACGTTGTGGGTATGAATTGCGGCTTCGAGTAGCATCGCTACTGGAAATAATTTTTATATTATTTTGAGCACGCCAGGAGTTGATGCTGATTTGGGGGCACTGTTTGTGACATCTTCATCCGTTTCTACATCTTTCAGTTTTTGGCGTTCATGTGGTTTCATATTGCTTTTTAGTTGAAATGAGAAATTCTGTTTTCTTTTTGATCCTTGAGGTTTACTTTTGGGTTCACATTTTGCTCTTTTTTTAATAATTTTTATGGTTTAAAAGCAAACAAAAACACAAAACAAAAACAAAAACACAAACAGTTATCAACTTGCAAAAAACTATATCAGTACGTTTATTAATTTTATTTCTTTGACAGCTTTGTTTCATTTAAGACAATATTTTCTTGTATTTATCAACTTTTGTAATTTATCAACTTTTGTAATAATGTCACTAGGGTTTAGGATTTCCTGGACTTTTTCATTAACCGGGAAACGGGGAAAAAATATTCGCATATTCGGAAAAATTCATAGTTTTAATAAAACATAAAAAAGAACGCAAATACCGACTAAATATTAGTTTTAACAGTTTATAAAACTTAAGAAAAATTCAGGTGACAAGATATAACAAATATTTATAGATACTGAAAAAGTATTTCAATAATTATTTTTTTACAACATATGATTTTAGAACTGTTAGTGCATTTAACAAATCACTGGACCTTCTTTTCCTTGTTTTTGTTGCAAAAGTCTCTTTTAAAAGTTGGTTCCATTTCGTTAACAACACAACTGTTAGTTGGCGGTTCTACAGATTGAATAATCTGTTAAACAATTGTGCTAAATAAAATTGTATGACATTTTTTGGCACATTAGCAAATTCATCGCATTTTAAATACTTAAGTATCGCAAACGTTTTATCATCCCTTCGTTCATTTATTTTTCTTTTCAACCATTGTTTATGAAAGAGCCGAATTAATTGCCAAAAGCTGCTCGTAGAGGGTCTATTAACAAATTTGTGCCCCTGCGGCTTAAGACCACTACTGCAACTTTAATGGGATTTAAACCGGCCACTATTTGACCATATTCTTCAACCCACAACTGTGCGCAATTGAAATCTATTAGAGTTTCTTTTAATGCGTTCTTCGATTTTAAAAACGAATGAATCATTTCAACCATACTTATCTTGTTTTTACATCATGAATTAAACGCGACTCTTTGCCATATCCTTGTTTCTTATATTTCTCGTGACAGGCTGTTTTTGATTTTAATATTTCTAGAAATATTAAAATTTTAAAAATGCTTGTTTATTTAACGATAAAATATTTATGTGATAGCAAAAGAAATGCTTATTTAAAAATAAGAACCACTGAATTTTCTTTAAAGTGTTCATGATTTTAAATTTCCCGTTTCCCGGGAAATTAGCAAAAATTTTTCTCGGAAAATTGTTTATAGCTTTTCCCGTGAATTCCCGTTTCCCAAACCCTAAATGTCTCAAATATGGTCATTGAAAGTTAATTTAGGATCTAAACATATTCCGAAATATCTAATATTATTAGACCAATTAATGCTGCTACCCAGAAGAGTTAAATTGTGATTAGGTAAGTAACAAGATTTTCTTTTTATAGTTAAAAAGATGGCTTGAGTTTTATCCGAGTTAATTTTAATTCTCCATTTGTTATAATACTCTTCCAACCGATTCCAGTCAGAATATTCTGACTGAATTCATGCGTGAAATAAACTAAATTAATTTAGTGCACCACTGAAAAAATTTCATTTATGTGGAAAAAATATAAACCAATATTTGTTTAAAAATGAGCATCATAGGAAGGTACACTAAAATTTTTGATGGTAGATGTTAGATATAAGATGTTGCAAATGTAAACCGATGTATCACATTTTCAACAGCTTCCAAACGTTTCACTAAGATGTTGGTCAGTGCAAAAAGCCTATAAGTTTTCCGAAACTCGATGATTAAGTTGAAATTTTTTGTCTTCGCCTGAAATCAAGTTGCCATTATTTGTAATAAGTGAATGACACTTATTAGTTTTACATTTTCAAATTTTTGATACATTCCAAATAGGTTTGCATCCCTTGTCCATTTTACTTAATTTTTTATTCCACAATCGATTTCTATATGACTGAATTTCATTGCGGATAAGAAGTGTATATTTATTCATCAAATGATAATCGAGAAATTCCCTGTTCCTAGCCCAATCTCTACGTATTTGATTTCTGAGTTTTGTTAGTTGTAAAATATAACTGGGAAGCTTAACATAACGAGTTTTTTTTATCGATTTAATGGGATTCAATTCTTGATTTACCACATGAAAATAATAAGGAATCTCTTCGAAAAACACTTCCCTTCTTTCTGCTGGAATAACCCTTAACCTAAAAACATTTCATAGAGAAAATCTTTTTGATTTTTTCAGCCATTTTTGGCTCTGTTTCAAACGTGGGCATATTGCATTATTTAAATAATGCAGTAAAATTTTGGGTTTTACTGTTTACTGAAAAAAATTACAATAAAACTTTACTGGTTGCTGCATTTTTTTCATTAAACAGTAAAAAAATTTTCAGTAACCAGTAAACTTTACTGGTTACTGCTATACATAATGCATTAAAAATATACTGCAGTATGCCGAAGTATGCTACGAATTGATATTGTAAAAATACCATTGTAGGCCGCATTCCATTGATAAAAAATTTATTTTTATATATTTTGTGGAAGGTCTCTTTGATAACTATGATTCCTAAACCAGGAAAAGACCACACAAAAGTAGAATCATACAGACCTATAAGCCTTTTATCAAACGTGTCAAAGTTATTTGAGAGAATATTAATACCTAAGTTGAATCCAATTCTTAGCGCGATAGGATGCATTCCGAACCATCAATTCGGCTTCAGAAAACAACATAGTACGATCCAACAAACACACAGATTAGTAAATGTAATTAAAACGACCTTTGAAGAAAAAAATACTGTTCTGCGCTCTTTATCGACGTTTCTCAAGCATTCCATAAGGTTTGGCACGAAGGCCTAATATTTAAGCTAAAGCTGAACTTGCCCGAACACTTGTATAAGCTCTTAAAAAATTATTTAACGAATCGCAAGTTTTTACTAAAAGAAGGTGACTTTTTAAGCTCGCCACAGCTCATTGAAGCCGGAGTTCCCCAAGGTAGTATGGGACCAATTTTATATTTACTGTACACATCAGATATGCCAATTAGCACCCTAGTCCACACATCAACTTTTACAGATGACACAGCTTTTTTAAGTATTAATGAAAGTGCCCAAGAAGCATCACAACTTTTACAAGACCACATACTCAATTTGGAAAAATGGCTACAAAAATGGAGAATAAAAGTGAATGAACAAAAATGTACTCACATAACTTTCACACTGCGTAGGGACTCATGCCCTCCTATTCGCATAAATAACCAAATGATACCAGTACACTTATTTCCTCTTCCACTCTTGACCTTTCTTGGGTGGAGACACTAGATGATTCTCTAATAAACTCGAATTTTAAAGGCCTACAAAATCTTGTTGAGGATGGACGAGGGTTTTTCCAAAGGATCTTATTTTCGCGCATAATTCGTAGTGAAACAATGGACGTTATGAAAACAGCTGCGTCACTGGCATCATGGCCGTGGAAAGCTTGCTTATATGAGCTGTGTCCAGAGCTACCATCAAATCCATACTTAGAATACAGAACAGTTTTTGACAATTCTTCATCACTTAAGGTGGCAAAAACATCTTTTTGAAGTAAAATCAAACGCTCAACAGTATGATTAAGAAGAGCTTGCAGGCTTATTTCAGCTTTTGTTTCGGACACTGTTATTGCCTCGCTCTTAGGGTAACAGCATCTCTTCGCTTGTTGGACGACTGTGTAAGAAGGAAACTTATCCGGAGCAGCTTTTCTAATTACTTCATACTGACTGCGCGTTAACTTTGCTTCTACCATAACAAGTAATGCTGCTTCCGCACTCAGTTGTTTTCCCTGTTCTTCTGATGTTAAACTTGCCTTATATAATGTCGCTCTAGAAGGGGACGAAGTAACATCTTTCAATATTTTTGATGCCTCGATTTGGCCAGACGCTCGCAAACTCATTTGAGTGGCATAACTTAGCTCAGACAGCGATGAAGAATCTCTTAAGGCCTTGCATTTTTTTGTTTTTGTTTTTATAGAACATTCATCAAATTCCAATTCTTTGCGACCTCTCTTATTTGTTGAGTGATTTACGAATGAGATGGAAGTGTCTAACGAATTTTTTTGTTGCACAGAAAAACGCTCCTGATGTCTATTCGATTTGGACCATCGCTTCTTAAATTCAGAAATGAATGTGCTGAATTTCACTTCAAAATCTTTCATGTCAATAGGGCTCGTACGCTTTATTATTTCTTCTTTCAATATATTGATTTTATCATGAAGTTGCGAAGAGTCCGCATTTCGAATCATATCGTAAAGGCTCCCACGAGAGAAAAATTTTGTTTTGCTGCTTATTCCTAAAAAGTTTAGATAGGAGCTTACAAAAGATCAGAAGCTGAAAGTATTTGTATAGTATCAGTTACCCAATTACAAGCTTTTACATCACTTTCAATACATTTGACGTTTCGCACAAACACAACACATAACACATGACGCACAATTACAATTACGTTTCACGTTTCAATACAAAACACACAACACATAATGCACAATAACAAATACTCTTGTTATTGTAACACACAGTTGCCAACAATATACAAAAACAACAATTATAACAACGAAAACGAAGACAACGCAAACAAAAGACAAGAACTGGTGTTCTTTTGCTTGAGTGACTATTTTCACAATTAATTTAATAAAAAAATTTCGCGCAAAAACGCAACTGTAGTTTCTTAAAAAATTAATATTCTAACCCCAACTAACACCATTCATATTTAAATATCCACGAATATTTTGAAAATAGCCAAAATTTAGACACATTTTAAAAAAAATTTTAAAAATATTTCTACACAACTTTTGTTAACACAATTATTTTTAAAACAACGCTAAAATACCTGAGGTTGAAGATTCCATACTAAAAGTATTACTTTTGACTTGCGAAAAACTATATATTAAGCGTCGAAATATACCGAATTTCAATTAACATTATTGTGCG
This sequence comes from Phasia obesa, assembly GCA_949628195.1. Lineage (NCBI taxonomy): Eukaryota > Metazoa > Arthropoda > Insecta > Diptera > Tachinidae > Phasia > Phasia obesa. The sequence continues at coordinate 68,508,360 of OX451219.1, forward strand.
CAGCTTGACAAGTAAACAACATATGACATTGAAATTTTCAGTAGTGATGTAGAATTTAATATACTTTAATCGGTTACTAAATATTTTTTTCAAAAAAACAAATTTTCATTTTTCAATTAATATCCATTTTTAGCGATTTCACCTCACTGTGCGACAGTCTTCACCGAAAGGTATGACAACAATATGTATAATATTGAGTCGGGTTCTTCGAACTCAATGGCTTTCTAATTGTATTAAATGGAGAAAACATTGAAATATTTCTTTCAAATTAATTTTTCTTTCCAAAAATGTGCAGAAGCAGTTAATTCAAAACCTTCTCTTCGACAGTTTTGCGCTTCAAGAACGCAGGCTGAAATGTTTGCGCAAATTTTTCTTTCAGAACTTGAGCTATATTTTAGGAATGCAGTACTGTCTAGCTTGATAGGTTTTGTGAGAAGCTTACGTACTGGGGATACTTTTGCTCTATAAGGAACTGTAGTGAGTTTCGGTGTAACTAGAATCGTTAAGTATTGCCATTTACTTTTTTTATATACATATGTATGTATATTAAAAAAATATAAAACGCAGTTGATTGAAAAGTATTGTTATAAATCAAAATCATGCGTGATTATCTTAAATCTCCCAAAAGCTGAACACCTCTAAATTGTTGTACGAGAACTGTTGGTTTACAAAATTATTACGTGGAATATTTCTTTAACGTTGAAACAGTAGCAGGTGTTCTAATAATAAAACTTTTCTAACAAATTACTTCTCATACCTATCTTTTTAATTGAAACATTTTTATAGAATTTAAATTGAATGTTCAAACAAACAGAAAGAGAAACACACATACATATGTACATACATAAGTGCGTGTGGATCTGTTGCTTCCAATGCTTCGCCATAAGTAGATACATGTAAGTACATACAAACATAAATATATACATATGTATATATGTATATGAACTTACATATTTACTAAGATAAATGATGATAGCGATGATGATACTGAAATATGTTTATGGGAATTTGCACAGGTTGTTGCTACATAAACATTTTTATTGTAATGGATCTTTAATGTAAGAAGAATTTTGTACAATTTTTAACTACACTTTTCGTTCCATATAGCAATGAAGAAACAATTAGCACAGAGCTACATATGTATGTGAGTAATTTTGCTGAGTGCTTATTGTGATTGAAATATGATTTTTTCGGCTGAACCTAAGTAAAACACTGTCGTTCAAGTTGCATGTATGCATATACAACTGAATAGAAATCTTGTAAAGCAGACACAAACGTAGTTGCAAAATGAAGTATTTGCGAAACATTGGCAGTTTAGTTTTATTTTAAAATTATTTTTAACGCCATTCAAATTTGTATTACTTGTACTGCAGTTACAAGGCAGTCAATCATTGAAACAAGAGATATGCCAATAGAATTTAGGCCCCTATTACGGTTTACAACTCAACCAACTCAAGTCTACTTCAGTTGAAATTTTACAATTTGGTATTATCAATTACAACTCAACTTGTCAAAAATTTTTAAGTTGAATTTAAATTGTGTTACAACTCTGTTGTGGTTTTACCGTTTATAACCCTGTGTTAGTTCGGTTAACAAAAGTTTGAAAAAATTACAACTCATCAGTAGCAGTTGTCTTTAAGTTGTCTTTGAGAGTTGTAAACCGTAATAGCATTAAATCCAGTTCCGTGACATATTGTAATGATTGTCAACTAAATTCTGGAACTAATTCTTAAGTACCTGTGGTGCACTATTTGAAAACAAAATACTCTTATCAAAACTGTTAATAGTGGATACAAATTCTGACAAAATAAGCGGCTAAGTAAGGGATGATAAATCACATTAACAATATTCTAACTAATTTATTAAAAAATTTTACTTTCTTGACTTTATATATGAGGAGGTTCATAACAAAACGCAATAATTCCACTAACAGTTTTTTCGGTAAACAAATAAATTTAATTAGTAAGTAGTTATATAAATTTATTTCAAAACAGTTATTGTGTTATAATACCCTATAAGCAACTCAACTAACTTTTAATGCACTTTACGCTAACTATTTTGCAACCATTAGCAGTTGATACTTGGATAATTTTTATTAAAAATAACTGACTTTTTTAACATCGTGATGTCTTAGGGTGTAGTCAGTTGTCTTACTGACTAATCCGAAGTTAGCTTAAAGTTAGTCAATTTGTAGTTAGCTATAACCTGAATATATGTATATCAGTAAGCTACAAAGCGAATTTGTAAAAATATGCAATATTTTTTTCCCTGTTTATTATTATTTCCTGCATCTTTGATTGAAGACTTCTTAACTAAAAATGTTAATACATGAAATGCTCGATAGTCAGGAAGATATTTCCTACCATATAACATTAAGATCATAATTTAATCATAAAAAAACACAAAAGAACGAAAAATATTTAAAACAAAATTGTCAAAAATCATTTTATATATGATTTTGCGGAAGTTTTGCCTTTACATTGTAGTTATCTTATAGTTAGGCCATAAAAGTTAATTTAAAGTGTGTTAATTTCGTAGCCGACTACCATTTTGCTTGTAGGGTAGTTTTCAATAAACAATACAAATAAGAAATCTATTAATTTATCTGACAGTTAGTTTTTAATTTATTTAGATAACAAATTTGAAAATGTTGCGGTTTGCTCCGTAACATATGTATTTAGTATTTACTTATTTCATTTTGTTCTGACTATACTACGAAAATGATGCGTTTTGGTATGAACTGGGATTTTAATATACTTGTTTGTTTGCAAGGTTTGTGATAGGAGAAAGCCAACGGATCCTTTCATTATATGCGAAAAAAACGTATTTCTTAGATAAAAAACTTCAAAACGATTACTTATTATGACGGTTTTCTTCGTTTGCTGTATAGGACCACGCTTTCCTTTTTCGGCGTTTATACTCCCTACATATATATATATATATATATATATATATATATATATATATATATATATATATATATATATATATTTTTTTTTTTTTTTTATTAAATTTTTCTTTTTAAATAAAATTTTTGTATCTCTTCATCAAAAGTTTATTTATTTATTCAGTGATATTATTTGTTTAGTAAATATTTTATTAAATTTTATTAAATAAAATTTTTTATATTTATATTTTATTAAATATTATTAAATTTTTTATATTTATATTTTATATTTTATTAAATTTATTAAATAAAATTTTTTATGTATATATATATAATAAAATATTTATTAAACAAATAATATCACTGAATAAATAAATAAACTTTTGATGAAGAGATACAAAAATTTTATTCAAAAAGAAAAATTTAATAAAAACTTAAAACACCGGCTAAATAAAAGCTCCAATATGCCGGACAACAAAGAAAAAAGAGAATGTGCTCTGCAAAACCTGAATTTTGTTGAACCATTTAGCCTAGTACAAGGCATATTTAACAAGCAAAAAAAATTTGATATTTTTTTATATGGATTTTGACAGTAATATCTATTTTATTCTCTCTTAAAATACCTGATTAATGTCAAACTCCATATAAAAAAACTGAAAAAATTTCTCTTTAATATTAGCTCCGCCTTGTGCAGTCACCTGGTTAAATATGCCTTGGCCTAGTACTCTGTTTGAATTTGTGAAAAATTTTGAGCAACATTTATTATTTCACAAGGAAAATATGACATTTAAAATGTGGTGTCTATCTCGCGATTTGGAAGAATTTGACGAATTTATTGCTTTTAAGTATACCACTTTATATTACAAATGTTAACAAAACGCAGGTGATAAGCTGTTTGAAAAATTCCGCATGAAATAATGCACATTTGCTTTATTTCACAGATTTGATGAAATGTTGCCAGAAACATTTCAATGTTCTTCCACAGCAAAAACGGAGTACTACTTCAGACTTTTTCATACAAATTTTTTATGTACGTAGTTTGACAGCATTCCGCATGAAAAACTGAACAGAGTACCACGCTTTTGACGGAAATTTCAACACACTGGCGATATTCATTGAACACGTAGACTCCATTGTCTCAACGATAAGTGGCCTTGAGACCGAAGCTAAACAACTATTTTTTAACGCAATTCAAAGGAAGCTGGTGGGACCTGCAGCAGATCTTCTTAGAAGAGAAAATCTCAGCGACTAGAGGACACTGATATCAGAAATAATAGAGGAATTTGGCTAAAAAAAAGGACATTTCAACACAGATACTGGAGTTGGGTAATGTAAAGTTTGTTAATAGTGTTAAGTTATTTTGTGAAATGTTAAACAGTGCTATCTGTAAAATAAAGAAATATAGATATTATTAAAGAACAAAATAAAAAAAGAGTGTATATTTATTTTTGAAAAAATACGAAGGAATATCGTATTAGTAACAAAATATAAAAAAATAATCCTTGAAATACGAGTGAATATCGTATATTTAAAAAGGCAGAAAATATACATATAAAATCTTGAAATACGAGGGAATATCGTATATTCAAGAGAAATAAATTTATAAAAAACAAGTAAAAGTGCTATATTCGGCCGTGCCGAATCTTCTATATCCTTCACCACGATGATTTTATTTATACAGACATGTACAGCATTATCCATATTGTTGACTCTTTATTTAAATAAATTCGTATGAGAAAAAATCATTATTCATGAGTTAAAAAAATAGAAGACAAATGAAAACAAATTCCGTTTGCTACAATTGTCGCCGTGTTGTCAGCTACTTAATGATATTGAAGCCAACAGCTACACCGTAAACTCTGACATTGTTGTAGAAATACTTATTTTGCTTTTATAAAATTAAAAAACTTTATCAAAAAATTATAAATATTTCCTCCAAAACTTTTTGTTTGTATATGAATTTGTAATTTACATTTTTGTGACATTTTCTTTTGTTTAAGAACAAATTCTTTTGTTTAATAACATAAGTTGACGACAGCCACAACGGTGGCCGTGTAGCCATGTAGCTTTGCTGACTTCAAAATAATCGTTTTATTTTTGACAGTTTGTAGTCGGTATCCTGATTATGTCTATGTGTTTAATGCACCTAGGTTTTAAAACAGAGATATCATCTATTTAAAAATCAAACGCATTTAAAAAAATATGTTACTCTATATACACACATAAATACATATGTATATTCTTAATATTAAATATATGTTATGTTACAGTCATGATTTTCATTTTTAAACAAATTTTGAAATTTTTGTTTTAATTTTTCGAAAATTGTGTGTAAAATTTAATTTTTTGTAAAAATATTTTTTTAAATTTTTTGTAAAATTTTATCCGAAAATTTATTGGAGTTTTTTAAAAACTTTCGAATATTTTTCTGTAAAATATCTTTTTAGAAATGCTTTATAAATTTTTTTGTAAATATTTTTGAAAAAAAATTTTAAATTTTTTTTTAATTTTTTTTGTTAAATTTAGGACCTTTCTGCAATCTATATTGAGTAAGAATGGTCAGACTAAAGCAAAAAGAAATCCTTACATAAAAAAAATTTCCTCATATTGACACATGGGGGGTCCTTTTAACTGCTCCTATTTATCAGTGGGTACCCTGTGGGTCCATTGGCTACCTCTATGTGTATTGCTTTCTATTAAGGTCTCTAATACAAATCAAAGCAGAAGAATCCTACCAATCTAAAAACAAACAAAAATCGCCCCTAGCAGGGGGTTATTGAACCCCCGAGATCTGTATGCACTCCTTGCGATCTACCTGTCGCAGTCTAATATTTATTTGACAAAAAAAGCAAAACTGAATCATTAAAGCCGAAAAAAATTAAAAAAAACATTAAAAAAATATTGGTGGGCGTGGTTTTTGGCTCGCAGCCTCCAAAGGAATGATCCGATGTTGCTGAATTGCAATGACAAAATTTTCTAAACTATGCCTGACAGATTGGTGTGCTTAAATTTTTTGTATCTCTTCTGGTGCCTTGGCAAATGACATTACAACAATAACACGGACAGACGGACAGACGGACAGACGGACATCGCTTAATCAACTTCTCTATGTATAAGGATCCAGAATATATATACTTTATTGGGTCGGAAATGAATATTGTAGAAATTACACACGGAATGACAAACTTATATACCCTTTCCACCTGTGGTGAAGGGTATAAAAATATATGTATGCATATACAAAATATTGGAAAACGAATATCGCACATAAAAATTAAATTGAAATTTTTGAAATCCGAGCGAATATCGTATACTCCAAAAAAAAAATTCAAATTAAAAATAATAAAGATTATATAACTAAGGGCCATGAGATAGAGTTAAGAAATAATTATCATAAGAAATATGCAGTAAAAGAAACGAACTATATCATAGTCGCTATTATTGTAATAATTTTAGGAATAATGATAATACAAAAAACAAAGTTCTTCAATGGTATTAGAAACAGATTTGTAAAAAAGATCAATGAGGACATTGAAATTTCTGATGAGGGGAGGAGTGACATACATAACATACCTTAACTAAGTGTGTGGCACGTGCATTTACTGCTGACGCAAGCGTCTGCAACTGCACGAGGAACTGCATTGGTGGAGTTCTTATGTGACACTCTTCCGTTCATCATTTTTAGGGTTCCGTACACAAAGTGTAAAAACGTACCCCATTTGTTTTCGCTACAATGTCTGTCCGTCTGTCAGCGCCTTTTATCGCTGGAACCGTAATAGGTAGACTCTTGTAATTTTCACAGAAGGTGTATAACTGTGGCCGCTATAGCGACAAATATTAAAACTTATAGGGTGTTCCGATAGAGAGGTGCTATTCACGAATATGTGTTTATTTCTAGCACTGTAGCAGGCATACACTAAAAAAATTTACAAACAGTAATTAAAACTTAGTTCACTTTATAAACAATTCTAAAAAAATAAACCTAAAAACTAAAGGGTGTTCCCATAGTAGTGTGATTTGCATGTATAAGGCCTAAGTTTTGAACCATAATAGATAGACTCTTGAAATTTTCACGGAAGATGTGTAACTGTAGCCACTATAGCACCAAATACTAAAACTTATAGGTAGTTTCTAAAGTGACGTGTTATTTGCCTTTATGTCTTTATTTTTTGAGCTATAGGAGGCAACCACTTAAAATTTGCAGACAGTAATTTAATCTACGTTCGCGTTATAAGCAAGTATACAATATTAATCCTAAAAATTAAAGGGTGTTCCGATAGTGACGTGATTTGCATGTATGTATATGGCCTAAATTTTGAACGATAATAGGTAGACTCTTGAAGTTTTTACAGGAGGTGTATTACTATGGCCAGTATAACAAGTAGTAAAAATTAAAGGGTGTGCCGACTGTAACGTGATTTCATAAACATTGACTAATTTTTTAACAATAATAGATAGACCCTTGAAATTTTCACAAATGGTGTATTACTATGACCCCTATAAAAACAATAAAAATTTAAAGGGTTTTCCGACAGTGACGTCTTTTGCATGTAAAACGACATATTTTTTGAACCGTAATAAGTAGAGTCTTCCAATTTGTATAGAAGATGTGTTGCCATGACCGTTATAACAATTACTAAAAATTAATGGGTGTTCTTACAGTAACATGTTTTTCACGTATAGTAACTTATTTTTTAATAGTAATAGGTAGACTCTTGATATTCATAGAAAGAGAATTGCCATAGCGAATAACAAAATTTTAAGGGTGTTCCGACAGAGACATGATTTGTACGTAAATAGCCTTACTTTTTGAACCATAATAGGTAGACTCTTTAAAATTTACAGTAGATGTTGTACTTCGGCCGCTGTAACAATTACTAATATCTAAAGGGTGTTCCATCAGTGACATGTTTTTCACGTATATTACCTTAATTTTTGAACCAAAATAGGTAGGCGCAAGTATATTTTTATAGATCGTGTATTATAATGGCCGCTATAACAAAAATTGCCAAAATTTAAAGGGTGTTCCAACAGTGACACAATTATGACTTTAATTTTAAAATTAAAGGGTGACTCATAAGACATGAAAAAATTAACAACTTAAATTTTTAAAGTTTTAATTGCAAGATAAATACACACTGTTATTACTTTTACTGTAAGTCACTTTATTTATTAATACCACTGTTAAAAAATACAGCAAACTGTTAAAACCTCTTAAAATTCGACAACTTAACTCTTTGACTTTTAAATTAATACTGCCATACTACTCGCCAGCACGATTCGCTTATATAGGTGATTTAAAAGCACCATAATGTTCTATTCCAGACAAGTCTGGCAGGTTCGATTGTTATTGCTCTTGTTTTCTGTTTGTGTGGTTGTTTATTTCTTTATACCTGTATGTGTGTCTATTTATTTCTTTATACCTGTATGTGTGGCTGTTTATTTGTTTATGCTTGTATTTATGTATGTGGCTGTGTATTTAACAGAAGAGTGTTTATTTAATCTGTGTGTGTATATGCGTAAATGCGAATGTTTGTATGAGGCGTGCCTTTCTTCTATCATTGTAAGAAAATAAACCATTCATGTTGTTGTTCGAGAGTATTGTTGTTCAGAGCTTATAATGAATAAATTCTTCTTTCTTCCTTCTCAAAACTGTTCGTCCCGAACAGGCACAGATGTAGCTTTTCCATAGTTGGCTAGCCGCTCCAAGTGCACAACTTTCATTTTTGATCTTGGGCTCTGAAATTTCTGTATTCTGTAAACTACGTCGTTTAGCCGCTTTATTACTTTATAAGGTCCAACCCAATGAGTTTGTAGTTTGGGTGATAATCCTTTCTTCCGTTGTGGGTTAAAAAGTAGAACCAGTTGTCCCTCGTTAAATCCCTCAGAGTTGGCAGCTCGATCATATCTGGCTTTCATTTTATCGCTGGTTAATTTTATCCGACTCCGCACGAATTCGTGAATCTCCTGAAGGTCCCTTTGTGCCTGCCTAGAGTTTTCGTCGTCTCCTTCTGCCGATGTTGGCTTAACACCAAACTCTAAATCTGCAGGCAAATTTAGCTCAGATCCAAAGACTATTTTCGCTGGTGTTCGTGGGGTGGAATCGTGAACAGCTGATCTATATGCCAAAAAAATTTGGGTATATGCTCATCCCAGTCCCCCTGATGTGCGCTGACCACTTTTCTCAGGTATTCCTCCAGGGTTCGATTGAATCTTTCGACCATACCATCAGATTGCGGATGTAACGGTGTCGTTCTGGTCTTTCTTATTCCGTATACTTCGCACATCTCTTTGAATATAGCGGATTCAAAATTTCGGCCTTGGTCGGAGTGTAGTTCTAAGGGAACTCCATAGCGACACACCCAGTTGCTTATAAAAGCGTCTACAATCGTTCTGGCTTCTTGATTGGGAATGGCATATACTTCCGGCCATTTGCTAAAATAGTCCATGACCACTAAAACGTATCGGTTTCCAACATTACTAGCAGGGAATGGACCTGCTACGTCCATCGCTATGCGTTCAAAGGGAGCTCCTGAATTGTACTGCTGAAGCTGCCCCCGACTCCTTCGTACTGGACCCTTTGCTGCAATGCACTCCTGGCAATTGGCTATCCACTCGGCTACGGCTTGTTGACAGCCGACCCAATAGAAACGTTGTTTTATCTTTTCCAACGTCTTCGTTACGCCAAGGTGACCTCCGCTAGGACCATTGTGGAATTGTTTCATGACCTCTTTGACCTTGGAGGATGGCACGACAATTAAATCTATTACAGTTTTGCCGGCTGTGCTTTCCCAGGTGCGACATAAGCAGCCATCCTTCAACCTGAGACCGTTCCACTGGGCCCAATATGCCTTCACCAGTGGACTTTCTGGTGAGATCTCACTTCGCGTCGGTCTTCTGTCTTCCTCTTTAGCCGCTATAACTTTTGCCAATATGGGATCGTTTCTTTGTGCTGTCGGCCAGTCTTCACTAGATTCTATATGTGTAAGCCGAACATCAATAACGAATTCTTTTCTCTCCGCCTTTGTGCAATGCTTACACCCCAGATCACATGGTCGCCTAGAAAGGGCGTCTGCGTTGTTATGCTTGCCTCCTTTTCTGTGCTCAATACTAAAGTCATAGCTCTGTAGTCGCTCTATCCAGCGTGCAAGCTGTCCTTCAGGGCTCTTGAATTGCAGCAACCACCTGAGTGCGGCACGATCTGTCCTCAACGTAAAATGTTGGCCATACAAATACTTGTGGTAGTGTTTAATACACTCCAATGCTGCTAGAAGCTCTCGTCGCATTACGCAATAGTTTCTTTCAGGCTTCGAAAATACTCTGCTGTAGTAGCCTATAACCTTTTCTGACCCATCTACCACTTGCGACAGCACGCCTCCTATTCCATATCCGCTCGCATCAGTGTCTAGCATGAATTTTTGCCCAGCTACTGGATATGCCAGGATAGGTGCCACACACAGCAATTCCTTGAGCTTCTGGAATACTTCCTCGGCTGCTTCACTCCACTGGTAAGGTCGCGACTTTTTGGTTAGCTCATGTAGGCTCGCAGCAACACTAGCAAAATTTGGCACAAATCGTCTGTAGTATGTACAGAGTCCCAAGAAACTTCGTAACTCGTGAAGATTTTGAGGACGAGGCCAGTCCTTTACTGCCCGTATTTTATCTTCATCGGTTGATATGCCCTCTGCTGTTACACTATGCCCCAAGTATTTGACTTCCTTCTGAAACAATGCACATTTCTTAACACTGAGCTTCAGTCCAGCCGCTGATATACGCCTGAAGACTTCTTCCATATTTCTTAGGTGTTCATCGAAGGTCTTTCCCATGACAATTATGTCATCCAGATACACCAGGCATGACTTCCAATTGAGTCGCTTTAACACTCGTTCCATTAAACGCTCGAAGGTGGCTGGAGCGTTGCAGAGACCATAATGTTATGCCACATTAAACTGCCATAAACCATCGAGAGCACTAAAAGCAGTTTTTTTTATCTTTGTCAGCTATCTCGACTTGCCAGTAACCGCTCTGTAAATCTAGCGTAGAAAACCACTTGATTCCTGCTAACGTGTCCAAGGTGTCATCGATTCTTGGTAGCGGATAACTGTCCTTTTTGGTAACATCGTTGAGCTTTCTGTAGTCAACGCAGAATCTAGTACTGCCATCTTTCTTCTTTACTAAAACTACCGGCGAGCTCCAGGGACTCGAAGATGGTTCGATAATTCCGTCTCGCTCCATTTCGTTGACTAGCTGCTTTACTTCGCTCCGCTTGGCTAGTAGAATGCTCCTGGGGGCTTGTTTTATGGGCCTCGCTTCGCCAGTATTTATTTCATGCTTCACTATTGCTGTTCTACCTTGGCTTTTATCTTTTAGGGCGAAGACAGAGGCATACTTTCGTAGCAGCTGCTTGGCTTTGTTTCTGTCGATGGCTCCAGCTCTGCTACCCATTTCCCCACGTGTTCTGATAGTATTTCGGGCTCTTTAGTTGACAGTTTTTCAGGCTCCGAGTCTCTCTCGCAATTAATTATGGCCTCTGCTGGTGTACATTGAGCTATGTGAGAGTTTTTACCAATTACTTTTTCACTGCTGGATAGATTTAACACTCTCACAGGAATTTTTCCATTCTTACAGGTTTTCACGAGGGGTTTTGCTGTTATTGTCTCACTCTTAATTCCTGATGGTTCTACCATCCACAACCGGTTGTCCTCACAATCTTCCTCCATACGTGCCCATATCACAGTTTCTGCCTGAGGTGGTAATCTCTGGGATGCTACAGCAACCAACTTCCTTACTGCAGATTTACTCATATATCCAATATCAAAGGGTATTTCGACGTTTCTCCAGATCATTATTTGTTGCCCCATGCACAGATCGACTCCATGCATGATCATAAAATCTGCGCCAATAATAACTTCGTCAACGATATCGGCAACAATGAACACATGGTCCAAACTCATGTTGGCTATAGTTAATCTGACTTTGGCCTTACCATAGACAGTAGCAAATTCTCCGGTAGCGGTGCGCAGGCTTACATTATTCAATTGTTCACTTTTCCCTTTACTAAATCGGGCCTTATTATAGACTGCGACGCTCCAGTGTCTATTGTCAGAATACGCTTTTCTCCGTTGATATACCCGCTTGCAGTAAGATTGCTGTTTTGCTGCTGCATCACAGATATGGAGATTGTGGGGCCCTCGGTTGTGGGAGCTAGCTCATGCTAGTGCTAGCTCTCTTTAGTTTAAAGACTCTTGAGATGTTTTGTGAGTCGCCCGTTTGTTGTTTCTTGACGGCGAAACAGATCTGGCTCGTTTTCTTGCTGCCTTACAGTTTCGTTGAAAATGGCCGACTTTACCGCAATTAAAGCACTTAGCGTTTGTCTTACCTTGTCTTTCATCTAAGACTTTCTTTACCGATTCAAGTATTTGCTTTATGTCGTCCATTGTTGTTTTCTCATCTTCAGCAGCTACTTCAACTTTTCGCACTTTGTATGACTGCGGTCTCGAAATGACTTTTGCTGTTTCTTGAGCCAGAGCGTAAGTAATGGTTTCAGCAAAGGATGTGTTTTGCTTAGCGCAAACCGCGTGCTTAATATCTGGGTCACGAATACCATTAACAAATGCCTCCACTTTGAACTGTTCTAGCAGTGGATGGATTTCCCCAGGGTGTATTAGCTGCACCAAGCGCTCTATCTCCATGGCGAAATCCTGAAGCGTCTCATTTGCTCTTTGCACCCTGCCACGTAGCTCCATTCCATACAGCTCCTTTTTATGATCGCCGCCATATTTGCGCTGTAACGCCACCATTATGTCCTCATAATTATTTCTGCAGCTTGTTGGTAGGCTTTCGAGGACTTCTGCTGCAGATCCTTTAAGTGCCAGAATCAGCTCAATCGCTTTTTCTTCATTGCTCTATAGATTTTTACTGGCCACTGTCTCGAATTGAAATTTGAAGACGTTGAAGGGTATGGTGCCGTCGAAACTGGGAGCTTTTATCCTATTTGTGTTTTCCGTCACTACTCGTACTGGACCTTCTCTTATTTCCAGGCTCATAATTTTGTTTTCAAGCTCCTGCAGCTTTACATCGACATCCTTCACCTGTACTTCGACGCCACTAGTTTCTAGAAGATTCACTTTTCTGTTTAAACCAGACAGTTGCACTTCTACGGCAGAGATTTGTTCATCGAACTTGCAGACTTTTGTTTCCAAGATGTCAACACGTTTATTGACGGTGCTAGAAATTTCCTGTAGCTTCTCGTTAACTTTTTCTATTTTCTCACTGTTAGCCCTAGAAGCTTCCTGTACTTCACCTCTTACTTCAGCTAACAGTTTTTCGCTGTTTGCTCTAGAAACTTCTTGTACTTCAGATAACAGTTTTTCGCTGTTTGCTCTAGAAGCTTCTTGTACTTCATCTCTTACTTCAGCTAACAGTTTTTTGCTGTTTGCTCTAGAAGCTTCCTGAACTTCATCTCTTACTTCAGCTAACAGTTTTTCGTTGTTTGCTCTAGAAGCTTCTTCACTTCTCTTAGAAGCTTCTTGTTCTTCGACTAGCATTCTAGAATTTTTCCCATTTTCTCCATCATAGCGGCAAACATCGTATTAAAGTCCATGCTACTTGCTGTTGTTGTTTCACGGCTACATACCTCTGTCACCTCGTTTTCTTCGAACTCATATGCGCCAATATCCATGCCACGACGCTTGAATTCATCTATGAGCCTCTTCTGCAGTTCTGTTTTGTTACCTGCTGTTGGCAAATCCATCTTACTCAACTCCTTTTTCAGCTGCTCCACTTTAAGATCTTCAAATTTCATTTCTATTTATTATTTTATTTTTTTAAGTTATTTTATTTTACAATTTCACTTCTGTCACCAATTGTTACGTTTTTACTTTACGTTGGGTTCTTTTAATTGCAAAATAAATACACACTGTTATTACTTTTACGGTAAGTCACTTTATTTATTAATACCACTGTTAAAAAATACAGCAAACTGTTAAACACTCTTAAAATTCGACAAATTAACTCTTTGACTTTTAAATTAATACTGCCATACTACTCGCCGATTCGCTCATATAGGTGATTTAAAAGCACCAGAAATTAAAGTCATAATTGTGTCACTGTTGGAACACCCTTTAAATTTTAGCAATTTTTGTTATATATATATATATATATATAATTAAATAATTTCACAATTGTTAATAATTGTGGTATAAGTAAAAACAAAGTAGTCGAAACCTAAGTTTTCTATACTTGTTAATTATTTGCCTGTAAACCGTTAGTTGATCTTGGAAAATTAATTATTTTATTTGTCAATTAGACAAACGCGTATTTTTCTTTGAGAGCCTTCCAAAGAAATTTAATTTTAGTTTCCTATACCTTTAACTAAAAATAAAATAAACTTCAACTACAATTTTTTGACCAACGTTTCACGAATGAGGCGCTCTATTAAAGAGAAAACTATTTTATATGATCAAAATGATTTGTAATGTCGCCTGGAAATTTTAAACTCATACAACGAAGATGCTATGGATAATCAGTCAGAGATCGATATTTTTGATACTTCATATAATGAAAGAACTGATATGGAAATTTTATGCGTTTCCACTAAAAGTATGCTCATGGGGATTTTAACTCCAAGAGAACACAGCTTTGTTGAAGCTTCTTGTAGTTTTCATGGACTTCATAACCGACTGGCAAATTTGTTTGTAAAATATTTTTTTTCTTTTTCCTTTTCTTTATTTTTTACAACGGCATATTGAATTGCTACTTTTAAAATAAAAACAATAAAGGCTAATGAGCCTGCTTAATTTAAGCAACAAAAATGTTGACAATGCTGAATTAAATAAAAACAAAATAACTGAAAATAATTTGCGTATTAATGCTACGCCAGTTATACGTGCCCAATCTTGTTCTTCACTTTTACTAAGCGATGACAATAAAATAACTACAAACAAATCGCCTTCTGAACACAGTGTTGCCAAAGATAATATGGATAGTGTAGAAAAACCCAAGACGCAAGTGGGAATGGACAGATACATAACTGTATTGAAAAGAGGTCGAAGCCGTAAATCTTCGCAGACTGCACCAATGGCTAAAGTACAAAAAGACAAGGACTCTAACGGAATAAATTCCCATAATCGTTTTGCTATTTTAGATAGCGAAACAAGCGAAACAAAAACGGCACCCAAGTCGTTTAAACCACCACCAATTTTTTTTAAGAAAAAAATTCAAATGAATTAATAACTAAGTTAATCTCAGTTATCGGGGAAAATTCATTCTATGTAATTCCTATCAAGCGTGGTAATATTGATGAAACTAAAATTCAATTTATAGACGAAAGTAGTTATCGTAAAGCAGTAAAGGAGTTTGAATGCTGCAAAAGGAACTTTTATACCTATCAGCTGAAGAGTAGCAAAGGCCTACAGGTAGTCATCAAAGGTGTAGACTCATATGTTAATCCAGTGGAAATAAAAGCTGGACTCCAAAAAGCAGGATTTAAGGTTAAAAGCGTTGACAATCTCAGAAATCTAGAGCGTGTCCCTCAACCTCTATTTCGCGTTGAACTGGAACCTGGGGATATTAGATTGAAGAAGAACGAGACGCATCCCATTTATAATCTAAAATATCTGTTACACCGCAGGATAAGTGTAGAGGAACCACATAAACGGTCAGGACCCGTGCAGTGTTTAAATTGCCAAGAATACGGCCATACAAGGGCTTACTGCAAGTTGCCTCCGGTTTGCGTTGTGTGTGGAGAGCTTCATTGTTCCGCCCAATGCGACAAACCAAAGGATGACTGGAAGGTTAAAAAATGTAGCAATTGCGGTGGAAATCACACTGCTAACTACAGAGGCTGTCCAGTTTTTTCTGTGGTAAGGAAGTCAACTCAGAAATTAAATAATCCTGCTAGGCAGCCACAATACCAAGCAAATGCTCATTACCCTCAGTTAGCTCAACCCACAACCAAACATGTTTCATACGCAGATATGTTAAAATCCAATCATGCTTTAGCACACAAAGCGACACCTACAACCAATTCTACCTCAAATATGCATCCAGAAGCTAAAGAACAAACACCATCTACAATCGTCTCGAAGCAAGTATCGCGACATTAGTGCATTCGTTAAACATTTTTATGAGCTCTATGAGCAGCATGATGCAAGAAATGGTTCGCATGCAATCTATGATGTTGCAGGCGGTACTTAACAAACCATGAACTGTTTAAAAATATGTTTCTGGAACGCAAACGGCTTACGCCAACACAAAAATGAACTCGAGTACTTCTTGAAGAACCAACAAATTGATGTCATGATGGTTTCAGAGACTCATTTAACAACAAATAGCTTTTTTAATATCAATGGCTATATATTATATGATACTAAAGACCCCCGTGGCAGAGCATGTGGTGGTTCAGCAATACTAATAAGGGCTCGAATTAAACATCATTTACTGTGTGATTTTTGTGAGGACTACCTTCAAGCAACAAACATCTGTATTGAAGAATATCATCAAAACTTTGTTATTTCTTCGATTTATTCACCTCCTAGATTTCAAATATCAGAGAGTCAATATATCGAATTTTACAAATTACTAGGTCCCTGTTTCATAGCATCAGGCGACTACAACGCTAAACATACGTTTTGGGGATCACGCCTAATAACTCCAAAAGGTCGTGTTTTATTTGAAACTATTTCAAAAATGCGTCTGAATGTGATATCAAGTGGACAACCCACCTATTGGCCTACTGATCGACAAAAAATACCTGATGTTATTGATTTTGGCGTGACTAAAGGTATTTCGAGAGAAATGATTAAGGTTGAAGCGTCACTCGAATTATCCTCAGATCATTCACCTACTATTGTCTATATATGGAATCAGCAAAATATCGTGTCGCCAACAACTTGCACAAGCATTAATTGGTTGAAATATAAAGTATCTCAGTACTCATTGTTCAGAAAACATACCGCTAAGAACAACAGAAGATGTGGACCAGAGTCTAATTTATTTTGATCAAAACCTTAAATCAGCTACCCAACATGCGACAGAAACCAGATAACCAGCTAGATACAATCAAATTTATTTTGTTGGCTGAAAAAAGAAAAATTAGAAGAGAGTGGCAAGCACACAGATCTCCTCAACTCAAATCTAGACTTAAAGATTGCACGAAACGGCTAAGACAGCTGCTAGAATCTCGAAGATTAGCATCTCTGAAAAATTACTTGGAAGACCTCGACGCAACTGCACAATCAGATTATTCATTATGGCGTGCATGTAGGAACCTTAAAAGACCGGTCGTACGTAAGCCTCCCTTGCGAACTTCTTGTGAAGACTGGGCAAGGAATGATACCGAAAAAGGCAATTTGTTTGTTGGACATTTGAAGAAGGTTTTCACCCCAAATGTATGTACTGATATAGCTGAGTTGCCATCAGTAGAGACTAGTGCCGTAGTACCTCTAAGATTGGAATTTAGCGATATTGAAAGGGCAATAGCAGATTTAAGCACCAAAAAAGCCCCTGGCGTTGATAAAACAAGTAACAAGATGTTAGTTGAGTTGCCCCGTATAGGTCGCAAAATTATCCTGTTTGTTTTTAATGCCATCTTACGTCTTGAGTACTTTCCCACAGAATGGCAGGTCTCTTTGATAACTATGATTCCTAAAACAGGAAAAGACCACACAAAAGTAGAATCATACAGACCTATAAGCCTTTTATCAAACGTGTCAAAGTTATTTGAGAGAATATTAATAACTAAGCTGAATCCAATTCTTACCGCGAAAGGATGCATTCCGAACCATCAATTCGGCTTCAGAAAACAACATAGTACGATCCAACAAACACACAGATTAGTAAATTTAATTAAAACGACCTTTGAAGAAAAAAAAATACTGTTCTGCGCTCTTTATCGACATTTCTCAAGCATTCGATAAGGTTTGGCACGAAGGCCTAATATTTAAGCTAAAGCTGAACTTGCCGGAAAACTTGTATAAGCTCTTAAAAGATTATTTAACGAATCGCAAGTTTTTACTAAAAGAAGGTGACTTTTTAAGCTCGCCACAGCTCATTGAAGCCGGAATTCCCCAAGGTAGTATTTTGGGACCAATTTTATATTTACTGTATACATCAGATATGCCAATTAGCACCCTAGTCCACATATCAACTTTTGCAGATGACACAGCTTTTTTAAGTATTCATGAAAGTGCCCAAGAAGCATCACAACTTTTACAAGACCACATACTCAATTTGGAAAAATGGCTAGAAAAATGGAGAATAAAAGTGAATGAACAGAAATGTACTCACATAACCTTCACACTGCGTACGGACTCATGCCATCCTATTCGCATAAATAACCAAATGATACCACAGCTTTCAGACGTTAAATACCTGGGTATACATTTTGACCGTCGCCTTACTTGGAAAAGCCACATTGACTTCAAGTTAACACAAATGAAACTAAAAGCAGTACAACTAAATTGGCTTATTGGCAGAAACTCCACCCTGAGCTTAGATTGTAAACTTCTACTGTACAAGTCGATCCTCAAACCAATTTGGTGTTATGGGATTTAGTTATGGGGCACTGCCTCAGTTAGCAATGTAGAAAAAATTCAAAGGCGCCAAAATAAGATTTTACGTTTTATTACATCTGCTCCCTGGTATATAAAAAATTCGAACATCCACAAAGACCTAAACATGCCATCAGTTAAAGCAAAAATAGCGAAACATGCAGTCACATATCTAAAGAGGCTTGAATCTCATCCAAACCCTTTAGCGCATAACATGCTGAATGAACCTGGCTACATTCGACTAAAAAGAAGAGATACTGCTTTTCTTGGCCGTACATTAGAGGGATGACCCGCAAATGATTGCAATATCCGTGAAACAAACATTATTTTTGTCTAGCACTGGCTGGACTTAAAAAGAATATTTTATTTTAGACTTAAGATACGAGTAATTATTGTTAGTTCCAAAATATTGAAGATACAATAAATAAATTATGAAAAAAAAAAAATTTATAAGTTTATTCGAGAAATCAAAAAATTTAATCATTTAATTTCATTCGTATCAGATGAAGCTAATGCCAATTTTTCAAGAAAAAAGGACGTTTTCCCTAAAAAGAAATCAAAATCTTCATTACCAAACCGAATCGCAGCAAGCATCTTCATACATTATTACATATATTACACATATATGCTGCAAATAATGCGCAATTATTGAGTGTTCTGAGTCTAACGAACCAACAACTAGTTCCAGAGTTTTTATAAACCATTAATCTTCTGGAAAAGATAATGTCATCTTGGTCACAGCCTTGGTTAGAGTTAGAAACAAATATGGCCAATATGTGCTAGCTAGAGTTTTATTAGACTTCGGTTCACAAAAAAATTTTGTAACCGAGGAGCTATCTCAGCGGCTACAATTACGAAAAAAGAAAGAAATCTTTTTCAAACTTCAGCCAACAGTAAAATCTCGTATGAATTCCCATGAGTTTTAGGTTCTACGATCGATTTCTAATTATCAACCAGATCGTTGGAACTTGCCTGGTAACATAGAGTTAGCTGATCGATATTTTAATAAACCGCAAAAAATAGATATGTTGATCGACGCTGAGGTTTTCTTTGAATTATTATGCGTCGGTCAAAACAAAAAAAAATCCTAACATTCCAATACTGCAAAAGACTTTACTAGGTTGGATTTATTCAGGAAAATATAAAGAATCGAGAAGATGTAATAAGAGTTCATGCCATGTAAGTTTACAGTTCTGTTTTTGGCGTTGATAAGTGCGACGAGATTTTTTTCTTGGAAATCAGATATATTTATTTATTTTTATTATTGAAAAATACAGTAGAACAAGACTAAATCTTATTAATAAAATTTTTTTGGGAATTCAAATATTAATTATTTAATATTATACTAATTACCCATAACGTTTTATAATAAAAATGCAATTTATTTGTTGGGGAAAAGAGCTAGTCCCTATACGTATTTCACTGGTTGCTCAGGCCAGATCATCAGGAAACCTTTTTCCTAATTTTAGAGAAGCCAAAAATACTCTATAAGTAATAAAATTCTACAAAACACAATGAGAATTATCCATGTTAATAGAATAATATTACAGAATATTAAATAATAGTACTGGGGAGATGTGGAAAAAACATATGCATATGTATGTATAAATGTTTTAATAATTAACCAAAAATATAAACATATAAAATTATTAAAAATATGCAAAGTTATTGAAAAAATAAAGGCAAAAAAGTAAGAATTATTAATTACAATTTTAAGTTATAAATACATAAAATTTTTAGAAAAATTAACAAAAACACGATGTAAATACAATTATTACACTAATTGAAGTGAGCAAATATTGCAGATCTAAAGTGCTTTGCATTGCTTACGATTTGGATATTTGTTGGAAGTTCATTCCAGAGACGGATGGCATTCACAAGAAAGTGTCTCTCAGATATTTGTTTATTGTACCGAATAGTATTTATTTTGTTTCCCCTGTTTGATCTAGAAAATTTTAATTTTATTTTAACAGGTTATCGAAGGTCATATTAAAAATTGTATGCGATAAGTCGGATACATGACTTCTTCTTGAAAGCCCAATATATCTTGTAATATTATTGTAGGCCACTCTTAGCTTATTTTTACTTGCTGAATTGCAGCTAGAAAAAAGCTCGCATCCATACGTTAATGTTGGCAAAATGTATGTTTTGGCAAGCAGCATGTGAATGTTTAATGGCGTAAAAGACTGTGTCACCCATAGATTCCGGAGCATAGTTTGTATTCTACCACATAGGGCATTTACATGGTTTGTTCAGGTGAGCGAATTATTAAAAATAATCCCCAGATTTTTGGCATGTTAGACTATCTCAATTGGTGATTGCCAATTGCCTATCATTATTGGCGGCAAGTTATATTGCACTCCGTCACTTTTTCTTATAATCAATGCTTTTGATTTCTATGCATTAATGCAAAGACCATTTGCAGAAGCCCATCTGAAAACACTGTCAAGATCACGATTTAGTTTATCTATACAATTTATGATATCGGATGGAACACAGCTGATAACGAGTTGAACGTCATCTGCATACATCTAAATTTTACAATTGGTAATTTTATGTGGTAAATCATTTGAATAAATTGTGTATAACAAGGGACCCAGAATAGAAACTTGTGGAACTCCTCTTGGCATTAGGCAGCTTGTTGATTTGTTGTTACCCGAATAAACCAACTAGCTCCTATTTGTTAAATATGAAGACAATAACTTGATAGAAGTGGCACATATGCTTTAGCTTATAACATAAAATAGTATGATCTGCAGTATCAAATGCCTTGGAATGATCAAGTAGAAGCAGAAACGATATAGGATTGCTGTCCAATTTAGAGCGTATCTCCTCACAAACCTCAGTAAGAGTAGAAATACAACTGTCGTTAGGTCTGAAACCGGATTGCCTTTCAGACAATAGGGCATTGTTATACAAATATTCAGCCATTTGTGTATGGATTAGTCTTTCAATAATTTTTGATAAATATGGCAGAATCGCAATGGGTCTGTAACTCTTATCATTCTTGGGTAAAGGTAGTATCTTAGCGATTTTCCAATTGGACGGAAAAGTTGATGAGGTTATTATGGTATTGGCTAAATGAGTTATTTGCGGAAGTATATGACTTACTATTAATTTTACAAATTTAGGGTTTACACCATCATGCCCAATAGTATACGATTTTATGCTTAGCAAAGCTTTTAGGACATCATCCTGGCGGACATTTACAAATTGAAATAGTGTTGGATTCGTTTGTCTAGAGTTGTTAAGGCAACCAAAGGCATCTGGTCGGTTGTAATAAACAAGATTTGCCGATGGCATCGGTACATTGGCAAATTCAAAATTTAATTTGTTAACATCAATATTTTGTCCATTTTCCGAACTGCTTTTGATAATCCCCATCGATCGTATTTCTCTCCACTTCTTTTTAGTACAAACAGCTGATTGAAATCTTTCTTCGTAATATTTTACCTTGGCGAGTCTTATTTGCGAATTTGTATTTCTTCTATAGGCCTTGAAATAGTTATGTAACTCCGTAGTTTTAAATCTTTTCCACCGATTGTATGCTCTATCTCTTTCATCAATTAAAAGTTTGATTTCATTCGAAAACCACGGATTATCATTTTTTATAACTTTTGTCTTTATACAAACATATTTTTCATATAGATATTGTATATTATGTTGTAGGAAATCCATGTTTTTATGTGTGGTAATGAAATCATAGGACATAAAAATCATATCATGTTTAGAAAAAACAGGAGCAGACAACTGATCAATCAAAAGCATTCGAGAAAGATTATCTACGAAAAAGAGGTCAAGTAGAGTACTGGAGGTAAATGTAAAGTATGTTGGCAAGGTTTTATTTATTAGGGTCATACCAATGGCACTCATTTCATCCATTAGGCTTCTATCGGCTAAGATATTGGAATTAAAGTCACCAGTTAAGATGATGTCAGTATATCCAAGAGTTAGAGAGGATAACATGTCCATTAACGGCATGGTGTTAATCCTATTATTTAACCTTATATTACACCCAATAAAAGCTTTTGACTATTATTTAAAACTTCAAGGAACAAGAATTCTAATTTTTGGCAATTGGAAGTCTGTTCATAGTTGTTATTTAAAACTGTAATACCTTCATCATTTGATTCTTCTTCATCCGAAGTTTGGCATTTTATATTACAAGATATTGACGATTTTATATAAATGGCAACTCCTCCAGCATTTGACTGTCTATCACTTCGAAAAAGATGATATCCTTTAAGCCTGTAATTATAGTCATGTATATCTATACGAAACCAAGTTTCGGAGACACAAATTATATCCATATTCGATTCCTCAAAAATAAACCAAAATTCATCCATTTTTTTGTTTAGGCTCTGGGCGTTAATGTGGCATATATTTAGTCCTGATGTTCTTTTACAAAGTATTCTAACCATTGTGTAGAGATTGTCTCTGGAATTGACACTTCTATCAAATTGTGAAACCATAATTAAGCGCAAATAAATAATAAGCAATGCATGCACAAGCAAGGGTATTATAGAATCTATTATAAATATTGCTGAAGAAAGAGCAAAAAATAGTCTTAAAAGTTAAAAACTGATTTGAGGTATGATAATACTATAAAAAAAACTAATAATTCAATAAAAAGAGTTTTAAGAGCTTTATGTTGAATTAATAGATCCACGAAAATTGGTGATTTGAAGTGTTGACGTGCTTCCATCGTTGGTATCTGGTGGACGAAACATTTGAAGCAATTCGGACAAATCATCAATACGTAACGGGTCATCTTGTTGGGCTTTTTTTATGTAAACAATGACCCTATTTGTAAAGACGCTTGATATGGTTTTGTCTTTTTTAAGCGGTAAGCTCGAAGAAAAATTCGATGATTCTCTGGAGTGAGGTTTTCATTGACATAAAAGGGGGTGGTGCTATCATATCCAATTTGATTTAAGCGTAAAGCATCCTTATTAGATTTAATATACGATGTAACTGATTTTAAGACAAAGTTTCTTTCAAATGGACTTTCAAATTTAATAATTATTGCAGGATCAACATTATTAGATCGCTTATTATTGTTTTTGGTTTTAGGGAAAGAATTATTTAAGTTCACACGAAAGGCAGCTTTAATATTTGGAGGATTTATGTTCACAGCTTGACACAGATAGTTGTATAAATTAAATAGATTTTCATTCTTATTGAACGGCACACCTGTAATACGAAGATCACTAGCCACAACAGAGTTTTCTTGTTTTTTCACATGGTTTTTTAATATCGAAATTTCTTTTTTTTAGTTTATCTGTTTCATTTTGCAGTTCTATAATTTTGTTCTTAGCTGTAGTATTTATATCTTGCACAGCTGATTCAATTATTGACACTCTTTCTATTACATTATTTAACTCAATGTTTGTAATATTTAACCTCTTGTCAATTTCATTTAAGAGGCGATCTTCACATTCACGGAACATTGCTTGTATCATTGTTTGTGGTTTATCTGTTAATATGTCAGTTAATTTGTCAAATCCATTACTTCTATTAGTTTTAAGGGCGAGTCAGTAGAAAAACGAAGAGATTCAACGTCAGAAAACCGCGGATTTTTTTGAGTATTTTAACCCAAAGAGTTTTGTGTAAGTTCTCTTAATCTCTTTGGCGCGGTGGAGGACATGACTGCTTGTTGTTCTTGTTGTTTGTTATTATTTTCTTTTTCGCACACGATATTTTTATTTTGGCTTCTTAGATTATACATGTATTTGTTATTGTTTTGTTAAGTATTGGTTTGTTAAGTTTTTATTTTCTTGTATTAAGCTCGCATTAACAAAAAACAATACATACAAGTAAATAAAATACTTTATTATTTTATTTTTTTTTTTAAAGATTATTTTTATTTATTATTATTGGATCATTATTAGTAAATAAAATTCTTTATTCTTTATTTTTAAAAAGATTAGTTTCATTTATTATTATTGAATCATTATTGATTGGATACTTATTGCTAACTGAACATTATTCTTCTTTTTCAATACTTAATATTATAACTTATAAACTTAATGTCGAACAGCAATCATCACTTTGAATGCAACGTAAGCTGTTCCAGTTACATTCAGTGCAGACATATCGTCAGCACTTTTAGTAAATATTGAAAAAATTGATTTTGTGAATTGAAATGGAAATATGTCATTGAATAGCGACAGAGGGTATTGAACTTTTTACTCAAAATAAAGTGACTTTTAATTGGGAATGTGTCAGCAAATAAAAAGTAGATATGTTAATTATTAATTCCTCCCTTCTTAATTTGATTGTCCCCAATCATTCATAAAAATGGGATATTGTTCAATCTAGGAGGTTTGACTGGAGCTTTAGGCTCTCTTGGGCTTTGAGAATCGCAAACAGTTTGTAAACTGAGTACGTTCTGGGTTAAATCGCTACCAGTGAGTGAGTTTTGGGGTTCCCAAATCACTATTATTCCGGTGCGTTTAAACAAAAAACTTAGACACGCAATTAATATAATTATTAGGCAAAGTATCGTGGATATTGACCAACCTCCGATTTCTAGGTGTTTTTGAATAGTTGAGATTGTCTCAGTATTTTTGATTTGAAGTTATTTTAGAGCTTCGAGCGATAAAAGATTGATATGGTCAATTTCGAAAGGAGTTGGCTGTAGTAACGCGGGTATTATTTCCAGAGGAGAAACCTCTATGCTACCGAAAGTTCTATTGTTAACTTTTACCGCACTATTATGAAATTTAATAAGAAAAGTTCCAGATAAGGATCGATACGTTTCATCTATGTAAATGGATCCATTATAACCATTTAGTAAGATCACGCCAGACTCAATTTCTTCAATTGGTGAAATGTGATGATTATTGCTCGTTACACAAGAAGAGTTTCTATTATTAATAATATTAGGGATACAAGTATTATTTGTTATGTCAATTATTTGATTTTCTTTACAAATTATAATATCGTTATATTTTTCACATTTTTCTTTAATAGCATAAATTGTTTTTTTATTTTTTAAAATTTCTAGGAATTCAAGTTTGATTACATATTTTTCCTTTTATACTGGTCTTAAAATTATATTTTCATACATTTCTTTTTTTGTCAATGGTACCTTAACCATATAAAATATTTTATTATTATTATTATTGTTATACAAAACTGACACTTTGGCAAATTGAAGTGCCTCTTCTGGATTTACAAAAGGAATGTGTTCTTCTTCGAGTTTTTTCATAGCTACTTCGATTTCTTTTTTATTTAGTATTAATGGGTTTACAATTCCAATTTTTGCCCATTCTATTCCATTTGCAATATTTATTAATTCTTCTTTAACCAATCTTATTCTATTTTGTAAAATAATAACTATTTCTTTTTCTAAGTAAACATATTTTCTTACAAGATTTGACATTTTATTAATAATTTCGGTTAAGTTGTTTATTCTTTTATTGAAAGCTTCATTTACATAAAATTGTTTATTGTTGTTTTTATTTAATTCGTAAACGTTATTAGTTATTATTTCAAAGTCGTCATGATCCGGAGATCCTGCGACGTATTTCCAAATTGTTCCTAAAGCGTTTATGGCTCTTTTATTTCTTGTTATGGGTGTTAGATTTTCTAGGACATTGTTAATTTGGGTGAGTTCATGATTGAGGATAGGGTATAGGTTATGGTTATTTGGAATGTTTTGTTGGATAAAGGTATGGGTGTTGGCTATGGATGTTGCGCATTGTTCCAGATCTATTGGATGAATAATATTAAAAGTTCCCTGCTGAATTTTAGCTGTACCTTTATTTATGGTGACAACGTAGGAGGACGAGTAATCCATAATTTGCATTTCCGTCAATGCGTAGGATAAGATTAATCTGAAAAATAAGTTATTGTCTTTTAATGTTGCTTTTATAAACAATTCTGTCTGACATTATTAATACAGTTGTATTTCGGTCTTCTTCTTCTTGTTTATATTTTGGGGTTAATTTTGAACCCAATCTCCTATTGATTTTAACGAAAATGTTTTCTCCTGGTAAATAAGTTTTGGCTGCTTGTCTATTTTTGTTATGGTAGTCCAGGTCTTGTTTCTGTTTTTCAGTCAAGCGATTTATTATTTCTTGTTTTTCCAAAATTGCTTTTCCTGGGTCACTATTAAAATTTTTTTTTAAAAATATGTCAATCGGTTTTTTACCAGTGGTGGAATTTTTTTTTTTTTTTTTTCATAAATTGTTTATTGTATCTTCAATATTTTTGAACTAACAATAATTACTCATATCTTAAGTCTAAAATAAAAATATACTTTTTAAGTCCAGCCAGTGCTAGACAAAAATAATGTTTGTTTCACGAATTTTGCAATCATTTGCGGGTCATCCCTCTAATGTACGGCCAAGAAAAGCAGTATCTCTTCTTTTTAGTCGAATGTAGCCAGGTTCATTCAGCATGTTACGCGCTAAAGGGTTTGGATGAGATTCAAGCCTCTTTAGATATGTGACTACATGTTTCGCTATTTCTGCTTTAACTGATGGCATGTTTAGGTCTTTGTGGATGTTCGAATTTTTTATATACCAGGGAGCAGATGTAATCATACGTAGTATCTTATTTTGGCGCCTTTGAATTTTTTCTACATTGCTAGCTGAGGCAGTGCCCCATAACTGAATCCCATAACACCAAATTGGTTTGAGGATCGACTTGTACAGTAGAAGTTTACAATCTAAGCTCAGGGTAGAGTTTCTGCCAATAAGCCAATTTAGTTGTACTGCTTTTAGTTTCATTTGTGTTAACTTGAAATCAAGGTTGCTTTTCCAAGTAAGGCGACGGTCAAGATGTATACCCAGATATTTAACGTCTGAAAGCTGTGGTATCATTTGGTTATTTATGCGAACAGGAGGGCATGAGTCCCTACGCAGTGTGAAAGTTATGTGAGTACATTTTTGCTCATTCACTTTTATTCTCCATTTTTCTAGCCATTTTTCCAAATTGAGTATGTGGTCTTGTAAAAGTTTTGATGCTTCTTGGGCACTTTCATGAATACTTAAAAAAGCTGTGTCATCTGCAAAAGTTGATGTGTGGACTAGGGTGCTAATTGGCATATCTGATGTGTACAGTAAATATAAAATTGGTCCCAAAATACTACCTTGGGGAACTCCGGCTTCAATGAGCTGTGGCGAGCTTAAAAAGTCGCCTTCTTTTAGTAAAAACTTGCGATTCGTTAAATAATCTTTTAAGAGCTTATATAAGTTTTCGGGCAAGTTCAGCTTCAGCTTAAATATTAGGCCTTCGTGCCAAACCTTATCGAATGCTTGAGAAACGTCGATAAAGAGCGCAGAACAGTATTTTTTTTTCTTCAAAGGTCGTTTTAATTACATTTACTAATCTGTGTGTTTGTTGGATCGTACTATGTTGTTTTCTGAAGCCGAATTGATGGTTCGGAATACTTCCTTTCGCGCTAAGAATTGGATTCAGCTTAGTTATTAATATTCTCTCAAATAACTTTGACACGTGGTGGAATGAATTGATTTATTATATTCCTATAATGTTTTGGTGAGCAAATCATGGAATGAATTATGAAGTTTTCTGTCTTAAGACATCTCATCATCTCGGAAAGAGTAGAGTGAAGTCTCTCTACTTGACCGTTGACGGTACTAGCGTAAGAGGGTGTAGTGTAGGTTTGTATGCCGAATTGATCTTTGAGAAGGAAATTTATCGTTACGGAATTTAGTGATTTTTCATTATCTAAGACTATAAACTTGGGGATGCCAAATGCTAAAATTATTTCCTTCAATGGTTCTTTAATGTATTCGATTTTTGATTTCAGAATTTTTCCTAAAGCGTATTTGGAAAATTTATCTATTGCTGTGAGTACTAGATTTCCTTCAGTAGAATAGATGTCAATGTGAACAATCTCTCCAGGATTTTTTGGAATTGGTGTGGGCTGAAATTGCGATTTGTTAGGTCGACGATCATATTTTTGTTCTTTGCAGGTTTGACAAATTTTTACTATCCTTTTGGCTTTTTCCATCATCTTAGGGAAGTAGCACTTTTGTATTACTTGATTTTTGTTTTCATTCGCATTTCTATGAGCTCTTCGGTGTTCCTTAATCAATACTTCTTCTTGCTCTGTTTCACTTACAATATCTTCTATTTGTGACTGAGTGAATCTTACTTTGATGTTTTTAAAATGTTCGGGATAGAATTCTTGAATTACTCCCATAATTGTTTCGGTAGTAAATAAACCGTTGATTACGCTGGGATTAAGATATTTTTTAAAAATTGATATTAAGGTGTCTTTAGTGTAAAAAGGTTTTATAATAATATGCCTATGGTAAGTTGGGAATGGAATTTCGAATTTATAGTTGTCTTCGTTACTAACTAGAATATGGAGTTGGTTCTTAAAAACATTAATAGGACATTCTATTGCGGGGATCATATTGTCTGAGGAACTTTCTTCACTATGTTGTGTTGCTGTCATCGAATTTATCTGTGGTGGTCTAGATAGTGAATCTGCAACTACGTTTGTTCTGCCTGGATGATATTTAAGTTCGTAGTTATACTCTTCTAAGATGGACTTCCATCTTTTCATCTTGCTGTTTGTGTTCTTGTTACTGAGGGCATGTGTCAAATGTTGGTGGTCTGTATAAATGTTTACTTTCCTGGAACCGTACAGGTAATTTCTCAACGAATTGAGGGCACATATTATCGCTAACATTTCTTTTTCATTAGTAGCGTAATTTTCTTCAGTTTGGCTGAGTGTTTTTGAAAGAAAGATAATGGGCTTTCTGTTTTGCGAAAGTACTGCGCCTATTGCGTAATCAGAGGCATCTGTTGTTAGATCGAAGCTTTTTTCGAAATCAGGGTGAGATAACATGACGTCGCCGGAGATTAGTGAATTTTTTAATTTTTGGAATGCGTCTAAAGCATTTTGATCTAAAGTAATTTTTAGATGTTTGGATGCGTTTTTCGAAATACGTCCTTCCTCCCCTCTTAAAAGGGATGTCAGGGGTTTGGCAAGCTTCGCATAATCCTTTATAAAGTGGCGGTAATAACCTGACATACCTAGAAAACTTCTCAGGTCTTTTAGGGCTTTCGGTGGTGGTATATTGGCTATTGCTTCTATTTTATTTTGGTTGGCTTTGATTCCTGAAGCTCCTACGATAAATCCCAGAAATTCAACCTCTGATTTGAGAAATTCACACTTGTCTAGTTGAATTTTGAAATTTGCCGATTCTAGTATTTTGAATATTTTTCTGAGGTTTTCGAAATGTTTTTTCTCAGTTTTTTAAAAGATGACAATATCGTCTATGTAGACGTAGCAGATTTTCCCTATGTGGTCTCTCAAGACGTCGTCCAGAGTACATTGAAAAATTGAGGGGGCATTTTTCAGTCCGAATGGGAGTCGTCCAAATTCGAATTTCCCGTTATTAACCGAAAAGGCGGTTTTCCCTACGTCACATTCCTTTAAAGAAATCTGGTGGAAACCACTCTTCAAGTCAACAACCGTAAAGTACTTGTTTTTACCTAGATTTGCTAGAACTTCGTTAATTTCCGGAATGGGGTACCTATCAGCCACAGTTACTGCGTTCAGTTTCCTGTAATCGATGACCATTCTATATTTTTTCTCTCCAGATGCGTCCATTTTTTTCGGAACGATCCAAACGGGTGCATTATATGGAGATCTGGAATGTCTGATAATTCCGTCAGATTTTAATTCATTAATTTGTTTTTCTACCTCGCTTTTCAGTGCCATAGGGTAGGGGTATGATTTAGAATAAATTGGTGAATCTGAATATGTTCGGATTTCTCCTTGAACTCGAGAGGTGAATGTAAGTTTTTTGTTGGGATCCGTGAATAGGTTGGGATGGTCGTTTATAATTTGATTTAACTGAAACTTTTGAGTTTCATTTATATGATTGGTTCTGAATTCCATTTTATTAACTGACTGGGAAACGTGTTGATGAATTTTTATTTTAGTTGTATTGTTTATTAACAAATATTTTTCTTTAATATGGATAATTGCATTTAATTCTTTTAAACTGTCATGACCAAGGATAGCATGAAACGATTTCAAAGAAGGTAGCATACAAAATTTTATAGGGTGGTCGGGTAAATTGAATAAAGTTGCGAATGTGTGGTGCGTAATTTTAATGTCTCCAGATACTGAATTTGCAAAAACGGCGTTTTCGTTTTTGATAGGATCGCTAACGAGGCATGGTTGAATGTAGTTTTTGTTCGACCCAGTGTCTATAAGAATTTTTAGAATTTTACCATTCTTCGCTTTGCATTCAAAATACGGGAGCGAAGAATGTGTTAACCTAAAAAATGGATATCTGTGAAATTTTGAGTGGATATTTCGTCTTGTTGATCTCGATCATAGGATTCAGCGTACTCGTCAATTCCTTGGTTTTGAATCAATTGCTTATATTTATTTTCATCACAATTTCCAGCTTGTTCGTCCTGGTAATTCGCTACATTGGAAAGATCTTGTCTACTTGTTTTTTTTGTTATTAAATTGGTCTTTTGTTATTAAATTGGGGTTGATTAAAAGGACGTGGTCTGTTTTGATAGTTTATGTTCCTTATTTGAATTGATTCGTCAACTTCCATAGGTTGAGGCCTTTGAGGTTTCGGTGCCGTTGGTCTTTGTGGTTGAAAATATTGTTGAAAAGGTTGGTCCGATTGAAAACGCGGTTGGGGCTTTTGTCGAAAGTTAATGTTAGGGATGGTTTGACGATTTTGGAATGCATTTTGTTGCATATTATTCATTGGTCTGCTGTATTGGTTAAAATTTTGAAATGTCAATTCTGGATAAAAGGGTTTTCTGTGAATTGTACTTGCATTGCGTATTGGAAGGGGTGGTGGTTGACGTTGTCTATGATTTTGATGTTTATTCGCGTATTCTGTTCTATAGTTTTGATTCTCTAGCTTCAAGCAGAGATGTAATGCTTGCGGGAGATCCGCAGGTTCACGGATGCCAAGGAGTCTTGGTAGGTCTCCACTTAATCCCCTAACAAAAGTATCTAGGGCTTTGTCGCTATAGTTTTACAACCAATTTTATTTAGTATAAGGGACAAATGCGTGTAAACTTCTTGATAAAATGTTTGAATGGTATTTCTTCCTTTAATTAAGGAAGTCATCTGATATTCAAGCGTCCCTAAATCTCGTTTATCCGCGTAGTGCATAGATAGGCATTTTACAATGCAATTCCAATTTAATGGCGTGTTGTAAGTCTCTAAGGCAATGTCGGCGTTGCCTATTATTTTATTTCGGATAACGCTTACAATACCATAATATTTAGGTGTGCCTTTGCTTGAATCGTAAATTTGCAACACTCTATCGACGCTCTTTTTCCAGGAATTAAATTCCATGGGGTTACCGGAGAAATCTCTAAGACTTCTCACTATATCGGGTATTTTTTCTAATTCACTCAAATCATTTCTATATCTGTCTTCAATGTTTTGGTCCCGTAGTTAAGGTCATTGTTTGGATTAATCAGTGCTTGAACTATGTTTCTGCATTGTTGCGCGCAAATAGCGGCTATTCTGTTTTCTAATTCTTCATTGAGTTGCGCTGGATTTGGGATGGGCATAGGAATAGGATTTGGAGCGTTAAGAACGGGAGGTCTTACGAGGTTGTTGGGGTTAGACATGATTTTTCGCGAATTTTGGGAACAAATTTGTTAGAAAAAAAATTTTATTTTATGATTTATAAAAAATAGTAATTTTGATATTCACAGTAAGTAAAAGATTTCTTCCTTATTATTGTTTTGTTTTATTTTGTCTTTTTCTATTTTTATTATAAGGTTTTTTTGTTACTTATGCAATAACTTAAAAATATTCTGGAATATAATGATTTACAGTATAAGGTGAATTGGGCACATTGTGTTGACTGACTGATGTTATTCTGTTGATCTTGTTGCAGCTATCGATGTCGGCCAGATATTTGAATGGTTCAATGGTGAGGACAAAGCTGTTGTTGAATATTATGTTTTTTGGTTTCTTTTAAAGTTTTTATTGCCTTTATTTAATTCAGTTTCATTTGTTGTTTCTTAAAAATTCTTTTGGTTAGTGTTCTTTGTTTTTTCACTTCTTTTCTTTAAACTTTAATTAATTTTTCTTGCAATATTTCTGTTATATGATTTTCCTTTTATATTTTTAATATCAGTTTTTAGTTATTATATTGAGTTATTTGTTCACTGTTCCTTTTATTTGTTGTATTTATTTTCTTCTTATTTTTAAATAGTAAATTTATTAAACTATACCGTCCCGATCACGCGAATTTTGTCCTTTTCGCTCTTCTACTAAGGATTCAATTATGACACTTTATACGGACGGCCGCCTGCGGACGGACACATACAGGCTTAATTATTTTATTTTAGAGTTTTTGTAGTACACTATTTTTGTACCGGTTGCTCGGGCGCCAGTAAATAAAATACTTTATTATTTTATTTTTTTTTTAAAGATTATTTTCATTAAATATTATTGGATCATTATTAGTAAATAAAATTCTTTATTCTTTATTTTTAAAAAGATTAGTTTCATTTATTATTATTGAATCATTATTGATTGGATACTTATTGCTAACTGAACATTATTCTTCTTTTTCAATTCTTAATATTATAACTTATAAACTTAATGTCGAACAGCAATCATCACTTTGAATGCAACGTAAGCTGTTCCAGTTGCATTCAGTGCAGACATATCGTCATCACTTTTAGTAAATATTAAAAAAATTGATTTTGTGAATTGAAATGGAAATATGTCATTGAATTGCGACAGAGGGTATCGAAATTTTTACTCAAAATAAAGTGACTTTTAATTGGGAATGTGTCAGTAAATAAAAAGTAAATATGTTAATTATTAACTTACATTGTGTGAATAACTTCAAACAAAAAACAAACCAGTTTTAATACAACAACAAAGTTGTCTGTAAAATCTTTTTTTTCTCTTTATTTTTTACAACGGCATATTGAATTGATACTTTGAAAATAAAATAAAAACAATAGGGGCTAATGAGCCTCTTTAATTTAAGTAAAAAAAATGTTGACAATATTGAAATAAATACAAACAAAAAAACTAGTGACAATTTGTGTATAAATGCCATGCCAGTATTCCTCGCTGGTGTTAAGCGATGACAATAAAATAACTACAAACAAGTCGCCTTTTGAACACAGTATTACCAAAACTAATACGGATAGTGTAGAAAACCTAAGACGCAAGTAGGAATGAACAGATACATAACTGTATTAAAAAGAGGTCGAAGCCCTAAATCTTCGCAGCTTGCATCAAAGTCTAAAGTACATAAAGATAAGAACTATAATGGAATAAGTTCCCACAATCGTTTTGCTATCTCAGATAGCGAAACAATTGAACCTAAAACGGTACCCAGGTCGTTCAAACCACCTCCAATTTATTTAAGGGAGAAAAACTCGAGCGACTTAATAAAGAAGTTAATTTCAGTTATTGGCGAGAACTCATTTTATGTATTTCCCATCAAGCGCGGTAACATTGATGAGACAAAAATACAATTTATGAAAACAGTTATGGTAAACCAGTAAACGAGTTTGAATGCTTTTATACCTATCAGCTGAAGAGTAGCAAAGGCCTACAGGTGTAATTAAAAGTGTAGATTCATACGTTGATCCAGCTGAAATAAAAACTGGCCTTCAAAAAGAGAGATATAAGGTTAAAAGTGTAGATAATCTCAGAAATCGAGAACGTATCCCTCAACCTCTATTTCGCGTTGAACTGGAACCTGGAGATGTGAGATTAAAGAAAAATGAAACGTACCCTATTTATAATCTGAAATATTTATTACACCGCAAAATAAGAGGAGAGGAACCCCATAAGCGATTAGGACCTGTCCAGTGTCTAAATTGCCAAGCATATGGTCATACTAGGGCTTACTGCAAGTTGCCTCCGGTTTGCGTTGTGTGTGGCGAGCTACACTGTTCCGCTCAATAGGATGACTCGAAGGTTAAAAAATGTAGCAGTTGCGGTGGAAACCACACTGCTAACTACAGAGGCTGTCCAGTCTCTTCCATGGTAAGGAAAACCACTCAAAAATTTAATACTCCCGCTAAGCACCCGCAATATCGAGCAAATGCTCATTATCCTCAGTTAGCCCAACCAACAACCCAACATGTTTCATGCGCGGATATGTTAAAAACCAATGTTTCAGTACATAAAGCGACACCGAAAAATAATTCTACTCCAAATTTGCACCCAGAACCTAAAGAACAACTATCATCTGGTAACCATAATCGTCTTGCTTCGCATCGATACATTAGTTCATTCGTTACATAGTTTTATGAGCTCTATGAGCAGCATGATGCAAGAAATGGTACGCATGCAATTTATTATGTTGCAGGCGGTACTAAACAAACCATGAACTGTTTAACAATATGTTTCTGGAACGCAAACGGCATACGCCAACATAAAAATGAACTCGAATACTTTCTAAATAATCAACAAATTGATGTCATGCTGATTTCAGAGACGCACTTAACAACGAATAGCTTTTTTGAAATTAATGGCTATATATTATATGATACCAAGAACCCCCGCGGACGAGCATGTGGTGGATCGGCAATACTTATAAAGGCCAGAATCAAACATTATTTACT
Organism: Phasia obesa; assembly: GCA_949628195.1. Lineage (NCBI taxonomy): Eukaryota > Metazoa > Arthropoda > Insecta > Diptera > Tachinidae > Phasia > Phasia obesa. Next base: position 68,543,382 of record OX451219.1, read on the forward strand.
GTGTGATTTTTGTGAGGATTACCTTCAAGCAGCAAATATATGCCTTGAAGAATTCCATCAAAACCTTGTTATTTCTTTAATTTATTCACCTCCTAGATTTCAAGTATCAGTTAGTCAGCATAGCGACTTCTTCAAATCACTAGCATTAGGCGACTACAACGCTAAACATACATTTAAAAAAAATTAATAAATATTAAAAAAAAAATTTAAATTAAAAAAAAAAATTATTTTTTTTTTTAATTTCGAAATTTTCGAAAAATTATAATTATTGAAATATTTTTTCTGTATTTATAAATATTTGTTATATCTTGTCGTTTTTGTCACCTGAATTGTTTTTAAGTTTTATACTAATAAAACTTTGAATTTTTAAATACTGTTTCGGTAAATGAAGTTATTTTCTTTAAGAGCTGTTTTTCCCGGAAATGCGAACGTGTTTCTTACCTTTTCCGCATTACGAAAAAACATACTTTTTATGAAAAATTCATAAATTGGTTTTAATGTCACAATACACTGGGGCACCTACATAATTCATATTTTATATAACCGAAAAGCTATAGTTCAGTTCATATTATTTGTTCATTATTTGTGCTCAACATTTTTTCTGCGTCTTGGAGGGAGAAATGAAAATATCAAATAAAGATAATTTTCTAACTGAAATAAACAATTCAATAAAATATTTTTAAAACTCATCTAGAAGTTTTTTTTTTTTTTTTTTTTTTTTTTCATAATTTGTTTATTGAATCTTCAAAATATTTGAACTAACAATAAGTGTTCACATCTTAAATCTAAGGTAAAATAAATTAAACTTGTAAAGTCCAGCCAGTGCTAGACAATAAAACTATTAGTTATACAATTACTGATATTATATAATATTTATTCATCTGATGTTCGGCTAAAAGAAGCAAGATTTCTCCTTCTTAGTCGAATGTAACCACGATCGTTAAGGATGTTTCGAGCCAGTGGATTTGGGTGTGTTTCCAGCTTTTTCAGATACGTTACTGCATGTTTCGCTATTTCATCAGTAACTAATGGGATGTTTAGATCTTTGTGAATGTTTGAGTTTTTTACATACCAGGGTGCAACTGTTATCATTCGTAAAATCCTATTTTGACGCCTTTGAATTTTTTCTAAGTTTGAAGCGGAGGCAGTGCCCCATAATTGAATCCCGTAACACCATATAGGTTTGAGAATCGATTTATACAATAGAAGTTTACAATCCAGTCTTAGGGTTGAATTTCTACCAATCAGCCAAATAATTTGTTCTGCTTTTAGCTTCATCTGTGTCAATTTTGCTTCGATGTGTCTTTTCCAAGTTAAGCGTCGATCAAGATGAATACCAAGATATTTTACCTCTGAATGCTGGGGTATAACTTGGTTGTTTATGCGGATAGGTGGGCATGAATCTCTACGCAGTGTAAAAGTTATGTGGATACATTTTTGTTCATTTATTTTTATTCTCCATTTTTTTACCCACATCTCCAGGTGAACTATATGATCCTGTAGATATTTGGAAGCTATATGGGGGCTTTCATGAACGCTTAGAAAAGCCGTGTCATCCGCAAATGTCGAGGTATGGACTCGGTTACTTGTGGGCATATCCGAAGTGTACAACAGGTATAAAACGGGTCCCAAAATACTACCTTGGGGAACTCCAGCTTTAATTGGCACAGCCGAGCTCAAAAAATCTCCCTCTTTAAGGATAAACTTGCGACCAGTTAAATAGTTTTTTAAAAGATTATAGAAGTTGTGGGGTAAGTTAAGTTTTAACTTATATAGTAAGCCTTCGTGCCATACTTTGTCAAACGCTTGGGAAACGTCTATAAAAAGCGCAGAACAATATTTTTTTTCCTCAAATGTCTTTTTTATTACATTTACCAATCTGTTCGTTTGTTGTACAGTGCTGTGCTGTCTTCTGAATCCGAATTGATGATTCGGAATACATCCTTTTTCGCTCAAAATTGGGTTCACCTTAGTAATAAAGATTTTTTCAAACAGTTTTGACATATTTGTTAGCAGACTTATTGGTCTATATGAATCGACCTTTGTGAGGTCTTTCCCTGGCTTAGGTATCATAGTTATAACGGAGACCTTCCAGGCTTGAGGAAAGTACTCAAGGCGTAAAATGGCATTAAAAATGTATAGTATTATTCTGACTGCTACTCGGGGAAGCTCCATAATCATCTTGTTGCTTATTTTGTCGAAACCATACGCTTTCTTTGGGTTTAAACTACCAATTGCCCCTTCAATATCACGAAGGTTAAATCTTAGTTGTAATATTGCTTCACCATCGATGGGTGGAAGATCAGTTTTATCAGTAGATATATTCGGGATAAATACATTTTTTAGATGGGTAACAAAGAGATTACCTTTTTCGGTTTCGTCTCTTGCCCAGCCGCCACATGGGGTGCGCAGAGGAGGCTTACGTATAACAGGTCTTTTAAGGTTTTTTGTTGCGCGCCACAATGAGTAGTCTGATTTTGAAGAAGCGTTAAGGCCTGCCAAGTATTTTTCCAGGGATTCATTTTTTCTGTATTCTAGAAGCTTTTTTAGTCGTTTTGTAATTTCTTTTAATTTGTGCTTTAATTGAGGAGATCTGTGTAATTGCCACTCTCTACGAGTTCTTCTTTTTTCAGTTAACAGGCTTTCGACGTGTGCAGAATAAATTTTATTGTAACGATTTTCTATTCTGTTCTTCGTAGCATGGTGAACAGATATTTGGAGTTTATTATTAAAATCTGTAAGGCATTGCTCTACATCGTCTGGCGTTCTTAGTGGGATTTTTTCTGAAAGATGAGTGCTGAGGTACTTTCTATATTTCAACCAGTTTATGCTTGTACTAGTCTTTGCTAACAATCCGGAAGGTGATACTATTTTTTGGGAGTTCCAAATAGTAACGATTGTGGGTGAATGATCTGAAGATAACTCTAGGGATGCTTCAACTTCAATAATTTCTCTTGAAAAACCCTTTGTTACCCCAAAGTCGATAACATCAGGTATTTTTTGTTGATCAGTAGGCCAATATGTAGGCCAATATGACATTTAAGCCCATTTTTGAAATTGTTTCAAACAAAATGCGACCTTTTGGGGTAATAAGCCGCGACCCCCAGAAGGTGTGTTTTGCATTGTAATCACCCGCTGCAATGAACCGGGGGCCTAGTAATTTGTAGAAGTCTCGGAACTCACTTTCCGATATCGAAAATCTGGGTGGGGAGTAAATTGAAGATATAACCACTTTCTGGTGAAAGTCTTCAAGACAGATATTTTTTGCCTGCATGTAATCCTTACATAAGTCGTCTAGCAAGTAGTGTTTTAACCGAGCTTTTATCAGAATAGCCGAACCTCCACATGCTCTGCCGCGTGGGTCCTTTGTATCGTAAAAAATATAGCCATGGATTTTAAAAAAGCTGTTGATTGTCAAGTGAGTTTCTGAAATCAGCATGACATCAATTTGTTGATTATTTAAAAAGAATTCAAGTTCGTTTTTGTGTTGGCGTAAGCCGTTAGCGTTCCAGAAACATATTTTTAAAAAACATATTTTTAAAATATCTAGAAGTTGTCATTAATAAAATATGTACATATAAGGTATATTTATCTTACTAGGTAGTGTCGTCCGCCCAGCTGATTTAGTAGTTCGACATGTCAAAAGTTGTATGTGTTCAGAAATTGTATAGTGTAGAAGTGAAAAGGCAATAAAACACATACAGGCCTTCTCAATTTTCTCCTATGTTTTTTGACATTTCGAACTACAAAGCAACAACAAAATGCCATGTTGTTCTTGTATTGTTGTATTTGTTGTAGGGACGCCACTACCTAGTAAAATAAATATAACTTGTGTACATATGTATGTATGTATGTATGTATGTATATTATTAATCAATTTTGTATAGTCTTTTCACATTTCTTAAATATTCCCGATTAATTCGAGTAAAAACCTTAATCGCTTAATCGACGAATATTTAAATTGCAAAATCGATTAATTATTTGCTCTAGTAAAATCGAAACCCGATTAAATCGATACTCTAATAGATACTTACAAAGACCGTCAACACGCCAATTTTTTAAGTCTTTATTTTTTTGCAAGAATTATTTCGTACATAAATTTATTTATTATTGATGTTTAATGCAACGTAAAAAATTAATAAACATACAATTGTTACTATTTTTGTCTAGTCAAAAAAAGCCTTCCAACAATTCATATGCATGGATAGATTGAAAACAATGTGAAAACAATGTGTATGAATTAAACATATAAGTCATTAAATATCCTCAGGCAACACTCAACATAAAAAATAAAGAAAAGAATACAATTTTTCAACCTGGGCTGTTGCAGGTTTATTTGGCTTCTAAATTACACTGCAAAAGTATAAATTCAATGATGCAACATCTGTGCAGCAATTGCCGGGATGCTGTTATTTTTGCCTTTCCGTCTCAAACCTTCATGGTCATCGAAAATAGTAACAAGGTGTTGACTGCTAACTATCTGCAGTTAAATAAAACATATCATACAAAAGATTCCTTTAACATTCGTACAGTCGAATTTGGTTAAGCGCAAATGAAAGATCACACGATTTATTTTTCACTTATCCGGAATTTTCAATTATGAGGACTTCGGATAAGTGAAAACAGATTTCTTTTAAACGAAGTGAGCTCTTGACATTAAAAATAAATAAAAATAATAACACGTATATTCAATTTCAATTCAAATTAATTTTATTAACTACTAGCTGTGCCCGTCACGTCATAGGCGCCCTGACAATATTTTGTTCGAATTTTCTTCAGTTATGGTTTCTGTATATTTTTTATATAGACGCACCCATCCCATCATAAAATTCTAAAATTTGTATAAAATTCTAAAATTATTGTAGAGTTTAACACAACCCGCTTTCAAAAGTAAAAGGTGCTATCAATTTCGCAATACCTTTAAATCGGTAAAATTGCGTAGTTGCTGTACTTTTTCCTCTATTTTCTATTAACCGGATGCGTGGAAATAGTCATTATTCACTTGAAGCGAACTGAAAGGCTTAAAAATTCATAGAAAGTTAAGAATTTTTAATTTCAATAAAGCTATTTTTGCTTTTAACCGGTACACAGTGGACCATTTGACGAGAAAGCGGTCAAAAATCCATAACTTTTGATTTGATTGGAATTTTGACACGCGTTTTTTTTTTTTTTTTTTTTGTTTAGTAGGTAGAACTTTGGTCTTTAATTTTTGTTAAAAACACGAAAAGCGACTAATAAAAAAAGGTTATATAAAATATGTACATTAGTTGTATTTTGGTATAAATCCTAATATTCTCAAGGGCCAAAGATTGGCCGTTTTGAAACAACCCGAGTAAGAGTAAGAATCGAATAAAACTGTTACCTGTAATTGATTCAAAATTACCTCAGATAGAGAAGTTTTAATGTAAAAGTCGTATTTTTCAATTTAAGTTATTTTTTATTTAAATATTTCCATATCAAATTATTGTACATTTATAAAATAAACATTAATCAACTAACATAAATTTTTAAATCAAGAACAAGCTGTTATCTAAATAAAAACAAGTATAACTAAGTGAACTGCAATGCTACTAAAATTAAACAATTTTAGTAAATATTTGTTCTTAATAGTCTTGATTTTTGTCGAATATGGGACATATATAGGTCAGAAGTGAACAACACAATAATGATAATGTCTTCATTAGTACAACATTTAGACATTTTTCTTGTGTTGTGCTCTCGAAAGAATCTGTAGTCTTTGTTCCTTTGTATTGGTAGCATATTGTGTTGAATTACTTGTTCTCCAAAACAAAATTTTATTATTGTAGATGGCATATATCTCCAAGAGTATTTATAGTTATGAATTACAGCTGCTACATGCAAGAACTTGTAAAATGATTTTATTTCGTCTTATTAATTCATGATCTACTCCTGTGATAGACGCAGCAATTTCTGTATCGCAACATCTCTTTGTAACGTTTCCATCATTTGAGTTCCCTCCTTCTTCTTTTGGTTGATCAATTATAACACCTAGCTGATGATATTTTTCTTGAATTTATTTTGTTATGCTTTCTTTTTTCTTCATTTTCTTTACTTTTTCTCACAGTTTCACCTAACGGACCAAATTGCAAACCATAACTTAATTTAAGAGTATGCTCCATAAAACGTATTCTGGCATAAAGAGGGGACGATCAGGGCTACCAAGTAAAAAAATCGTCGTTTCAGCTATAAAAAATCGCCGAAAAATCGGACAACTGAAAAAGTATTTCTTTAACTATTTTATGTTTATATTTTGGTTAAAAACAATCAAAAAATAACAAGAAGTCACATTTAAAGTTAACTTAGCCATAAATATTTAATGTATACTGAAATCAAAACATTTTCTACAAATTATAGTCAACTACTTAATTATATTGAAGACAACAGCTACTTCGTAAACTTTGAGATTGTTGTAGAAATACATATTTTACTCATATAAAAAACTTTTTCAAAAAATAATAAATATTTCTTCAAAACCTTTGGCATGTAGATGAATTTTTTAATTTTGTGACATTTTCTTTTATTGAAAAAATAAAATTGTCTCATATAAAAATAGAAATTTGAAATATAAAAAATTGCTTTTGAGTTTGAAGAATACCATAAATCCTATTGAGAAAATGTTTGGGAGTTATCAAACTCTCAACACCGGAAGTTAATAAAAATCATCTATAAAGAATCGTGCACATAATATTAAAAACCGAACCACAAGGACCAGTTTTACCTCTTTTGACTTACCACAATTTTTTAATCGCTTAAACTAAAAATTTCTCCATACATTAATTTCTGTTGCTTTACTAGATGATGACTGTAAACGGTATAACTTTTTGTCAAGCGCTTTTGACCAGAAATTAAAGTAATACTAAAATTTCCAAATTTCCGCATCAATCGTATTCAATAAACGTTTAGCCGTATGTTTAAGATCTTGCAATTTTATTTCTGCTGAACTTCAAGTGACACTAATAGCAGTTTGTGAAGGTAAGCATTCTTTTTTGACAGAAACCAGATCTCGATACTCTGGTAAAATCCCACAAACCTTTTCATTCGGTCGCTTACGCAATTCCTTATATTGATTTTTAGTTAATTTTAAATATAAAAATAGAGCGAACGCTACTTCTGGAGTAAATTTCATATCTTGAATTGGTGTAGGAATGCTTTTTAAAATCCTTCTTGTGTGTCTTGGGCTCGCTTCTACTATTTTTTCGATTATTTCAATTTGATCTTTCTTATTTTGTGATGTTTGAATTCGATGCAAAAATGAATGATTTTTTGAGAAATTTCTTCATTGATATGCTTGAGCTTGCCTCTTCGAGGTCGTTCACTACATACTTCAATTTGTTTTGCTGGTCGACCCTTTTTCCAATTTCTTTGGGGGCTGTAGATAAACTTTCAAAAATAAGTTCTTTTTTTCACCATTCCTGGTGATGTTTGTACAACCTTTCCTTGTTTCGTCAGCATTCAACGTACCGTTTATTCAAACTCTTTGCAAAATTTTTAATTATTGCTTTATGTATGTCCATTTCAAGTAAATTGCATGTCTTAAGGAATTGATTGTTCCGTATGTGCAACATTATATCATCTACATACATCTTTTTGATGAAAATACATATCAGCGAAAATACTTTAACAGTTCTTTGCCATTGTTCAAACCTTAATAATAAATAATTGTTACATTACCACTTTTGAAAACATAAAAAAAACTCTGTAAGGTTTACCCTATTAAAAGATAAAATATATCTGTTCAGTTCATTGTTTTTACCATTTACATTTTATTTAAATAATTTTCCCATTTTAAAAGGTACTTAAACTATGTTATTGATGTTACCATCTATTAATTTTCTTATGAAAAATCTACCTAAAATAAAAAAAAAAGAATTTACATATCAAATGTAACAATTAAGCGCATTATGTCCCAATTCTTATTCTTATATAACAACTTGCGTTAATTCTACCGTTTTTTATTGCCACCAGAATAATTCTTGCAAAAAAAAACCGACTTCAAAACAGATAGAAGGGCATTAATTCTAAACTAAAAATGTAAGAAGTAATCTGTAAGAATTAGATTTAAACCAAATAAAAGATGCGCCAAAATTAGAGGAAAAAAACTAAAGACTATGGGAATGTCAAGCCTCTCCCTATTACTGTTCAAAAGTTAAGCTATTTTCACCAGCATCCGTATTTTATGGGGACACTATTCAAGCCTCTGTCTATAACGGTTTCAAAGATAGAGTCACATAGATAAAATAACATCACCTATTCGGACACCCTTTAATTTACAATTTTAAATTAAAGACCTGTTGTTATAGAGGACTTGGCCACAAAGATTCTTTGTAAATTTCAACTATCTGCTTATAACGGTTCAAAAGTTTGGCCATATATATCAAATTACATGAACTATTGGGACACCCTTAACATTATAATTCCAAATATTTATACTTTTTATTATACCAGAGAAGCTAGTGGACATTCTGCCTAATTTTCAAGTGTTTGTGTTTAACGGTTCAAAAGATAGGGCCATATAGATCATAGTACATAATTTATGGGGACACCCTTTAGTTTCTAAATTCAAATTGTATACTTGCTATAGTGGACTTTGCAATACAGGTTCCTTGTAAATTTCAGCTGTCTGTCTATAACAGTTCAAAAGTTTGGCCACATACATAGAATTACATTAACTATTGGGACACCCTTTAAGTTCCAAATTCAAAATTTTATACTTTTTGTTATAGCTGACTTAGCAATACAGGTTCTTTGTAAATTTCAGCGGTCTGTGTACAACTGTTCAAAAGTATGGTCATATACATCAAATTAAATGAACTATTGGAGCACCCTTTAATTTAAAATTTTGAATATTTATACATTTTATTATAACGGTCATAGTAATCGACATTCTGTCAAATTTTCAAGGTTTTGTCTATAACGTTTCAAAAGATAGGCCCAAATAGGTCAAATTACGTCACCTATGGGGACACCCTTTAAATTTTAAATTTAGTTTTTTATTACTTTCTGCTGTTGGGAGCTATAGCGATACGCAATACACGTAAAAAACATGTATGTTGTATGGGGACACCCTTTAATTTTTAATATAATGAACTGTTTTTAAAACGGGACCAACCTGAATGCATAACCTTTCAAATAAAGAGAAAAAATTTAAACCGGTTCAGAAATGGCTGAGTTCTGCGGTTACATACATAAAAAAGCAACATTCAGACGAATTGATAACCTCCTTCTTTTTTGAAGTCGGTTAAAAAAACAGACAAAATAACGCAAGCAAATACACTCGCACGACCAATTTTATTTGTAATCAAGAACATTCCTAAAAATGGATAAGTTCATTTCAAGGAATTTTATTAAAAAACAAATATTGAGTTTATATGAATTCCTCTAACATTTTTGTTTTTATGGACAGGGTTCGCCAAAGATGATTTGATCAGATTTATATTAAAAAGGCCAAAATACTTCAAAAAGCAACGTTGCAAAGCTGTCCAAAAAATAATTGGCTTTGTAAAACTTGTATATTAATTAATTTGTGCTGAAAATATCGGACCTTGTGTCAGAAAAATTATTCTGGTACCCACGTTCGCAATCCGGCGTACATATAACGGGGTATAGAAGTGTATGGGAGGGTTCGGACTACAAACTGGTGAAAGTTTTTTTCCTGGTTTTGACCTCTAGTTATTAACTCGATTTTAATGCTATATGGACCTTAAAAAATACAAATTTCTGATAGACACAAAGACTTAAATTTTTGGGAAATAATAGCGTATAAGTTACATAACTAACTATATAGAGTTTATTTTGTATCAAAATCTTAAAAAAAAAAGTTATAGGTATTTAAAATTAACATTTTATTATAAATTTGATTTAACTAAATAAAGTCCATTTTGGACCACCCTGTTCGCTGTGATAATATTGAAATAGAGCAGTAATATTTTGGCTCCCGAGGTACTCTGGTATTTACTTTCAAATGAGTAATATAGCTTTGATATCGGTAACCAAAAAAATGATTTATGGCCGTCTTCTCTGAATATGTGCCACAGTGCGGTGTATGCTTAACCGAATTCGACTGTATGTTTACATGAAATAAAGCGTGAGGTTAATACATACCCAACAAACAAACACAAGGTGGAGAAATTATGAATTTATTGTTTGATATCAAATGTAATTAATACTTGAATCTTTTTCAAACTTGGAGTCAGATTTTAGGAAACCCTATAAGAACTTAAATAATTGCATGTAACGGATTATATTATACAAATAAATCAAGTTTGCTTATTTTGTCATTCATTTCTAATATTCTTGCGGATGGCATAAGCAAATATTCTGTAATAAAATATCTTCCATAAAATTACACCTCAGTGTATTGTGGTGTGTGTATATTCTATGAAGAAGGATTTAAATTGAGTGTGTAGTTTCCAGTATTACTGAGCTCTGCAGGCGCTTTTCTTCAGCACCAGAAGTGCCGATATAGATTGAGAAATAAAACAGAAGATCTCAAATCTTTGCTTAATCAATTATTTCTGAATTTTATTTACAAAAACTACCAACTTATATACTAACTTACACTAAGGGTTTGCATTAATTTGCTGTTCCCTCGGAACTTTGCAAATTTTGACAAATTTTTCTTTTGGTTATCAAACCCAGCAACAAATTAACATATAAAACAAATAGTTCAATTTAGAATTCATATTACAAATTGTTCAACAGTTTACTATCATCATACAGTATTCATGTTACTGCAGACTAACAAAAATTAATCAAAAAAAAAAAAATTAATTAAAGTTCACTGGCTTAAAAATGAAAATCTTAAAAGTATTTAGCGTAAACAAAAAAATGAATTAAATTTCAATTTCAATGTCATATGGATTAAGTTTAGATTAAATAAAATTCTTACCTTGCTGAAGTGGTTATGATAATTATAGATACACTACCTTATATGAGCATTGTTGAATTTCTATCTGTTGTACTACGTACATAAATCGTGAATAAAATCTTAATTTAAGTTTAGAAACAATTTATCGAAACGAATTCCAGACTATAGAGTTTTGGGCTAAACAATTTCTTCTGACGGAAGACTTTTAACTTTTCCTCATCTTTATATAGTACTATAGTTATAGTATTTTTATAGTGTAAATAATAGTTACTTATTGAATATTTAAAATTTATTATCCGAACTATTTGTTAACATACAAATTAATTTTTTAAAATGTATTACATTCTACTAGTGTCTAAAATAAAAATTTTGCTACTTTTTTCTTTAAAATCAATTACCTAATTTGTAAAAAAATATTCTTTCAACTTAGAGCTCAACTTAAGCCTGACATCAATCAATAATTCATTTGTAAATTACATCACTAGGTGGCAGTTGTGCAGTAAACGTCAAATTTCTTTTGTTGGTTGTGTTCTTTTTATATGCACATATAAAACCATTCCCAACAAACCAATACGATTTAGAAATAGCTTGTAACAAGCTTACTAATATTAACTTTAAGCTTACAAATGTATTGTAAATAGTATAGTGAAAGGCTTAACAGTTGTTTAATACAGAAGTTGAAGTTTTGCATTAATATTAGAAGCTATAGCGTGCAATAATTTTAAAAGACTAATTATAGAACAAGCTAACAGAAAAATAGTTGTCTAATAATGATCACAGTAAGCTTAGTTTTGTAATATTTTTGTAAGCTTAGGAATACAATTAAATAACAAGTTTTTTATTTATTTACTTTATTATTTTTCATCGTCTTTTATTATATATTATTATTTTGTAAGTTAACTTTTGGCTTTGCTTTGTGTGCTTTTGGCAACCAACCTATTTTCGGCAAATTGTAAAAATGATTTTAAACTTTTTATAAATTTATCCTTGTCCAATCCAACAGACATTGCAGCATTTAACAAACTCACCACCAGCCTATTTTTGACAAATAGTAAAAATGATTTTAAACTTTTTATAAATTTATTCTTGTCCCATCCAACAGACATTGCAGCATTTAACAAACTCAAAAGCGAATGAGTGTGTCAATGAATATAATATTTGAAATAATTTACTTCTTATGGCTTTTTCTGCAATAAGGGTTCAAACATTCTTCTTCTCATTTGTTTCTTTCTAACAAGGCTTTTCAGCCAGTTCGTCAACTTAATAATTTTCTATAACAGTTTTTGATGAAGTTTGGAGCCGTTACCAACTCTTTTTGCTTTTAAAACATAAAAAACGAATGATAAAATATGAGCTTTTTGGCTTATACTTTTAATCACTCTAACTTACGAGACAGTATTTATTATTACTTACAAGCGAATCCAAAAACTTCATGTTTTTTTTAATTTTTCTTAAAATTTGAAGTCGTTCATCATTTTAAAACGTTTTTCTTTAGTTATTTAAGTTCATTGCGTAGGTCGGTTATCTTTTGCCGCAATGCAGTCACCTCATTTGTGAGCCTTATGAACATTGGCTCAATGTCTATGAAAAATGTTCATTCACCTTCAAAATTAAAAAAAAAATTATATCTTCAGAAAGTAAAATCTCATTTGTTATCACTAAAATTAGAATCAATTCGACTAGAGCTGGCTAGAACTTTACTGGAATCGTTATTCTTATATTTTTTTTTGTACATTTAAAAGCAATTCAACTATTTCTTCTGATTTTTTACGAATACTATGCTTTAATTTATATGCCATATTACAAATTTAAATCTATAATACAATCTAATAAATACTTTTTTATATTATTGAGTGCAGTTTTCGAAAGTCCATTGGTGTTGGATTTTGCAAAACTGCACTCAGCAAGAAGAACTTTAACAAATATCTGAAATTTAGGTATTCAAATGACAAGACATCATATGGTTACGAAACGTTATCAGTAAGTCTTCTGCAATCATAGTTGCTAAACTTTTATCAGACCAATAGTATAGTAAATGTTATTGCAAAAACTGTTACTATTAAAAGTGTTTTTAAAACAATATTCATAAATTGTTCATATTTTGCACTTTAACAAACTGAAAATTTAATTGCATATAAGTAAAACCATTTGTGGTATTTTAAAAACTTAAGTAAAATTATTCAATTTAAGAGTGTTGTAAAATATTGGATATCAATGCATTTACAAAGTTCAAACAAGCATCTTCGCTGGGTAAGTATGTACACACATTCATATTTTGATACACACATATATGGTTTTTGCGATTTAAAGCGTGGCAGTTGCGGGGAATATATTTTACTGACCAAACACAGTATAATAATTTTTATATCTAAAACACTACTTTTTTCAACTGGCACATTGATTGTGCTAAATTTCTTTCAACAGTACATATTACTTTTTATTATACTTAAAAATTTAAATCTCAAATTTTTTAAATCGTTAACGTAAAACACATTCAATAAGGCATTAATTTGTTTTAGAAATATTCGATTTGCTTTTGTGCTGCAACTGCCAATTCGTCCTCTTTAACTTGTCTTGTTAAATAAAAAAAAATACATACGTCTGTGTAATTTCAAATTTATGTCTTACAGCCCTCTGGGTGAATTTTTTTAATAAATTGAATGTTCAGGTTATGTCTAATAAAATATTAAAACTATTTTTCTATACATATGTATGTACATAAGTATGTGTCTGCTATAAGAGTAAAAATATAGTTTTATTAAGCAAAAATGAAAAAGTAATAACATCTGAAACAATGGAAGCGATTAAGGTCATACAGATTTTTTCCTATCAATTACTGTGGAATATTTATGTGTACGTTTTTGTTAAAGCAACTCGCTAGTGTCGTCAGAATAATGGATATAACGCTGTAAAATCAAATAATAATAAATTACTGACATCTGATTACCACTATACTGTTTGATATGTTATGACCCCAGTACTATAAAAAAACAGTCAAAATTAGATATAAAGCCCTTTTTTTAAATAAGAATTTTAAAAAAATGATTGGGCAAGCACCTAAAGTATTTTATATAAAAAATTCTTTCCGTTTTTATATTTCTTATTTATTGTTAACCATATACATATCGTCATGTTATTGATATAATACTAGTAAGCGATAGGAAGCTTCATCCGTAGTGGACACAAACAACCGTGAATGATTTTTCCCATTGAAATTATGATACTCCCAGGAAAAATTATTATATATTTTTTCGGGAACGGCCGTGCTAACAAGGCGTGATTGACCGTTTAAATGGGTATAATTGATGCTGATTTGGTACAATTTTATTATTGTGGCGATACAATTTAAACATTGTCATATCGCAACACTGGTTGGCAGTTGGGTAGTAAACATCAAATTTCTTTATTGCATGCATACATGGGAACATTCATTGTAACATCGTGAAAATAGCAATCTTTTTTCACTTAATTTGCAGAGAGAGCAAACATAAACCCTTTCTTTTGCAGACAGAATCAATTATTTTCGGCTTTGCAGATTGAAATTTAAGTGCTGCCAAATTCAAACACGCATATTTAGTACAAAATTACTAATATTATCTGGCAACACCTATCTTTTTATCTTATTTTTCGGCCTCCATTAAACTTTTTCCATGGCACAATGAACAAGGTAGACTCGCGGCGAAAAAAGAGTACAACTCTGTAATAAAAATACGTACATTTTGTTTTTGTATAAATCATTTTAGGCTGTCAAAACTGAAAATGTTAGTACATTTTGACACTTCAAGATGGAGACAAAAAATAGTCACTTGAGCTCTCGAGTTTACCTGTTATGAATTCGCCTTGCATATTTCCAACAAACCTGTTCGAATTTTAAAATTACTATTTTAATTCAAATTTTTGTTAATATATTAGCTAATCTATATATATATATATATATATATATATATATATATATATATATAAATGAATGTTTGTCTGTATGTTTGTATGTTCTTTATAGAATCGTAAACTATGCATCCGATCATGTTATGAATTTAAGCAAAGTTGTTGCCCATGAGCCGGCGAAGGTTTCTAAGTTGATTCGATTAACTTCCGACAGGTGGCGCCACGGAAAATTACTCAAAATGAATTAAATCGTAAGCTGTGCATTTGACGATGGTATGATCTTTAGCAAAGTTTGTGCGCATGAGCCGAAGGAGGTTCCTAAGTTGGTGGGGTTAATTTCCGACAGGTGGCGCCACAGAAAATTAGTCAAAACGAATTAAATCGTAAACTGTGCAATTGATCATGCTATGATCTTTAGCAAAGTTGTTGCGAATAAGCCGATGAAGGATTGTAAATTGGTGCGATTAATTTCTGACAGGTGGCGCCACTGAAAATTAATAAATACAGAAAATTGCTCTTTTTTCTGAAAATTTGCTGAAGAGAAAATTTTCGCGTTAGAGGTAGTTAAATAGAGCTAAAAGTAGCGCGAAAAGAGTTAAGTTGGCATCGCTGAATACAACACTAATGTTTGCTTAGGGCCAGCAACGCGGACCGGGTCAGCTAGTTTAATTATATTTTTACTTTACCTTACGTAGTATAACGTAAAGTATAGTAATCATGAAAAATCGAGGTCGGGGTTCCGACTGATTTATATGTTATGAGGTCTCCTGAATTCATTTTTAGGGTTCCGTACCCAAAGGGTAAAAACGTAACCCTATTGCTTTCACTTCAATGTCTGTCCGTCTGTCAGATGCTGTACAGCTGTTGCCGCTATAGCAGCAAATACTAAAACTTACAGGGTGTTCCGATAGAGAGGTGTTATTCACGAATATGTGTTTATTTCCTGAACTGTAGGAGGGATACACTTGAAATTTACAAACAGTAATTAAAACTTAGTTCACTATATAATCAAATATAAAAATATAAAACTAAAACTTATAGGGTGTTCGGATAGAGCGGTCTTATTCACGAATATGTGTTTATTTCCTGAATTGTAGGAGGGATACACTTAAAATTTACAAACAGTAATTAAAACTTAGTTCGCTATATAAACAAGTATAAAAAATAAACATCAAAATTAAAGGGTGTTCCGATAGTGGCGTGATTTGCATGTATTAGGCCTAAGTTTTGAACCATAATAGGTAGACTCTTGAAATTTGCACAGAAGATGTATAACTATGGCCACTATAGCAACAACACTAAACCTTATATGGTGTTCCGCAAGTGACGTGTTATTTGCCTTTATGTCTTTATTTCTGGAGCTATAAGAGGCAACCGCTTAAAATTTGCAGACAGTAATTTAAACTATGTTCACGTTATAAGCAGGTATACAATTTTAAACCTAAAAATTAAAGGGTGTTCCGATAGTGACGTAATTTGGATGTACATATATGGCATACGTTTTGAACGATAATAGGTAGACTCATGAAGTTTTTACAGGAGGTGTATTACTATGGCCAGTATAACAAATAGTAAAAATTAAAGGGTGTGCCGACAGTGACGTGATTTGCATGAACAATGATAATTTTCAAAAAATTCAGAAATGGTGTATTTCTATGACCCCTATAAAAACAATAAAAATTTAAAGGGTTTTCCGACAGTGACGTGTTTTGAATTTATAACGACATATTTTTTGAAGAGTAATAGGTAGACTCTTCCGATTTGTATAGAAGATGTGTTACCATGGCCGTTATGATAGTGTATTCTGTAGAATATAGTGTACACTATATTCTGACAGTGACATGTCTTTCACGTATGTATATTGACTTATTTTTTTTTGATAGTAATAGGTAAACTCTTGATATATTTAGAGAAAGAGAATTGCCATGGCCGCTATAACAAATAACAAAATTAAAAAGTGTTCCGACAGAGACATGATTTGTACGAAAATAGCCTTATTTTTTGAACCGTAATAGGTAGACTCTTGAAATGTTTGCAGTAAATGTATGTACTTCGGCCGATATAACAATTACCAATATCTTAAGGGGGTTCCATCAGTGACATGTTTTTCACGTATATTACCTTATTTCTTGAACCGCAATAGGATGTGTATTTTTATAGAAAGTGTGTTACCATGGCCGCTATAACAACAATTACTAAAATTTAAAGGGTGTTCAACAGTGATACAATTTTCGCGATTATGATTTTAATTTTAAAATTAAAGGGTTACTCATAAGACATGAAAAAATTAACAACTTCAATTTTTAAAGTTGTACTAAACATTGTACGGAACCCTTCGTGTGTGAGTCTAACTCGCACTTGACTGATTTATTTCTATTTTCGCGATGATGTCTGTGGGTGGGTGTGTATGCCACTATTTTTGTTGATTTTGTAACAGTCATACCGTTTGGCATATTAAAATGCAATTTAGTATGTGCCTTTGGTATATGGAGATGAAGAGCTGTATAAATTTTGGACATAATCGGGAGAGGACAAGGGGTAGTTTCCTTACTACCAAATTTTGTGAACGGTCTTAAGGTTATACCGTATGGCATATTAAAACGAAATTCAGTGTGAGCCTTTGGTTTATGGAGATGCAGAGCTGTATAAATTTTGAGCATAATCCGGAAGGGGCAAGGGGTAGTTTCTTCACCCCAAAATTTTGTGAACGGTATACAGGTTATACCGCACGGTATATTAAAACGAAATTCAGTATATGCCTTTGGTTTATGGAGATGAAGAGCTGTATAAATCGAGAAGGGGCAAGGAGTAGTTTACTTAACACACCAAACCGAAAATCATTAATTTTTCGATTCGAATATACTTCGAACTTTTATTCTTTATGTTAAATATCCATAAAAATATCTGTTTCCATTGGGTATGGTAAAGTTGAGTGTAGGCCATTCCAGTTTTAATAATATTAATAACACAAATACAAAATTTATAAAAAAAACCTTATGAAAAGCAATATAAATAATCACTCCTCACTTTTATGCATATAGGTCCAATAGCGGAAATTTCGCCCCACATGTTAGTGTGGATTTTAATAGGCACATGTCTTGGCTACATTTTGGCATCATTACTTTTTCTCAGACCAGTTATTGTTTAGAAAAAAATTTCGAAAAACTGTTTTGAAAAAAATCACTCAAGTCAAAAAGTTATGATGCCAAAATGTAGACAAGACCTAGGACTATTAAAATCCCTAACGTTTTGGGCCAATTTTCAGATAAAGCATGGGGTGGTTCAGCAATATTAATAAAGGCTCGAATTAAGCATTATTTACTGTGTGATTTTTGTGAGTACTACCTTCATTAAAGAATTTCATCAAAAGTTCGTTATTTCTTCGATTTATTCACCTCCTAGATTTAAAATATCAGAATCAATATAGCGACTTCTACAAATCACTAGGTGGTTGTTTCATAGCACCAGGCGACTACAACGCTAAACATACATTTTGGGGATCCAGACTAATTTCTCCAAAAGGTCGTGTTTTATTTGACACAATTTGAAAAATGCGTCTGAATGTGATATCGAGTGGACAACCCACTTATTGGCCTACTGAACGACAAAAAGTACCTGATGTTATTAATTTTGGTGTGAGTAAAGGTATTTCAAGAGGAATGATTAAAGTTGAAGCGTCACTTGAATTATCCTCAGATCATTCACCTATTGTCATATATGGAACCAGCAAAATATCGTGTCACCAAGATCTAGCACAAAGATAAATTGGTTGAAATATAAAAAATATCTGAGTACTCATTGTTCGGAAAACATCCCTCTTAGAACACCAGAAGACGTAGAGCAGAGTCTTATTTTGATCAAAGCCTTAAATCAGCTGCCAAACATGCAACAGTAAGCGGACAACTAATAAAAAAAACAATCAAATTTATTCTGCAGACGTCGAGAGGCTGTTGGCTGAAAAAAGAAAAATTCGCAGAGAATAGCAATCACACAATCAACTTAAAAAAAGAAGAATGCATCAAACGGTTAACAGAGTTACTGGAATCCCGAAGAGCAGCATTCCTGAGAAACTATTTAGAAGACCTTGATCCAATTCCCCAATCAGATTATTCATTATGGCGTGCGTGTACAAACCTTAAAAGGCCAGTTGTACATAAGCCTCCCTTGCAAACTTCGTCTGGAGGCTGAGCAAGGAATGATACCGAAAAAAGCAATACAGGCTTAGAGGCCTGAATGAATCTGTTTGAGGATGTTAATAACTAAGCTAAACTGCAAATGATAGCAACAACCGTAAAACATACAATACAATACAATAATGTTGAAAAAGGTTGTTATTTTCACGGAGATTATTTTTCCACATAAATGACATTTTTTCGCCACTAAATTAAACTAGTTTATTGCCATTTTTCTAGTGATGACAATAAAATAATCGAAATATGTGCAAAGGAGTTTGTTTTCTTTTACAATAGACATAAACAGGGCAGACACACAAGATTTGTAGGCAAGGGGTTGAAGAGGTAGAAAGTGTATTTCATGACTATCGTACTGGACATTTTTTCGTTTCTCTTTTCTGCTTTTCGCTTTTTTCTGTGTTGCTTCACATTATATTTCTCAAGTCGGCGTCTACTTACAAACACACACACACGTAAAGTAAATAAATCCGAAAATAGAATGTGCAAAAATCTGTCTGTCTTGTTTATGTCCAATTGTAATAGGTTTAAGACGGGTCAAAAGAAAATTCAATAAATGTCTAAATGAAATGTTTAAGGAACATCTTGTGAAGATATTGAATTTTAACCCTGTGTAATTCTTATTAAAAGATGTCAAATTACATATTCTGCGACGATTTCATAAGGGAGAGAAGGCTGTGGAGATAGCAAAGGCTGTTTGTCTGTCTACAACAACTGTCAGAACTATTAGAAATCGAGATTGAAATAAAATTAGAGAGACTGCAAAATTTTCAACATCATTATATGCTAAAACGGTGACCCGTAGAAGGAGTGCTTTGATGATCAAAATCGAGTCTTTGCTTTCTTAAAGCTAGCAAGGAAAGACTGACTCTTCTTGGCGGTAATGCAAATAGTGATTTAAAATTTAAACCATTTCTATTTATCAGGTAGAAAATCCAAAAGCTATGAAAGGTGGTTTAAAGAATCTACTCCTGTCCAATGGCGAGCAGATAAAAAGGCATGAATAAAAGTATCATTATTTCAAATCTACGTTTTAATTTGTTCTATTCTAGAAATTATAGCTTATCGCAACAGAAAAAACTTAAACTTCAAGGCTTTAGTCCTAGTATACAATGCTCCTGCCCACCCAGTTTATGTTGATGAGTAGTCAGAAAACGTTAAATTGGTATTTTTGCCGCCTAATACGATATCAGTTATTCAGCCGAGGGATCAGGGAGTTATATCGACTTTTAAAAGTTATTACCTTCAACTAAAATTTAATTTTTTTAAGTGAGTCTGATGGACAAAATAAGCCTACCATGCTAGAGTTTTGGAAAAAGTTTAACATTATTAAAGACATTAAAATTATTTGCCATTCGTGGGAGGAGGTTACACCATCTTGCATGACTGATGTTTGGTGCAAAATATGTTCTGAATGTGTTCACAGCATATGCGCTACAGCAGTTGATGGTTCACCAACTGTTCGTGTTGAAATTTCTAATTTAGCTAGAGTCTAATTTTGAAGGTATGGAGGAGGCCGACATAAATGAATTTCTAATCTCGCATAACAAAGAATTGTTTATTGAAGAAATAATGCAATGAAGAAGATGACAGTGATCGTGCAACAGAAATCTCGGAAGAAAAAAATTTAGCCTCCAAATAATTTTTAAAGCGATGTATTTGATTGACCAAGCTATGGAGATTTTTTTTAAATGATCCTGACAGCTGAAGGAGTTTTAAAGTGTCCCAGGCGGTAGCTACGAATATCAATTGCTACAAGAAAATTAATTTTACTTAGAAAAAAAGCTGTTCAGCAAACATTGGACAAATTTTTTGTGAAAAACGCCGACTTACGACAATAGCCACAATTTTATATTATTTTTGTTTTTCAAATGTTTACTTCTTGTTGAATTTTCTTTTCAAAAAGTAGTACTTTCGTAACCCCGGCACCTATCTTTGATCTTTAGATCGTTTGCTATAGAAAATAATAATTCACTTTGCGTAGTGTTTTTTTGGAACGTAGCCACGACTTGAGTTATTGGTATGAAGTAAAATGGAGAACAAAGCTTTGCAAGTGTTTCCTTTCCTGATTTAATATCTGTCAACATAGTACTCATTATTTATGTTAACCTCGTTTGTCGCTACTTTGTTCTCAATTGAATACATCAAAGTATAACGTATGACGTACTCTATGTGCCCCAGACTTTATGCGTCTTTTAACCCCGTTAATGTTACGTCATTAACCGAGGAACATCTGTTAAGTTTTCAAACACATTCCAACAATAGTTTGGAGTACACTTTCACCTGCCTCATACGTTTTATAACCGACCGGTTGTCGAGTGCAATGAGAACTTTTCTTCCCTGCACCCGACATTCCAGTGGGTAATCCAACGCATGCAGCAACTCAAGCAATTCTGCCTGGCGAGCGGAGACGTTCTCCCCCAAACGGAGACTACAGGACAAGTTCAGCTCAGGTGTGTATACACGTGCTCCTGCTCTACCGTCCATAAGAGAACCATCAGTTAAAATGCTGATGTCGTTCTCAATACACTCATTTTGTATAAAGCCTTCCACAATGAGTGTCCGATGCAGTCTTTCGACTATCTTTCTTCTACTCATGCGTTCCATCGGCATTAGAGCTTCCCTAACCTCTTTAGTAACTAGGTCCAGGATGTTCTTATGCTCGAAAGCTAAGCGAAACGGCATCACTCTTCATACGCAAAGCTGACATTGCAGCTGTTGATCTAACTATAAACAGTGCGCTGGCAACACTGTTTGAAAGAAATTGACTTTTTGGCAGTGCTAAAAAGTTTCAAACTAATTTTTTCAATTAAATAGTTCTTAATTAATAAAAAGTTTTGCAAAAACTAAATCAACTAAATTTTTTATATTAAGTTTGATAATGACCCTAAAAATAATGGAATTTCTTAAACGATATACCTGGTAAACATGATTTACATGATTTCGATATTTGAACGTCGTCAGGGGACAGAATTTCGGATAACCAAACTAAAGCTAATCTTTTGAATGAGTACTTTGTACACACAATGGACAGTCTACGTCAACAAATACCATGCTTACCTGGTGATAATTGTAATAATCTTAGAACATTATAACAGAACAGTGAACGTTTTCGACTTGAACCAGTAACATTGAGTAAAATTTATAACATTATAAGCAAAAAAAATCTTCTGGGCATGATAACATTACACAAAAGTTAATTTTCAATTGCAAGCATATGATTGCACCAATTTTGGTATATATTATAAATAGAATAATTACAACTAATGAATGCCCCGATCAGAGAACTGCAAGAATGCCTAATTTTGCTACTCTAAGTATACTTAAATGCGGTTGCGGTGTGATCGCCACCGCATTTCTTGAGTACGAGTGTTTACTATACCCATACCATTTGAGTATTGCTAAGTTTGAGTGCCTAGCATACTCAAGTACGTTTGTATGCGGTGTCGCCTTTACTTTACTTCGTAAAGACCTTTGTTTACATTCAACAATCGTACTCGTACTTAAAACCACAAATCAGACCAGATAAGACACGAAAATTTGAGTGTTGCCAAATCACAGCTTTCGTTCGAAAGGGATAGCAAGAGTTAATGATTTTCTTATATTACTATCTCTTTCTGGTTATAGCTGCAATTTGACATTTTATTGTTTACAAAATAATTTGTGAAATTGCTGAAAAATTTTAATTTCTGTGAAAAATTATGTTTTAAAATAATTTGTGGCTAAAATAATACATAAAGAAAAACCATCCGCAGGCGGCCAAATAAAAATATATAAAAGGAAACAAACAACAGGAAAAAATGTAAGTATAACAAAGGTTTTCTATTGAAATAAATTTGTTTATAATTAAATTATTTTGCTATTTCAGGAGTCGCCGATGCATAATGGGCTGCCCAAAAGGGGAAAAACTTCATCAGCTTCCGAGAAATCCGACAAAGTAAGTATTTACTTGGTTAAATTTACTTGGTTAAATTTTAAATTTACATGGTTAAATTTTATATGCAAATTATGTCTCTGAACATTTCATATGAAATTGTGATTGTGTACTACATTTTTGAACAAATTGTGTGAATATGGGTATCAATATAAAGCTTTTGGAAATGTCTATCAGGTGGTGCTAAAACTTTAAAAAAATTTAACTCATTAAGAATCGGTGACATTTTTTGATGAAATTTTATGCATAGTACGTAGGAAAATTTTAGTAAGCGATGCCGGTATTGGTCATACCACAGAGGAGAAGATTCTTGTGTCCGGCCGAAGGCCGGCAATGCTGAAAATCTTTAGTAAGCGAAGCCGGTGTTGGTCATGCCATAGAGGAGAAAATCCTTGCGCCCGGCCGAAGGCTGTCTATGCAGAAAAACTTTAGTAAGCGAAGCCGGTGTAGGTGTTCGATTTAAGGGTTTTATTTGTTGTTATATTTAACCGACTTCAAAAAAGAAGGAGGTTATCTTTTCGTATGAATGTTACTTTTTTATGTATGTAACCACAGAACTCAGCCATTTCTAAACCGATTTTAAAATTTTTTTCTTTATTTGAAAGGTTATGCTTTCAGTTTGGTCCCATTTTAAAAACAGTTCATTATATTAAAAATTAAAGGGTGTCCACATACAACATACATATTTTTTAAGTGTATTAAGAACCGTAAAGGGCAACAAATTAAAATTTTAACAAATTGCGTGTCGCTATAGCTCCCAACAGCAGAAATTAATAAAAAAAAATTTTAAATTTAAAGGGTGTCCCCATAGGTAACGTAATTTGAACTATTTGGGCCTATCTTTTGAACCGTTATAGACAAAACCTTGAAAATTTAACAGAATGTCGATTACTATGACCTTTATAATAAAATGTATAAATATTCAAAATTTTAAATTAAAGGGTGCTCCAATAGTTCATTTATTTTGATGTATATGGCCATACTTTTGAACAGTTGTACACAGACCGCTGAAATTCACAGAGAACCTGTATTGCTAAGTCCGCTATAACAAACAGTATAAAATTTTAATTTGGAGATAAAAGGGTGTCCCAATAGTTAATGTAATTCTATGTATGTGGCCAAACTTTTGAACTGTTACAGACAGACAGCTGAAATTTACAACGAACCTGTATTGCAGAGTCCACTATAGCAAGTATACAATTTGAAGTTAGAAATTAAAGGGTGTCCCCATAAATTACGTAATTTGATCTATATGACCCTATCTTTTGAACCGTTAAACACTTGAAATGAAAATTAGGCAGAATTTCCACTACTTTCTCTTGTACGATAACAAGTATAAATATTTGGAATTATAATGTAAAGGGTGTCCCAATAGTTCATGTAATTTGATATATATGGTTAAACTTTTTAACCGTTATAGACAGATAGTTGAAATTAACAAAGATTCTTTGTGGCCTATTCCTCTATAACAACAGTCTTTAATTTAAAATTGTAAATTAAAGGGTGTCCCAATAGGTGATGTTATTTGATCTATGTGCCCCTATCTTTGAAACTGTTATAGACAGAGGCTTGAATGGTGTCCCCATAAAAGACGGATGCTGGTGAAACTAGCTTAAATTTTGAACAGTAATAAGTAGATGCTTGACATTCACATACTCTTTACTTTTTTCCGTTAACTTTGGCGCATCTATTATTTGGTTTAAATCTAATTCTTACAGATTACTTCTTACATTTTTAGTTTATAACTGGTGCCCTTCTATCTGTTTTGAAGTCGGTTTTTATTTAAATTCAAATAAAGAAAAAAAATTTAAATCGGTTTAGAAATGGCTGAGTTCTGCGGTTACATACATAAAAAAAGCAACATTCAGACGAATACATATCCTCCTTCTTTTTTGAAGTCGGTTAAAAAAAAGTTTATCATCACCTGATAGATATTTCCAAAAGCTTTATGATGATACCCATATTGACATAATTTGTTCAAAAATGTAGTGTAAAATCATAGTTCCATATGGAAAGTTCAGAGACCCATAACTCGGAAAATAAGGGCGACCGCCAAATTTTTTATTTTACATTTTTTTTAATAATTTAAATAAAATTTTAATATTCAAACAGGTTTTTGCCGTACGAAGAATAATTGCCCTGAGTTGGCAGGTCTTTTTTACTAATCCTGACTACAAGCTCAAGGTAAAAAAATATATTACAAGTTTAATTTAAAATTTTTTAATATTTATATGTAACTTTTATTTTTCTAATTGCAGTTTTCTAATAACGTAGACAGACGACAGAGTTAATGTGCATTATCAGTCTTAATTCAAATTAACTTGTGTGTTAACATGACATGATGTGTTTTCCTGAATACTATCATATCTGAACAAACAAGTCGATCGGCAGCAGCAGGTATCCATATCAACCACAAACTCTTATACATTACATTTAAAATTTGTTAAAAATTCTTTAAACTTTTTATTCTGTTAGACAATTAAAATACAATTGTTTGTTTGTTTTTATACTTAAAACCTTTATTTCTTACACAGTTTCGAAATACTTGTTAAACAACAAATAATTACAAATAGCAAAACTAAAAACAAAAAATATATATTTGTTTTTAATCATCTTTAACACATTGTAAAATTTTACAAATTATACATATACGAGTATATACTCTCATTGATATTGTTTTATTCAAATGAAAATATTATGTAATCAATTGTTAGTTTTGTTTTTAAATTTTGTATAATAATTGAGCATTTAAGAATTAAATCTAAATAATGAAAACATTAAATATATTATATTTAGTTTGTAAATTAAATTAAATAAAATAATTATTTAAATAAGAACAAAAATTTTATTTATTTATTTATTACCGAACTACCTTACAATTAAAATTATAAGTTAATATAAAAAAACAAACAGCTTTAACAACATCGGCCGTTAGCTCTGCATTTTATAAATACAAAACAAATAAAAACAATAAAAAAACTTAAATTAAAAAATTTAACAAATCAATTAAAAAAAAATAGTACAAGAAAAATATTAAAACAAAGATTTCAATTTAATATTATACTTTGTAGGTACATATGTATAAAGAACTTATAAATATTTTGAGTCAGGCAAAAATATATAAATTTATGTATCTATAAGAATGACTTTATATAAAACGTAAAATAAAAACTTTAACAAATAAATATTCAAACCGAAAATAAATTCTTACATTTAAATTCAAATAAAGTAAAATTTTTTTTTTTTATTTGAAGATATTTAATAATTATGATTAAGATTTTAACTTGGGCTTCATAGGCGTAGTATTTTCAAGTGGTGCAACATGACAACCCATTGGAGCGATTAAAACGTCAACCGATCCATTTGCCATTTATTGCTTGCAATTCGTTTTCGTTTCTGCCTTTTTCACAAAACAACGTAACGTTCATTTCATAGCTTGCGTACAATGCGATAATACTAGCGGCCCAATTTACCTTCAATGAAAATGCAATTTATTAGAGGTTGTATTTATATCACAGGGTATTGAAATTGTTTTGCTTACCTTAATTTTTATCGGAAATACGCATTTATATCATAAGGCAATCGCGGCTGATTAATAAGAGCAATGAATACTCGATAAAAGCATGTGGATCATTGCTTGGCTAACGTATATATTAAAACTTTCCACCGAATCCATTAACTGAAACGAGCAATTGTTAAATCGATACGAATGCATCCAAATTCACTAGATAAATATATTTATTTATATATTTGTAAAATATATACATGTATATATTATCTATTAAGTTTCCACCATAATATTCAAAAACATTTCTTTGCAACTTTGTACATGAAGCTGACGTGCACTTCGCCGGACAACCATTCATGTAATGCATATAAGCATCTACATATATTGCACAATTCTTACGAAGTCCCATACATATTAAAGTTGTTTATCATAAGACCTCTAATAATTTAGCCATTTCCAACAGCATTTGTGTTCAATTTGTTCCTGAATTCTGTTGAATTGAGACTTCTTGAACAAATACCACTAGGAAAATTTTGATTGCCAATTTTTGTAACAACCTTATGCACATGTTGTATTTTTTTAGCTTTTAATAGCACTTTGGAACCACCGCAATATATTTTTATAAATTTTAACTTCTTTAGTTCACGAAAATTTATATACTTTTAACTTTTTTTACAAAAATACAATTTGTGCTACAGTTCAATTTAAATTTTTTTTGTTTACTTCATGCATAACATATGTTTGAAAAGGCTATGTATAGCTGTTTCTGTTAACTCATTGCGATGAATATTATTGGTTATTTTTTTATTCACTCTATCGAAAGCTGTTAGTACGTATGATAATGTACTTTTTTAAACGTCACAAGTGGGTAATCTGGTTAGTAATCTGTGCTTAAAACCACAAATCAGACCAGATAAGACACGAAAATTGGTGTGTTGCCAGATCACAGCTTTCGTTGGAAAGAGATAGCAAGAGTTAATGCTTTTCTTATATTACTATCTCTTTCTGGTTATAGCTGCAATTTGACATTTTATTGTTTACAAAATAATTTGTGAAACTGGTGGAAAATTCTAATAAAATTTGATTTGTGTGTAAAATTAATTGTTATAAATAGCTTTAAAATAATTTGTGGCAAAAATAAAATTTGAACAAATATCATAAAAAGAAACAAACAAAAGGAAATAAAACAACAGGAATCCAACAGGAAAAAATGTAAGTATAACAAAAGTTTTCTATTCAAATTAATTTGTTTTTAATTAAATGGATTTGCTATTTCAGTAGTCGCCGATGCATAAGGGGCTGTTCAAAAGGGGAGAAATTTCATCAGATCCCGAAAAATCCAAACAACTAAGCATATTACATTTGTTAAATTTAAAAGTGAATTATTGCCCGGAGGATTTTGTGCATCAGAAGGAACTATGATCCTATGTACAAATTTCGGTTTAACAGTGTGTACTTCCAATTGATATTTAAAGACAATTGGAATTATTTATTTTGATTTATGTAATATAATATGTTACAAAAATATCGTCTTGCTGGATTAAAATATGTCTTATATAAGCAGGTTCTTACATTGGATAGATAATTACACTGAGTTGGCAGGTCTGTTTTGTTAATGGCGACTAAAATCTCAAGGTAAATAAATATGTTAAAAGTTTCCTTTTAGTTTTTTTAATATATGTATGTAAATTGTTTTTACTAATTTCAGTCGTATTTAAATCTAACCAAATTACCTATTGGTGACATTCTCTTCGAAAAAAAAAACTGGTGCTGGAAACTATGACATGTATCTTTTCACTGTAATCTTCTTCCTTAACTATCTACTTATACTAATAAATTGAAAAATATGCTACAAATATCTCCAACAACTGCAAACTATTATTTATTACGTTCACCATTTTCTGCTGTTTACGTTACTTGAAATTAGTAACAAAACATTAATAAGACCAGAAAATAAAAATACATAAATTACTTTATTTAAAATGTTCACTTAAAATCCAAAACTAAATATGAAAACTGAAAATAAATTTTCGATTTAAATTCAATTAAACTAAAAATATGTATTTTTATGTAATTTAGTGCAGCATCATTTAATATTAATGATTACGTGGTGGAGTAAGCTTTCGTGTTGACCGAATGTTGGCACGAATGCAACGTGAACCAATGAACCAAAAGCAGGATCATTTTCGCTCCTGCTTTTTTTACAAACGATACGAAGGCGTATTTGATTTCATATTTTGAGAATAGCGTGTAATGGGCCAGTTAAGTAAATCTTTCGGTTTCTATTTCAGGACTTAGATCTCGCGCAAAAACATGTGAGCTAGTTATCAAAACTAGTGGCACAATTTACCTAAAATTAAAATGCAATTTATTTTTCGTATATATAACAGTACATTCATATTGATTTGCTTACCTTATTTTCTTTATCGAGAAATAAACGTTTATTAATTGCTGTTGATTAATAAGATCAATAACCATAGGGATCATTGCTCGTGTAAAATTTTACAACTTTTCAATGAACCCATTTTACTAAAAAAGCAACTAAATACGAAGATGCATCAAAATTCCCTACACATATTTTCGGTTGTAGTTATAAATTTTTGTAGCAGATTTTTGCATTTCTTTTACTAATCTAGTATTTTGTTTGATTGTAGCTGATTTAGTTCGTCTGCTGACAAACACTCTTATTGATATTTATGAAATATAGTTGTATACTGTTTTAGGTTTTCGTTTCTTAGGTCCTCAATTCCACACGAATCCCTTAAAACGTTAGATTTGGTTCGAAATAATATTATAAAGTATCATTATATAGGGCATCAACGGATTAATCTTTTTTTCTCACCGCCATTATCATGTACAAGAACATTTCTGTTCTGGTTGCTAACGTGCACTTCGCCGGAGAACCATTCATGTAATGCACATAAGCATCTATGTATATTGCACAACCCTTATGAAGTCACATGTATAAAATTGTTTACCATAAGGAATCAAATAATTTAGATGGGACTCCTCCGCTTCCAACTGCATTTGTGTCCAAATTTTCCTTGAATTCTCTTTAACATTGAGACTTTTTGCACAAATGCGACTTAAAAAACTTTTATAGCATATTTTTTCCAACTTTATGATCATGTTGTATTTTTGTAACTTTTAACTGCGCTTTGCAACAACAGTAATATATTTTAATAACTTTTAACGAAATTATTGTACCAATTTACTTTAAATATTATTAAGAAAATATAATTTTTGTTAAAATTTTATTTCCAATTTTTGTTTACTTAATTGAAAACATATGTTAGTAATGACAACATATAGCTGGTACTTCTTACTCATTGCTTTAAACATTTTTTTTTATCTTTTTGTTCACTTTATCGAAAGCTGCAAGTACAAATGATAATGTACTTTTTTAAACGTCACAAGTGGGTAATCTGGTTAGTTATCTGTGGTTTTAACAAATACGAAGATGCATCAAAATTCCCTACACACATTTTCGGTTGTAGTTACAAATTTTTTTAGCAGGATTTTGCATTTCTTTTACTACTCTTATTTTGTTTGATTGTAGATGATTTAGTTCGATTGCTGACAAACACTCTTATTTATATTTATGAAATATAGTCGTATACTGTGTTAGGTTTTCGTTACTTAGGTCCTCAATTCCACACGAATCCCTTAAAACGTTAGATTTGGTTTGAAATAATATTATAAAGTATCATATCATAGGGCATCGACGGAATAATCTTGTTTTTTCTCACCGCCATTATCATGTACAAGAACATTTCCTTATGTTCTGTTTGCTAACGTGCACTTCGCCGGAGAACCATTCATGTATTGCACATAAGCATCTATGTATATATATTGCACAATCCTTATGAAGTCACATACAAGTATAAAATTGTTTACCATAAGAAATCAAATAATTTAGACGGGACTCCTCCGCTTCCAACTGCATTTGTGTCCAAATTTTCCTTGAATTCTTTTTAACATTGAGACTTTTTGAACAAATGCCACTTAAAAAACTTTTATTGCACATTTTTTTAAAACTTTATGAATATGTTGTATTTTTGTAACTTTTAACTGCGCTTTGCAACAACATTAATATATTTTAATAAGTTTTAACGAAATTATTGTACCAGTTTATTTTAAATATTATTAAGAAAATATAATTTTTGTTAAAATTTTGTTTCCTATTTTTTGTTTACTTAATTGAAAACATATGTTAGTAATGGCAACATATAGCTGGTACTTCTTACTCATTGCTTTAAACTTTTTTTATTTTCTTTTTATTCACTTTATCGAAAGCTGCAAGTACAAATGATAATGTACTTTTTTGAACGTCACAAGTGGGTAATCTGGTTAGTTTTCTGTGGTTTTAAGCACAGATTACTAACCAGATTACCCACTTGTGACGTTTAAAAAAGTACATTATCATACGTACTAACAGCTTTCGATAGATTGAATAGAAAAAGAACCAATAATATTCATCGCAATGAGTTAACAGAAACAGCTATACATAGCCATTTCAAACATATCGATGAAGTAAACAAAAAAAATTTAAATTGAACTGTAACAAAAATTGTATTTTTGTAAAAAAAGTTAAAAGTATATAAATTTCCGTGAAGTAAAAAACTTAAAATTTATAAAAATATATTGCGGTGGTTCCAAAGTGCTAGTAAAAGCTAAGAAAATACAACATGTGCATAAGGTTGTTACAAAAATTGGCAATCAAAATTTTGCTAGTGGTATTTGTTCAAGAAGTCTCAATTCAACAGACTTCAGGAACAAATTGAACACAAATGAAATGAAGAAGTCCTGGCTAAATTATTAGAGGACTTCGTAAGAATTGTGCAATATACATATGTAGATGCTTATATGCATTACATGAATGGTTGTCCGGCGAAGTGCATGTTAGCTTCATGTACAAAGTTGCAAAGAAATGTTTTTGAATATTATGGTGGAAACTTAATAGATAATATATACATGTACATATATATTTTACAAATATATTTATCTAGTGAATTTGGATGCATTCGTATCGATTTAACAATTGCTCGTTTCAGTTAATGGATTCGGTGGAAAGTTTTAATATATACGTGAGCCAAGCAATGATCCACATGCTTTTATCATTCATTGCTATTATTAATCAGCAGCGATTGCCTTATGATATAAATTCATATTTCTCGATAAAAATTAAGGTAAGCAAAACAATTTCAATACCCTGTGATATAAATACATACCTGTAATAAATTGCATTTTCATTGAAGGTAAATTGGGCCGCTAGTATTATCGCATTGTACGCAAGTTATGAAATGAAAACGACACGTTGTTTTGTGAAAAAGCCAGAAACGAAAACGAATTGCAAGCAATAAATGGCAAATGGATCGGTTGAGTTTCAATCGCTCCAATGGGTTATCATGTTGCACCACTTGAAAATACTACGCCTATGAAGCCCAAGTTAAAATCTTAATCAGAATTATTAAATATCTTCAAGTAAAAAAACATATTTACTTTATTTGAATTTATTTTCGGTTTGAATATTTATTTGTTAAAGTTTTTATTTTACGTTTTATATAAAGTCATTCTTATAGATACATAAATTTATATATTTTTGCCTTACTCAAAATATTTATAAGTTCTTTATACATATGTACCTACAAAGTATAATATTAAATTGAAATCTTTGTTTTAATATTTTTCTTGTACTATTTTTTTAATTGATTTGTTAAATTTTTTAATTTAAGTTTTTTTTTATTGTTTTTGTTTGTTTTGTATTTGTAAAATGCAGAGCTAACGGCCGATGTTGTTAAAGCTCTTTGTTTTTTTATATTATCTTATAATTTTAATTGTAAGGTAGTTCGGTAATAAATAAATAAATAAATTTTTTGTTCTTATTTAAATAATTTAATTTCAAGTATCGTTAAAACATACAAACTAAATATATTATATTTAACGTTTTCATTATTTAGATTTAACTCTTAAATGCTCAATTATTATACAAAATTCAAAAACAAAACTAACAATTGATTACATAATATTTTCATTTGAATAACAAAATATCAATGAGAGTATATACGAGTATATAATATATATATAATATATAATTTGTAAAATTTTACAATGTGTTAAAGATGATTAAAAACAAATATGTATATATTTTTTGTATTTAGTTTTGCTATTTGTAATTATTTGTTGTTTAACAAGTATTTCGAAACTGTGAGAAACTGTAAGAAATAAAGGTTTTAAGTATAAAAACAAACAAACAATTGTATTTTAATTGTCTAACAGAATAAAAAGTTTAAAGAATTTTTAACAAATTTTAAATGTAATATATAAGAGTTTGCGGTTGATATGGATACCTGCTGCTGCCGATTTACTTGTTTGTTCTGATATGATAGTATTCAGGAAAACACATCATGTCATGTTAACACTCAAGTTAATTTGAATTAAGACTGTTAATGCATATTAACTCTGTCGTCTGTCTACGCTATTAGAAAACTGCAATTAGAAAAATAAAAGTTACATATAAATATTAAAAAATTTTAAATTAAACTTGTAATATATTTTTTTACCTTAAGCTTGTAGTCAGGATTAGTAAAAAAGATCTGCCAACTCAGGGCAATTATTCTTCGTATGGTAAAAACCTGTTTGGATATTAAATAATATATATTATAATCAAATACAAGAATATTTTCTACCAGTTTTCAGTTAATAATAACACAAAATTGTATTTATTTTTAGATGATTTTAGTATTATAATGAAAACTGGAAGAGTTGCGTTTAATTTGAATTTTGAACTATTGGATTCCAATAGTTGATATTTTTCGACCTTATCTGGTCTAGATCCGTAATGTTTTGTTAAAAACAGCATCACCTCGTGAAGGATGTGGCTCTTAACCACGCATGACGGTCTTGAGTAAGGGGAAGCTCTAAATTTTCGCTACACTTACTCCTGGATTATTGTTTAATTTCTTTCAAACTATCCTCGATGCCATATCAGCAAACAGCGTTGAAAAATTAATGTTTTTAATTTAATTATTTTACATTTCACAAAATATTTGTTTGTGTGTTTTTGTGGGCTGTTATGTTTTGTGTAATGTGTTTACGCTCATTTTAGTTATATATGTATGTAATAAAGATGCAAGAACATTTAGTAAAAAGAAAATAAAAATGAGCGAAAACAATAGTGATTTAACAATAATAAAAAATTAATAAAACACAAAAAGCAGGTAAAAAATCAAAAGAAATAAGTAACAATTAAGCAATAAAATAATAAAACAATAACAGAATAAAAATGAGTAAACAACAATAATGATTAATTAAATAATGAAACACAAAATAAAAAGCATGTTTAAAATTCAACAACATTAAGTAATAAAAATGGATAAAGTAATGAAATAATAAAACAATAATGGAATTAAAATGAAAAATAAACAATAATGATTTAATAAATAATAAAAAACAAAATAAATATCATGCTTAAAATTCAACAGTAATAAGTAATAATAATGGATAAAGTAATGAAATAATAAAACAATAATGGAATTAAAATGAAAAAACAATAATGATTTAATAAATAATAAAAAACAAAATAAAAATCATGCTTAAAATTCAACAGTAATAAGTAATAATAACACAGGGCAACAGCAAAAATATGCTCGAGTAACTACTATATACATTTGATGTATCATGGCTACCTTAGTACAAAAATGGTAAAATTTTTAAATTCTATGGATAGATTTTTTTTTAAAAAATTTTTTTTTAAAATTGCAATTTTTTTGAGACGTTTCTTCAAATAATTAATGATAACTCAAAAACTACTAGTCCGATATTATTAAAATAAATTCAGAAAAATTAAGATTTGCATAGCCTTTAATTCGTCTATATATCGCGTTTCAATCGGATCAATAGTATCGGAGTTATAATAAAAAACTTAAGAAAAAAATATATTTTTTACGTAAAAATGGCAAAAATTTTCGTTTTAAAAAAATCATAAAAAATCGAAAACGGCAAAAAACTTCCAGATTCATTTTTTTATCGCATAGCGACATATAATAGCAACAAAATGAGATATCGACCATAAAAATCGATTGATTTTTTTCGAATTTATTCACATTTTAGTGAATTCGCTCATTTTCACAAAATTTTAGTTTTTTGCTTGATATACGCATTATAGCGGGTTTTCAAATGTGTGAAAAACATAAATTTTCCAATTTCAAGGGGTGCATGTCGGATTAATGTTAGATTTGATGAGAAACTTCCACCCACAAAATTTTAGTCGAATTCGACAACGTTAACACGTAGCGCATAGGCCCCAAATCTGAAAAAAAGCGTTTAAATCGAAAATAATTGACAAATTTTCAGTTTTTGCAAAATTAACGCTATTTATTTCCCCTTTTGCAAAAAAGTGGATCCTGGTCCTTAGGGCAAACACAATGAGATTTACAATAAGCTACATATCTTTTAAATCGGTTAAACAGTTTTCAAGTTACTTGCCGAAGGCAATTGACAAAAAAATGTAACTAAGTCAAATCGATGGAATAGATCGAAAATGCATTTCATTGTTTTATTCATGTATTTTCTTTTATTTTATATTTTATTATTTAAATTTATTACAACATATAAAATAAGGAAATAAATAAATAAATATTATAAACTACAAACTTTGGAATTTTCTTTTATGACATTTTCTATTATTGAATAACGAAGTGTTGCTCTGAATACTCCAGCAAAAATCTGCCATCATGTGTGCATCCCAGCGACCCTGGTATCTTTCCTCCATTGTCCGAATATCTTGGTGAAATCGTTCGCCCTGTTCCTCACTTAAGTCTCCTAGATTTTCAGGAAAACGATCTAAGTGACTGTGAAGGTAATGTAACTTGATGCTCATGTTGCATCCAAGATTCTGGAAGTGAGTTAACATCTCTTCAACGTGCGCAACATAATCATCATCCTTGTTATTTCCTAAGAAATGTTGAATAACCCATACAAACGAATCCCATGCATTTTTCTCAATTTCTGACATTGAACTGAGAAAATCGGTATCTTTGACCAATTTGCGAATTTGTGGGCCGTCAAATATTCCTGCTCTCAGCTTTTCCATACTCAAACTTTTAAACTTCCTTGAAATATACTGGAAACATTCACCATCTTTGTTAAGTGCTTTAACAAATTGTTTCATCAGACCAAGTTTAATGTGAAGAGGGGGTAATATGATGCGATCTCGGGGCACCAGAGGTACATTTATAACATTCCTCATACCTGGGTCCAGTGTTTCCCTATAAGGCCATTGTTTTCTCTTCCAGTGTTCTGACTTAGCTCTGCTGTCCCATAAACATAAAAAACAAGGGTATTTGGTATAGCCACTTTGTTGACCTAATAGGAAATTTACCATCTTAATATCAACACAAATTACCCAGTTATGTTCATTATACTTTATCTTCTTCATGACCAATGCAATTACAGAGTATTCTTCTTTTACCTTGGTTGAATGTGCGATTGGCAAGGAGTGAAATTTATTTCCATTGTGCAAAAGGACACACTTCAAGCTGCGTTTTGATGAGTCAATAAATAAACGCCATTCGCTTGAATCATATCTATGTAAGCCCATGGCAGTCATCAAACCAGGAATATCCGTGCAGCAGACAAAATCGTCCTCTTCTGCAAAATAGTGAAGTAAGCCTTTTTCTCGGGTACGGTAATACGAAACTTTAGTTTCCTCCGTTATGAGATTTGATTCCTTCATCCGGGATGCAAGTAATTCCGAAGATGCTTTTGACAATCCAAGTTCTCTTATTACATCATTTATTTTATCATTTGTTTTATTTATTTTATCATTTATTTATCATTTGTTTTTCACACATTTGAAAACCCGCTATAATGCGTATATCAAGCAAAAAACTAAAATTTTGTGAAAATGAGCGAATTCACTAAAATGTGAATAAATTCGAAAAAAATCAATCGATTTTTATGGTCGATATCTCATTTTGTTGCTATTATATGTCGCTATGCGATAAAAAAATGAATCTGGAAGTTTTTTGCCGTTTTCGATTTTTTATGATTTTTTTAAAACGAAAATTTTTGCCATTTTTAGGTAAAAAATATATTTTTTTCTTAAGTTTTTTATTATAACTCCGATACTATTGATCCGATTGAAACGCGATATATAGACGAATTAAAGGCTATGCAAATCTTAATTTTTCTGAATTTATTTTAATAATATCGGACTAGTAGTTTTTGAGTTATCATTAATTATTTGAAGAAACGTCTCAAAAAAATTGCAATTTAAAAAAAAAATTTTTTAAAAAAAAATCTATCCATAGAATTTAAAAATTTTACCATTTTTGTACAAAGGTAGTCATGATACATCAAAATTATATAGTGGTTTTAAGAGCACATGAAATTTTTTTTATTTTGTTGTGCTGTGTAATCGATAAAGTAATGAAATAATAAATCACAAAATAAAAAGCGTGTTTAAAATTTAACAGTAATAATAAATGGATAAAGTAATAAAACAATAATGGAATAAAAATGAGTAAAAAACAATAATGATGCAATAAATATTTAATAAAAAATAAAAAGCAGGTTAAAAATTCAACAGTAATAAGTAAGAATACGATAAAAATATAATTATAATGATGAAAGTGCCGAACTAAAGCTTTAATAAAAAATACTGAAAGGATTTGAGAAAATTTCCATGGTGTAAATTGGAAGTGTATCATATAAAGAGTCG
The DNA here is from genome assembly GCA_949628195.1 of Phasia obesa. NCBI lineage: Eukaryota > Metazoa > Arthropoda > Insecta > Diptera > Tachinidae > Phasia > Phasia obesa. The sequence continues at coordinate 68,580,510 of OX451219.1, forward strand.
TCAGGATCATACAAATAAATTATATAATAAACTACCTATCCCCGGTGCGCTTCGCTACACATTAACACGATAACAATTTTTCACTTTGCATAGGAGGTATCACGCCCTCCATTCAAATTCAGTCTGTGTTTTTTCTACACAATGTATCTTATTAAGGGCGTTACTGATGCAAAATTCAAGGCGCTACCTATTGCAGTTCTCTAGATACAGGATAATAATTTTTTACTTTGCTCTTGTACGTCGAATATCAAAAAATAAATACCCTATTTTATCATCCGTGTATCTAATAACAAACTGTGAACTTTCAGAAAGATCGGTTTATTGGTGTAGGCAGCTATAGCTTTACGACAAACAAACATACAAACAAACTCATTTTGTGCTTTATATATAGAATAACTATTTGTTGCACATAAATATTTGTCTCTAAAGCTAGGCTCCTTTATTTTTGCATTAAAAAATTTAAGAACAAAATATATTCTTATTCTAATAAAAACGTTACGAATTTCCTCATGTGCTATTTTATTGCAACAAAGGTAAGGTTGAACGTTAAAAAGTCAAGTAAAAAGATTATTGTCCCTATTCCATGTCGATGGCAATTTGCATTGAATAAAGGGTGAAACTTTTCTTCCATTATTCTAAAGTAATCTAAAAAGCCTTGCGGGGGCTTCACTAAATGACAATTGTCAAACTGTTTCGCAAAATTAAAATAATAGTCTTTAGTTACCTGCTCTTTATCATCAAGAGTTGGGAGGGGAGAATCGCAAACATGCGTTTGGTGAAGTTTTTGATAGAAATAACCACAAACGTAAACAAAGGCGTTTTGTCCTAAAACTTCTCTTTCTTCTCTGTCGTTCGTTATATCCTCAATGTCAATTGTTTAAGGGGAAGGGTTTGGTAAAGAATAGAAAGCGTTCCATTGTGAATTATTTGTGTCGGAACTGTAAGCTAAGTCCACTATAGAGAAATCTAAAATTTTGTCGTCGGGGGATATATCCTCACAATTACCATTGACTACAACGTTTATGTAATACAAACCCCAACGCTTTTGAAAAGAGCTTATAAAATTTTCGACTGTAATGCGTAAATTATTACCAGAACCCTTTCGAATTTGTCCGAAGAAATGTTCCAAATGATCTTGCGTCAGTCTGCGAGTCTTAAGTCTCTCAAAATTTTATTTTTTAACATAGATCCAAAGACTTTGTAAGGCTGAAATATTAGTTAACCAACCGACTATAAACTTATAATTATTTGTTATATTTTTCCCCTTCTCATCTATAATTTTTATTGTTCTAAGTTTTTTTTTTTTGAGGCCTGTCTAAGAAATTCTACTTCTGCCTCAGAACCCGTGAAAGCAGCAAATTCTGCTCGGCTGTTAAAGATATCAAAAAGATTATTAAAAAATTCTATATATTCGGCCTATATATTCGGTATTTAAGAAGGTTGAGGAAATCGAAGAATCCAGTTTACCAGAAGCGTGCAAAGTTCGCATACATGTAGCTATAGTGTGACTTAAAACTTGAGCTGCTAAATCAACTTTCATTCTTTGAAAATTATTGGGGTTAATGTGCTCTGCTCTTAACTTAGGAGCACATTTTAGTGAGTTTGAGTCCACCTTAAAGATCATTAAAATAAACTTTATACTCTGATTTTAAGAGACAATTTCTAGTGCTTTTTAATAGATGGGGAGAATCGTGCATAAAATAAATTCTTTTTTCGTTTACCCCAAAATATGGTTTTTCCTGACCAATTCCAACAGCCTTGGAAAAACTTACGAAGTTGGCACCTTGATGGCAAACGAAATGACAAGGTTTTAAGCCTATTGCTTGAAGTCGGGATATTGCCTCAAAAACATATTTTTTCATTATATAACCCTTAACACTACCCTGGACAAAGAAATATGATAGCGCCTGCGACCTACTATTGCCACCTATGCCACTTGCCATTATAACCATGATGCTAGTTGCTATATTTCGTGAACGATTTTCGTCCCCGAAGTCCTTTAAGCCTATTATTTTGTCTTTGTACCTATCGTATTTAAGAAAACTTTTAAGTGACATTTCGTCACATGACACACTTACATATTTCTCTCCCTCACTGAATTCACGCGCACGCACTTCTAAAGCTTCAAAGCTTCCATTTGAATTTCCCGGGTCCCTTGGCTAATTTTTTAATTAAGTAACGATAAACAAGAGGAGACAGAAAATATACCGCTAAAGCAATTAATTTTATTCCAATGTTGTACCGACGCTGTCTACCCTCCCGAGAATGGTTAATTAAACTAATTTCTACGCACACCGAAAATGATTTTGATACTTTAGAAGATATGTCGTTCTTCTTTTTCAACTCAAATTCCAATAATCTTATTCTATTCTTATATTTATCTATTTGATTAGATAATCTAACATTTTCTGCTTTTAATTTATTTTTTGTTTTTTTTTTTTTTTCTACTAAAAAACTTGCTCGATAATGGTCAAGTGCGGCTTGTAGGAATTTTAATTTAGAATAGTTGTTTGGTCCCGTATTTGAACTAGCCAAATCATTAAATCTATAGTTAGTTTCTATGTAATTTGAATCGTTGTCGTCCATTGTCTGACCTTCACTATTAAAACTTTCATTAACTATATTCAAACTAACACTATCTATCTCGACTAAGCCATCACCTATTGAAGCATCTTCTTCTGACTGAGTTACATTATCTACATTAAAAATTACTTCTTGCGAACTTTTTGCTATTGGAACTTGAGCTGATTTCATCGAACTTGAGCCCGAAAATTCACGCGATTTGCATTTAGTTTAGCACCTTCATTTTGTCCTTTTATTGGAACTGCAAATTTTAATGTTCTGCCACCAAAAATGTATTGTTGCGGAAAATGCCGACCGCAAGCAAATATATTTTTTACTGATCACTTTACGTCTAATATTTTAAGCCACTCAGTACGTCTAAAATTAAAAAAAAACTTTGTAAGTGAATTTATAGTATGTTACAAAAGTATAAAAACGTTTTAAATTAACTGTTTGCAACATACAATACTTTCTGTCAAAAAATACATAAGTGGACTTATGTATTGAATATTAATACATTTTATTATAACGGTCATAGTAATCGACATTCTGTCAAATCTTCAAGGTTTTGGCTATAACGGTTCAAAAGATAGACATATATGTATAGGCCAAATTACGGCACCTATGGACACCCTTTAAATTTTAAATTTATTTTTTTTATTAATTTCTGTCGTTGGGAGCTATAGCGATACGCAATTTTTAAAAATTTTAATTTGGTGCCCTTTACGGTCCTTTAATTTTTAATATAATGAACTGTTTTTAAAATGGGACCAACCTGATAGCATAACCTTTCAAATAAAGAAAGAAGTTTTAAAATCGGTTTAGAAATGGCTGAGGATTTTCTCCTCTATGGTATGATCAATACCGGCTTCGTTTACTAAAATTTTCCTACGTACTATGCATAAAATTTCATCAAAAAATATCACCGATTCTTAATGGGTTAAATTTTTTTTAAATTTTAGCACCACCTGAGAGATATTTCCAAAAGCTTTATATTGATACCCATATTCACACAATTTGTTCAAAAATGTAGTACACAATCACAATTTCATATGAAATGTTCAGAGGCATAATTTGCATATAAAATTTAACCATGTACATAAATACTTACTTGGTCGGATTTTTCGGAAACTGATGAAGTTTTTCCCCTTTTGGGCAGCCCATTATGCATCGGCGACTCCTGAAATAGCAAAATAATTTAATTATAAACAAATTTATTTCAATAGAAAACCTTTGTTATACTTACATTTTTTCCTGTTGTTTTATTTCCTTTTGATTGCTTCCTTTTATATATTTTTGTTTGGCCGCCTGCGTATGGTTTTTCTCTTAATATTATTTAAGGCACAAATTATTTTAACATTTCTGCTTTTGGCGTTGACAAGTGCGGACGCGATTTTTTTAAGCTCGCATTAACAAAAAACAAAACATACATTGTGTGAATAATTTAAAACAAAAACAAACAAACAAACCTTCTAATACAACAACAAAGTTGTTTGTAAAATATTTTTTTTTTCCTTTTTCCTTTTCTTTATTTTTAACAACGGCATATTGAATTACTACTTTTAAAATAAAACAAAAACAATAAAGGCCAATGAGCCTCTTTAATTTAAGCAATAAAAATGTGGACAATATTGTATTAAATAAAAACAAAAAAACTGAAAATAATTTGTGTGTAAATGATACGCCAGTTATACGTGCCCAATCTTGTTCGTCGCTTTTACTAAGCGATGACAATAAAATAACTACAAACAAATCGCCTTCTGAACACAGTGTTGCGGCAGCAACGTAGAACAAAACGATGCGGCAGCAACGTTAAATAAAATGTCAATCCGGACACAAAAATAATAAAACAATGGCGGCAAATAAATTTGATTGTAGAAATTGGTACGATAAAAAGTGGTGGCGTGGCGTTTTATTATCTTTAAAATAGAATTACATTAAACGTAAAGACAATTTAAAATACTTAAAATATAAGAATACATACTCAATTCTGTCCTTTTGGCAAAATTAGTTTGACTTTAAATATACCCGAGAAAAAGAAGACTATCCAAAATGTGTCTAAAACGGAAGTTGAGAATACGAACTCAATCTAGGGTTGACATAGTTCATTTTTACATAAAATAAAAGTGACAATGTTACAAATGACAAAATTAAGTACGGCAACACAAACATAAATAAATACAATGCTGATCGAAATCAGTTAAAAAATTCAAAATTTAAAATTTATAATTTTAATCTGCAACATCCCGCCGCCCGTGAGTCGATCTGGGAGACTCACTATTAACATCGAGAATAGCCAGTTTTGACGCTGGTCTTCTTAGCCTGCCCATTGCTGTCCTAACCACCGCCGAGCGAACTTGTCCATCAGCTGCCACAAACACTTCTTCGACTGTGCCCTTTTTCCATTGCCCACGTGTTTCATTATCGTCACATATAATAACCACATCACCCACCTGGATTGGCTTTATTGGCTGATGCCACTTTGTGCGACGCGTCAATTCTGGAAGGTATTCCAGCACCCACCTCTTCCAAAAGGTTTGTTTTAGCTGCTGCAAAACATGCCATTGTTTTCTTAGGCAGACCTTATCAGCTACAGCTGGCGTTTTTACCATATTCGCGCAACCAAGTAAGAAATGATTCGGTGTTAACGGTTCTTGATCTGTACTATCTATTGATACATGTGTCAACGGCCGAGAGTTGACCAAATTTTCTGCTTCAATAAGCAGACTTACAAACGTATCAACTTGAGGTGACTTTTCTTTTAGCGTAAAAGCTAACACTTTTTTTACTGCTTGAACCATACGCTCCCATGCACCTCCAGCTGACGGGTTGGCTGGCGTATTAAATAGCCATTCAATACCGCGGCGACTACACTCATCTGCTATTATTGTATCATCCATGACGCAAGCCTCTTTACTTGCTCCGATGAAGTTAGTACCTCTATCGCTACGTATGCGCACCGGCAGGCCTCTGCGATTAACAAAATTTCTTATACACAATATAACTGCATCTGTTGATAAGTCTCTTGCCACTTCCAGGTGAATCGCCCTTACTGTTAAACATGTGAAGAGTGCTACCCACCGTTTTTCACTTCTTCGCCCTACCGACACGGAAAACGGGCCCAAATAGTCAATGCCTGTGTATGAAAACGGTTTCACATACGGGGAAAGCCGATCAATTGGGTGTTGACCCATCAAAGGGGGTTTTGGAACTGCGCTTTTGTTCTTACATAACTGACATCTTGCTTTAACACGTCTTATCATTTGTCTTAGGCTCGGAATCCAAAATTTTAAACGAATAGCAGCACAAACTGACTCTTGATTTTGGTGTTTAAAATCCACGTGGTATTGCTTTATAATTAGGTACGTTAGTTGGTGCTCTTTTGGTAGAATAATAGGCTCTCTCGTACACTTAGAAACGCAGTTAGCTTGGCTGATACGTCCAGGACCCTTCATTAGCCTCGAATTGAAAGATTCATTATTAACTGAAGCGGCTGCATCAAATACCAGGCGACGTTTATTACCTTTGTTAATATTAGTAATTGCGAAATGCGGTAAATACCACATACGTTGATCGCTACAAGGCACCTCGTTCGGCAATAATTTTCTGGCATACGATTTCGAAACATAATCTTCTATCTTTGCTCTATACCAATTGGCTAAATCTTTATCTTTGCTCATTTTGACTTCTAAAACCTGTAAACGTTTCATAGCAAGAGTGTAACTATCAACAAACTCAAAATTGTCTTGCCTCCATAAAAGGCCAGTCTCATACTGAAGACCAGTTTTTTGGGTAGTACTTTGCAGTATTTCTTCTGCCCTTTCATCATCACGTGAAATTAACACTTTAGTATTTTGTACGCCAAAATTTTCTACAGTAAAATAATCGGCAATTTGTTGATGAATATCATCTAAAACGTCTACATCTATCCTGCATACGGTTGCTTCTGTTGAGTCTTCATTGGAGCCAAATAAAATGTTACCTAAATTAGTTTTGTGTACGGCAAAACATTCATCTAAATTAACTACATCAAATGGGCGAACCAGCCTTATATGAGGTAAACCAATTAATAACTTTGGCGTTGCGTTAAAATAATCTCCTATATTTATTTTATTTAATATCGGAAATTTTTTCTTAAAATTTTCCAAATTCAAACTCTGTGGCGGCAATTTTAGGTGTTCAGTAGTCCATACATTTCTCATATTAAAATACGAATTATTTTTATTAATGCCTCTAATTTCTAAATTTACCTTTTTTGATATTTCATTTGTTGTTTTACCTCCAATCCATCCGAGACACAATTTACTAGTTGTGCCTTTTAAACCAATTTGAGCTGAAACTTCCTCCTCAATGAGTGATATTTTCGAACCTTCGTCTATAAATGCTATAACATCAATAGAACCCTTTGGCCCACTTAATTTTACAGGCAGAAATTTAAATAATGTTTCTTTGTCAACAGCATCATCAACAATTGCGTTGACAGCACTGTTTTCCTTTTCTTTACTTATCAAATTTGTGTCATCACTACTTAACATTTTATTGTTATCGACATATGTTTTGCTTTTATTTACATTTTTACAATTGTTAAATTTATTACTTTCGTGAAGTAATCTGCTGTGGTATTTGGTGCAATTAGACAATCCACATTGTCGTTTTGTTTGGCACTTAAGCAAATTGTGTCCAGGTAGTAGACAACAAAAACAAAGATTTTTATCTTTTACTAATTTCCATCTGTCGGCCGTGGTCATTTTCTTAAATGTATTACAATAAAATAACTTGTGGTTCTGCTGACACAATAAACATTTTGTATTACGATTTTCCTTAGTGATTGTAAATGATGGACTCATTTTATCCTTTTTATTACAGAACACATCAGTTTTCTCCGTCTCAACAGCAAGAGCTATGTAGGTTGAAACTTCTTGCAACCAGTTGCTGAATTGACGTACGCTGGGATATTGGCCAAGATTTTGCATGGAATATTTCATCCATTCCTCTTTTTTTGTTGGCGGCAGTTTGTTGACTAATTCGTCTATTAACGTAGGGTTAGACAAATGAGGAATTGCTCCGGCATTTTCTAAAAACACTGTAAGATTAGATACCATTGTGCTAAAATTAACTAACTCGTACATTTTTTTTCCAGTTACTTGTGGAAAGGCACGTACTTTTGCAATTTGGCTTCGTATGAGAACTTGTGGGCGTCCAAAATGAAATTCCAACGTATGCATGACTTGATTAACACTGTCCGGGTGAATCAAAAACATTTCGACCTTTGACTTGGCGTCTCCTTTTAAGGCCTTTTGAAGTCTCATTAAATTTTCTAAATTTGAATAATTATATATTTTTGTGGTTTCATTGTACGACACAATAAACATGGGCCAATGCTCTGGCTGGCCTGAAAATTCAGGCAGGTCATGAAGTTTGCGCAATTCACGATTGATATGTCTGTCTGCAGCCTGTGGTGCAGAAACAGACATGGCGACGTTGTGTGAATAAGACGGCAAATAATTATAGGATACACCTGGTGTCATTCGCGGTGTTGTATTTAAAAACATTTGTGTGGGTTGCGTCTGTACAAAGGTGGTATTATGTGACGACATGAGGGGCGTAGAAACTGTGGTTTGCACAAATTGTTGTGCGGCAGTGTTTGGCAAATAAAACATATTATGTGGCATATTATACTCACTTTGTCTATATTGTTGCATCGGCGGCATTGATGCTGGCATCTGACAAGTTGCTACGGCAGGCGGTGTAGCTGTTTTGTTGTTGGCCTGTACATAGGATACAGTTGTCTGTTGCTCTGGCGGGGATAACTCAACGTTGTGGCACTTCTCCATCAACATTTTTAAGGAGGTTTTAAGTTGTTGTATCTCCTCTTGTAGATCAGCTGTAGTCGGCTGCTCTACTACAGTTTTCTCATCCTCACCAAGGCTTTCTAAGGAATCGGCTCTGTTCCCTTTGGCGGCATTATTTTCGTCCACTTCAGACATTTTGTTTTCTTGTCTTCTCTCGCTTCTTCGTGGCATTAGGTTTTTTTACTTCGTCAAAGTTAAAAATGGCGGTCAATTATGTACATATAATTGAATAATAAAAAATTGTTGCGGCAGCAACGTAGAACAAAACGATGCGGCAGCAACGTTAAATAAAATGTCAATCCGGACACAAAAATAATAAAACAATGGCGGCAAATAAATTTGATTGTAGAAATTGGTACGATAAAAAGTGGTGGCGTGGCGTTTTATTATCTTTAAAATAGAATTACATTAAACGTAAAGACAATTTAAAATACTTAAAATATAAGAATACATACTCAATTCTGTCCTTTTGGCAAAATTAGTTTGACTTTAAATATACCCGAGAAAAAGAAGACTATCCAAAATGTGTCTAAAACGGAAGTTGAGAATACGAACTCAATCTAGGGTTGACATAGTTCATTTTTACATAAAATAAAAGTGACAATGTTACAAATGACAAAATTAAGTACGGCAACACAAACATAAATAAATACAATGCTGATCGAAATCAGTTAAAAAATTCAAAATTTAAAATTTATAATTTTAATCTGCAACACACAGTGTTGCCAAAGATAATATGGATAGTGTAGAAAAACCCAAGACGCAATGGACAGATACATAACTGTATTGAAAAGAGGTCGAAGCCCTAAATCTTCGCAGATTGCACCAATGGCTAAAGTACAAAAAGACAAGGACTCTAACGGAATAAATTCCCATAATCGTTTTGCTATTTTAGATAACGAAGCAAGTGAAACAAAAACGGCACCCAAGTCGTTTAAACCACCACCAATTTTTTTAAGAGAGAAAAATTCAAATGAATTAATAGCTAAGTTAATCTCAGCTATCGGGGAAAACTCATTCTATGTAATTCCTATCAAACGTGGTAACATTGATGAAACTAAAATTCAATTTATAGACGAAAGTAGTTATCGCAAAGCAGTAAAGGAGTTTGAAAGCTGCAAAAAGAACTTTTATACCTACCAGCTGAAGAGTAGCAAAGGCCTACAGGTTGTCATCAAAGGTGTAGACTCATATGTTAATCCAGTGGAAATAAAAGCTGGCCTCCAAAAAGCAGGATTTAAGGTGAAAAGCGTTGACAATCTCAGAAATCGAGAGTTTGTCCCTCAACCTCTATTTCGCGTTGAACTGGAACCTGGGGATATTAGATAGAAGAAGAACGAAACGCATCCCATTTATAATCTAAAATATCTGTTACACCGCAGGATAAGTGTAGAGGAACCACATAAGCGATCAGGACCCGTTCAGTGCTTAAATTGCCAAGAATACGGCCATACAAGGGCTTACTGCAAGTTGCCTCCGGTTTGCGTTGTGTGTAGAGAGCTTCATTGTTCCGCCCAATGCGACAAACCAAAGGATGACTCGAAGGTTAAAAAATGTAGCAATTGCGGTGGAAATCACACTGCTAACTACAGAGGCTGTCCAGTTTTTTCTATGGTAAGGAAGTCAACTCAGAAATTACATAAATCCTCCTGCTAGGCAGCCACAATACCAAGCAAATTCTCATTACCCTCAGTTAGCTCAACCCACAACCAAACATGTTTCATACGCGGATATGTTAAAATCAAATCATGTTTCAGCACACAAAGCGACACCTACAACCAATTCTACCCCAAATATGCATCCAGAAGCTAAAGAACAAACACCATCTGGTAACTACAATCGTCTCGAAGCAAGTATCGAGACATTAGTGCATTCGTTAAACAGTTTTATGAGTTCTATGAGGAGCATGATGCAAGAAATGGTTCGCATGCAATCTATGATGTTGCAGGCGGTACTTAATAAACCATATACTGTTTAAAAATATGTTTCTGGAACGCAAACGGCTTACGCCAACACAAAAATGAACTCGAGTACTTCTTGAAGAACCAACAAATTGGTGTCATGATGGTTTCAGAGACTCATTTAACAACAAATAGCTTTTTTAAAATCAATGTCTATATATTATATGACACTAAAGACCCCCGTGGCAGAGCATGTGGTGGTTCAGCTATTCTAATAAAGGCTCGAATTAAACATCATTTACTGTGTGATTTTTGTGAGGACTATCTTCAAGCAACAAACATCTGTATTGAAGAATATCATCAAAACTTTGTTATTTCTTCGATTTATTCACCTCCTAGATTTCAAATATCAGAGAGTCAATATATCGAATTTTACAAATCACTAGGTCCCTGTTTCATAGCATCAGGCGACTACAACGCTAAACATACGTTTTGGGGATCAAGACTTATTACTCCAAAAGGTCGTGTTTTATTTGACACTATTTCAAAAAAGCGTCTGGATGTGATATCAAGCGGACAACCCACCTATTAGCCTACTGATCGACAAAAAATACCTGATGTTATTGATTTTGGCGTGACTAAAGGTATTTCGAGAGAAATGATTAAGGTTGAAGCGTCACTCGAATAATCCTCAGATCATTCACCCACAATAGGCTATATATGGAACCAGCAAAATATTGTGTCACCAACAACTAGCACAAGCATTAATTGGTTGAAATATAGAAAGTATATCAGTACTCACTGTTCGGAAAATATACCGCTGAGAAAACCAGAAGACGTGGAACAAAGTCTTATTAATTTCGATAAAATCCTCAAATCAGCTGCCCAACAGAAACCCGACAATCAGCTAGATACAATCAAATTTACTTTGTAGATGTCGAGCGGTTCTTGGCTGAAAAAAGGAAAATTAGAAGAGAGTGGCAAGCACACAGATCTCCTCAACTCAAATCTAGACTTAAAGATTGCACGAAACGGCTACGACAGCTGCTAGAATCTCGAAGAGTAACATCTCTGAAAAATTACTTGGAAGACCTCGACGTAACTGCACAATCAGATTATTCATTATGGCGTGCATGTAGAAACCTTAAAAGGCCAGTCGTACGTAAGCCCCCCTTAAGAACTTATTGTGGAGTCTGGGCAAGAAATGATACCGAAAAAGGTAATTTATTTGTTGATCATTTGAAAAGGGTTTTCACTCCAAATATGTGTACTGATATAGTTGAGTTGCCACCAGTAGAGACTAGTGCCATAGTACCCCAAAGATTTGAATTTAGCGATATTGAAAGGGCAATATCGGATTTAAACACCAAAAAAGCCCCTGGGGTTGTTAAAACAAGTAACAAGATGTTAGTTGAGTTGGCTCTTATAGGTCGCAGAATTATTCTGTTTGTTTTTAATGCCATCTTACGTCTTGAGTACTTTCCCACAGAGTGGAAAGTTTCTTTGATTACTATGACTCCTAAACCAGGAAAAGACCACACAAAAGTAGAATCATACAGACCTATAAGCCTTTTATCATACAGACCTATAACCTTTTGTCAAAGTTATTTGAGAGAATATTAATAACTAAGCTGAATCCAATTCTTACCGCGAAAGGATGTATTCCGAACCATCAATTCGGCTTCAGAAAACAACATAGTACGATCCAACAAACACACAGATTAGTAAATGTAATTAAAACGACCTTTGAAGAAAAAAAATACTGTTCTGCGCTCTTTATCGACGTTTCTCAAGCATTCGATAAGGTTTGGCACGAAGGCCTAATATTTAAGCTAAAGCTGAACTTGCCCGAAAACTTGTATAAGCTCTTAAAAGATTATTTAACGAATCGCAAGTTTTTACTAAAAGAAAGTGACTTTTTAAGCTCGCCACAGCTCATTGAAGCCGGAGTTCCCCAAGGTAGTATTTTGGGACCAATTTTATATTTACTGTACACATCAGATATGCCAATTAGCACCCTAGTGCATACATCAACTTTTGCAGATGACACCGCTTTTTTAAGTATTCATGAAAGTGCCCAAGAAGCATCAAAACTTTTACAAGACCACATACTCAATTTGGAAAAATGGCTAGAAAAATGGAGAATTAAAGTGAATGAGCAAAAATGTACTCACATAATTTTCACACTGCGTAGGGACTCATGCCCTCCTATTCGCATAAATAACCAAATGATACCACAGCTTTCAGACATTAAATATCTGGGAATACATCTTGACCGTCGCCTTACTTGGAAAAGCCACATTGACTTCAAGTTAACACAAATGAAACTAAAAGCAGTACAACTAAATTGGCTTATTGGCAGAAACTCTACCCTGAGCTTAGATTGTAAACTTCTACTGTACAAGTCGATCCTCAAACCAATTTGGTGTTATGGGATTCAGTTATGGGGCACTGCCTCAGCTAGCAATGTAGAAAAAATTCAAACCAAAATAAGATACTACGTATGATTACATCTGCTCCCTGGTATATAAAAAATTCGAACATCGACAAAGACCTAAACATGCCATCAGTTAAAGCAGAAATAGCGAAACATGCAGTCACATACATATCTAAAGAGGCTTGAATCTCATCCAAACCCTTTAGCGCGTAACATGCTGAATGAACCTGATTACATTCGACTAAAAAGAAGAGATACTGCTTTTCTTGGCCGTACATTAAAGGGATGACCCGCAAATGATTTCAAAATCCGTGAAACAAACATTATTTTTGTCTAGCACTGGCTGGACTTAAAAAGTATATTTTTATTTTAGACTTAAGATATGAGTAATTATTGTTAGTTCAAAAATATTGAAGATACAATTAATAATTTATGAAAAAAAAATTATTTTAAAACATAAAACTACTTATAAAACAATTAATTATTCAAAGAAATTAAAATTTTCCAACAATTTCACAAATTATTTTGTAAACAATAAAATGTCAAATTGCAGCTATAACCAGAAAGAGATAGTAATATAAGAAAAGCATTAACTCTTGCTATCCCTTTCCAACGAAAGCTGTGATCTGGCAACACTCCAATTTTCGTGTCTTATCTGGTCTGATTTATGCTTAAAACCACCAACAAGAATTTTACTTGTGTAAGAATGTGCGGACAGACATATTGATCTATGCAATGTGATGATGAGCGAAGTAAGTAGCAAACTTCAGTCTCTTAGGACCAAAAGATTTTAGTTGACTTTACACCATTTTAAATAGTCATCATGGTTGGTACGCGTGCGGGAAGCAAGGTAGATTTGCCTGTATCCACGACCGTCACAACAACAACGACCACTACGAGTACAACAGCCATAAGCACTGGAGCCATTCTCAAGGAACCCAACCTAGCTACCACAGGGATGCATAGGCAAGAAATGGAGGAGTTCGAAGCTAGTGGGGGAAGTTTTTCAGAACATAGTACGATAGTAACACCGCCGTTTAGCAGCATTAGTGCACGGGGAATAAGAGAAGCTTTTCATGCTAATGCACCATTACGACCACCACACCAACAGCCATATGAGAATCAGCATTTACATAAAGAGGCTAGAGCTCTAACGCTTTCGGATCTGCGGAATTTTGAGGATCGACTGCTAAACCTCGTTCCTAGGATGATTCAGCAGAGTTTACACGAGCAATCACAACCAACAGGCCCTCAAGTTACACAGCCTCGGAGCAGTGGTTCAATACCGGATTTGTCACAACCACCACCGAATGTTAGGAATGAATTTCGTCACTTGCAAGTGAGACCTTTCCAGCCTGCGAATACTAATTTTCATCAAACCCACAATCATTTTCATCCAGCTAACACGCCGTTTAACCCAGCTAACGACAATTTTAATGCTGAAGTACCCAGGCGCAGGTGCAGATATCGCGTTTAGAACGGATGTTCCCTTTTCACTGCAGACCCCAGGTTTGCGCAGCCAATCATCAGCGAGTGCAAGTTGTCGGGTAGACAAATGGGGAATAACCTTTGATGGGACCAGCAAGACAATGACGCACTGTCAATATTTTGAGATAGCGGCCAAAACTCCTTTTGGTTTTTGTTCTCCGATTTTAAAGTTATTAGACTCATATGAAAGTAGACAGTAGTAAACCTCGGGTGCCAAAAAATTAGAACTCTATTTCAACTATTTCACTGAGAACAGGGTGGTCCAAAATGGGCTTTTTCAGAATTTAGTAAATTTATGATATTTTTAGTTAATTTTTAAAGTTTAAATGATTATAACTTTTTTGTTTTTCAAGATTTTTGGACGAAATAAATTTTGTGTTGTAACTTAACTTATTTCCTATTACTGGTAAAAAATTGAAGGTCTACTGTTTTCAGAACAATTTAAATATTTTTTTTTTAAAAAGGTAAAATTTCTCGGAAATTTCCTACTTCATAGAGCACAACTCCTGTGAGTCAAGCTAAGTCAAAACACAAATTTACTATTTTGTAGTCCTAACTCTACCCTACATTCCTATATATACATGTCCATGCATCGGGACTGCACTTTTTGAGCTACAGCAATTTTTCTGACCCAAGGTAAGATATTCGGTACAAATGCACGTCATATTTTTTGAGAAGTTATTTGTATGTGAAAGTGGCTATTATGCATATATTTTGATGAAATTTTGTACAAGAGTTCTTATTGACCCAAAAAATAATTCTGTTGAAATTAGGAGAAGTTGGCCCATATTTGGACCTAGTCCACATAGAAGGGTGTATCAAAATTTTGACAAAAATGACAATAGAACTCTCAAATTATGTGGTATCTGGCAATTCATTTGGAAAAGGTAAAAAATGATTTTATTGCCATCTAATATTACATAACTTAAATACCTGAAAATTGCAAATAAATTTAAAACCAAAGGAAATAACTGGTAAAACTAAGTACCTATACCTGTTATATTATGTTTCAAAGAGGTAAAAAAGATCATGTTGAAACTTCGAGCAATAGTATATTAATCCATGCATTCATTTTTTTTTCTTCATTATTGTTTAAACAATGGCTAAATTCAGTTATAGTGTTCTATCTGATATATATTTTGAACGGAAGGATGAAAAAGACATTATTTTACATATAATGAATAATCCATTCTTCAAAATATGCGACAAACAAGAAATTAAAATTCATAACTTAAAAATAAAAAACTTTTTAAATACTTTAAGAAAACGGTACAATCAATGTTCCAGAAACAAGAAATTATTTTACTCACGCAACCAAGAATGGCTAAGAAATAAACTTATTTTTAAAAAGCCATCAGTAACTACCACGGAAACTGGAAAAGGTGGTCGACCAGTAAAGCCAATTGATAATTGTAGTGAAAGATCACGAAGACGCAAGCTTAAACATATCAATGAAGAAGTTTCTTGTAGCGTCATAAAGGATTCATTTCTGCATCAAATTCAACCATCGAAAACTAAAAAGAGTAAAATTGCTATCATTGAAAAAATAGTGGAAGCAAACCCCAGACGCACAAAAAGGATTTTATAAAGTATGCCGACACCAACTGAAGAAAATAAATTTACTCCAGAAGAAGCATTTGCACTATTTTTGGATTTGAAAATGACTAAAAACCAAGTGTAAGTTCAGCAGAAATAAAATTGCAGGATCTTCTTGAACACACTGCAGAACGATTATTAAAGACATTTGATGCTGACTATTTAAAGAAGTTTAAAAATTGCAGCATGACTTTAATTTCTAAATGGGGATGTGATGGGTCCTCTGGCAAGAAACAATACAAACAATGTAATGCGGAAAATTCATCAGATGCTAATTTATTCATGATTTCTTTCGTTCCATTACGTTTAACAAAAACTTATATTGGTTCAGAGCCGTCAACTAGTAGAGCTGCAGAGATAGATGTATGGAAGAATGAAATTCCCTCGTCAACAAAATTTTGTAGACCAATAAAGTTTGCTTACAAAAAAGAAACTAAAGATGTCATAACTGAAGAAGTTGGCAAAATAAGAGATGAAATTAAAGAACTGCAACCAGTGGTATTTGAATTTAATGACCAATGCATCGAAGTTAACTTTAAAATATCACTTACAATGATCGATGGAAAAGTTGCACAAGCTTTAACCGAAACAAAGTCTTCGTCAAGCTGCACCATATGCCAAAAACCATCAAGTCAATTGAGCCAACCACCAACACAAGACGATAGTTTTAATGAAGCATATGAATTTGGAATGTCACCTCTTCATGCTAGAATTCGTTTTATGGAGCATATCCTTAAATTGGGATACGATTTGGAATTTGGCTCGTTAGGCGAAACAGTGAGAAACAACAAAAAAAATTTGGAAAAAAGAAAGCAAAAAAAAAGATATTCAAGAAAAATACCGTGAGATAGGCCTTATAATTGACCAGCCAAAGCAAGGAGAAGGAAATTCTAATGATGGAAACACAGCAAGGAGATTTTTTTCCGATCCAGAAACTGCAGCTTCTATAACTGGAGTAGATTATGATTTAATACGACGATTCCAAATCATATTAGAAGTTATAGCATGTAGCAAAAAGATAGATGCAAACAAATTTGTTCAGTATGCTAATGAAACAGCAACCCTTTATAACCAAAAATATTCTTGGAGACATATGCCAACCACAGTTCACAAAATTTTTTTTCCACGGGGAACAAATAATTCAGCACAATATGCTTCCAATTGGAGATCTCTCAGAAGAAGCGCAAGAAAAAAGAACAATAAAAAAAGATTATTTCGCGAGCACAATACGAGAAAAATTTCCAAATTAATGAAGATCTTATTAATATTTTGTTGTGCACATCAGACCCATATATGTCTAGTATTCGACAAAAATGGAAATCAACCTCATTAGAGTTAGATGAAGAAGCTAAACAACTACTGCAAAATGTAAACCAAAGCTATTTTGAAGAAATTTTTACTAATATTGTTTAATTAATACTAGTTTAAAGATTATAATTTGTTTCTAATTTTAGTATAAATTTTTATTAATACATTTAAATAAAATATATGTGCACTTTAAATCAATAGTAAAAGTTTACTTAAAATTTTATCGATGTTGTGTTATGTATATAATATATCCAAATGGTATTGATATTGTTGGGAATTTCAGTGTTATTTTTCAGTTTAATCCTCACAAGAATTAGTTTTCTTCTTCTATTTTAGCTTAACTTAAGCTAAATGCACGATATCATAGAGATAGTTCCAAGTAACTTTGCCGCCAATTTTGTTTTTTGACATACAAAAATTTTGTAACCCCTCAATTTTGGTCTTAAATTGTTGGATTAGTGTCATTAAACATATTGAGAAGAGTGCTAATGTGCTAGTTATTGTCAATTTTTAGCAGTAATAGAAAATTTAATAATAAGTAATAAATATTTCTATTGTTCTTTCCTGTATTTGAAAATTATTTCGATAATATAAATAGAGTTTTTCGCATATTATTATAAGTTAAAAATTTTTATTTTGTGTGTATATTATATGAAATTATTTTATTATGAATTTATTATATAGGATAACTAAATCTCTAATTTTTTATTTTCTTTGTAAAACATAAGTTGAAAAAACAAAATTGACATACTATTTTAGCTTTTTTATTGTATACAAAATTTAATTAACCCCTCAATTTTGGTTTTAAATTGTTGGATAAGTGTCATTAAACATATTGAGAAGAGTGCTAATGTGCTAGTTATTGTCAATTTTTAGCAGTAATAGACAATTTAATAATAAGTGATAAATATTTCTGTTGTTTTTTCCTGTATTTGAAAATTATTTCGATAATATAAATAGAGTTTTTCGCATATTATTATAAGTTAAAAATTTTTATTTTGTGAGTATATTATATGAAATTATTTTATTATGAATTTATTATATAGGATAACTAAATCTCTAATTTTTTATTTTCTTTGTAAAACATAAGTTGAAAAAACAAAATTGACATACTATTTTAGCTTTTTTATTGTATACAAAATTTAATTAACCCCTCAATTTTGGTTTTAAATTGTTGGATAAGTGTCATTAAACATATTGAGAAGAGTGCTAATGTGCTAGTTATTGTCAATTTTTAGCAGTAATAGACAATTTAATAATAAGTGATAAATATTTCTATTGTTTTTTCCTGTATTTGAATATTATTTTGATAATATACATAGAGTTTTTCGCATATTATTATAAGTTAAAAATTTTTATTTTGTGAGTATATTATATGAAATTATTTTATTATGAATTTATTATATAGGATAACTAAATCTCTAATTTTTTATTTTTTTTGTAAAACATAAGTTGAAAAAACAAAATTGACATACTATTTTAGCTTTTTTATTGTATACAAAATTTAATTAACCCCTCAATTTTTGTTTGCAATTGTTGGAGAAGTGTCATTAAACATATTGAGAAGAGTGCTATTATCAATTTTTAGCAGTAATAGACAATTTAATAATAAGTGATAAATATGAATTTAATCTATAGGATAACTAAATCTCTAATTTTTTATTTTCTTTGTAAAACATAAGTTGAAAAAACAAAATTGACATACTATTTTTGCTTTTTTATTGTATACAAAATTTAATTAACCCCTCAATTTTGGTTTGCAATTGTTGGAGAAGTGTCATTAAACATATTGAGAATGTTAAATGTGCTAGTTGTTGTCAATTGTTAACAGTAATAAACAATTTAACAATCAGTGTTAAATATTTATTTTGTTTTTTCTTGTATTTGAAAATCATTTTAATAATACACATATATATTTTTCGCATATTATTATAAGTTAAATATTTCCATTTTTTGTGTATATTATTTTATTATGAATATATTATATAGGATAACGAAATATCTAATTTTATATTTTCTTTGTTAGACATAATTTGAAAAAGCAAAATTGACATACTATTTTAACTTTTTTATTGTATAAACAAATTAATTAAACCCTCAATTTTGGTTTTCAATTGTTGGAGAAGTGACACTTGTGTATATATTTTTCACATATATATTTTTCGCATATTATTATAAGTCAAATATTTCCATTTTTGTGTATATTATTTTAAATTTAATAATTGTAGTTCAACACTACTAGCCAATCTTTCTGTTTTGACTTATGATTACTACTTCTTTAATCTCATATTATTCATAAAACATATTATTGTTTTTAATAATTGTAGTTCAACACTAGCCAATTTTTCTATTTTAATTTAAGAAATCAATGAATTTTCATTATTCTTTCTTTAGGGACAGAGCGAATCTTATTAATATGTACATAAACACTACTAAATTGAAGGTACGACTATTGTCTATGATGTTATATTAACAAGAATTGCCGCCGATTTGATAGACACAACGCATTCTTAGACTTATGATAACTATTTATTTAATGTCATATTATTCAAAAAATATATTATTTTAATAATTGCAGTTCAACACTACTAGCCAATCTTTCTGTTTTGACTTATGATTACTATTTCTTTAATCTCATATTATTCATAAAACATATTATTGTTTTTAATAATTGTAGTTCAACACTAGCCAATTTTTCTATTTTGAAATTAAGAAATCAATGAATTTTCGTTATTCTTTCTTTAGGGACAGAGCGAGTCTTATTAATATGTACATAAACACTACTAAATTGAAGGTACGACTATTGTCTATGATGTTATATTAACAAGAATTGCCGCCGGTTTGATAGACACAACGCATTCTTAGACTTATGATAACTATTTATTTAATGTCATATAATTCAAAAAATATATTATTAACCGACTTCAAAAAAGAAGGAGGTTATCTATTCGTCTGAATGTTGCTTTTTTTATGTATGTAACCGCAGAACTCAGCCATTTCTGAACCGATTTTAAAATTTTTTGCTTTATTTGAAAGGTTATGCTTCAAGGTTGGCCCCATTTTAAAAACAGTTCATTATATTAAAAATTAAAGGGTGTCCCCATACAACCTACATGTTTTTTACGTGTATTAAGAACCGTAAAGGGCAGCAAATTAAAATTTTAAAAAATTGCGTGCCGCTATAGCTCCCAACAGTAGAAATTAATAAAAAAATAAATTTAAAATTTAAAGGGTGTCCCCATAGGTGACATAATATGACCTATTTGGGTCTATCTTTTGAACCGTTATAGACTAAACCTTGAAAATTTGACAGAATGTCGACTACTATGACCGTTGTAATAAAATGTATAAATACTCAAAATTTTAAATTAAAGGGTGCTCCAATAGTTCATTTAATTTGATGTATATGGCCATACTTTTGAATAGTTGTACACAGACCGCTGAAATTTACAAAGAACCTGTAGTGCTAAGTCAGCTATAACAAAAGGTATAAAATTTTGAATTTGGAACTTAAAGGGTGTCCCAATAGTTAATGTAATTCTATGTATGTGGCCAAACTTTTGAATTGTTACAGACAGACAGCTGAAATTTACAAGGAACCTGTATTGCAAAGTCCACTATAGCAAGTATACAATTTGAAGTTAGAAATTAAAGGGTGTCCCCATAAATTACGTAATTTGATCTATATGACCCTATCTTTTGAACCGTTAAACACAAACACTTGAAATGAAAATTAGGCAGAATGTCCACTACTTTCTCTGGTATGATAACAAATATAAATATTTGGAATTATAATGTAAAGGGTGTCCCAATAGTTCATGTAATTTGATATACATGGTTAAACTTTTTAACCGTTATAGACAGATAGTTGAAATTTACAGAGAATCTTTGTGACCAAGTCCTCTATAACAACAGGTCTTTAATTTAACATTGTAAATTAAAGGGTGTCCGAATAGGTGATGTTATTTGATCTGTGTGCCCCTATCTTTGAAACCGTTATACACAGAGGCTTGAATGGTGTCCCCATACAAGACGGATGCTGGTGAAAATAACTTAACTTTTAAACAGTAATAGGGAGAGGCTTGACATTCAATAGTCTTTATTTTTTCCCTCTAATTTTGGCGCATCTTTTATTTGGTTTAAATCTAATTCTTACAGATTACTTCTTACATTTTTAGTTTAGAATTGGTGCCCTTCTATCTGTTTTGAAGTCGGTTTTTTTTGCAAGAATTATTTTAATAATTGCAGTTCAACACTACTAGCCAATCTTTCTGTTTTGACTTATGATTACTACTTCTTTAATCTCATATTATTCATAAAACATATTATTGTTTTTAATAATTGTAGTTCAACACTAGCCAATTTTTCTATTTTAATTTAAGAAATCAATGAATTTTCATTATTCTTTCTTTAGGGACAGAGCGAATCTTATTAATATGTACATAAACACTACTAAATTGAAGGTACGACTATTGTCTATGATGTTATATTAACAAGAATTGCCGCCGGTTTGATAGACACAACGCATTCTTATCTCCACATTTCTTACGTTCCTATCAGTCGATTTTTACGTTTGAACACGCAAATTGAAGCTTAAAGTACCTCCTATTGAACAAAACAAATTGCGTAAAAAAATACCAATCCGGTCAAAAGTTATAGAGTTTTGACCGCTATCTCGCGAAATTTCGGATGCGACTGGAGGGAGGTGATAAGATCGTTTCACCATTTGTTAGGAGGCGCGTCGCGTGAATGGTTCTGGGACCATAGGCGGTTTAATGACATTTCGAGATGGAGGGATTTAAAAGCGGTATTACTAGCGCAATTTCATAAATACGATAGTGACTCTGATATCCAAAGGAAAATACTAGACCGCAGACAACAGCAGCTAGAATCATTCGATGATTTCTACAATTCAGTAACAAAGCTCAGGAATCAATTGCGAAGTCCGATTGGAGAACGAGACTTAGTGAGCATTATGCGGGCAAACCTGAAGGCTCCTATGGCCCAGCTTTTATTCTCGGTACAAGTCAACGGATTGGCACAGTTTGCTAAAGAATGTCGGAGGGCAGAAAATCTGTTGAATAGCCAACGTCATGGTGGAAGTAGAGCGCCCATGAGAGCCGTTTATGAACTTGATTATAACCAGCCAAGTTCGGATGTTACAACAGAGGTAGACGGAGTGTCCTCAAATAGAAAACTGACCTGCTGGAATTGTAAGGCGGAAGGCCATACGTTCTTCGACTGTCCAGAAGAAAAGAGGCACCTATTTTGTTTCAAGTGCGGATTAGAAGACACCGTTACGCCGCGCTGTCCAGTATGTCAGGGAAACCCGAAGGGGAACGTGGTTCATACAGGGATGGAGGCGCGTTCGAGATCAAATTATCCCAAAACTCAACAGTAAAATTAAACAATCATGACCATGACAAAGCTTCAAATCCAACAGACAACGCACCAGCAGAAGAACAAAATTTAATTTTACGACGAAATCCACAGGTATCAGAAAAACAAACAAATCATAACATCAAGCCATTTCATATTAGAGAACAAGAATACAGCACAGCACCTGAACGAATTTTTGGACCCTCGGAACGGATACGTAAAACCAGAGACCGATACTGGAATAGGAAGCAAACCAGATTCGAAATAGCAGCGGCCAGCACATATGAAGGTCCAGATACTCGCATATATTCGGCGATTGAGATTAATGGGTGTATAATCGAAGGATTGCTAGATAGTGGAGCTACTATAACCTGCCTAGGCGAAAACTGTCTAGATTTTGTGGAAAAAGCGCAATTAGCCATCTACCCATTTCGATCGCAAATAAGAACAGCCGATGGAAGATTAAGTGAAATTATTGGACGGGTCAGAGCCGATATAACATATAATAGAATGACGAAACCAGTTGACTTTTTTTGTTACCCTCTCTAAAACTTCCTTTGTTTCTCGGTTTAGATTTCATGAAAAATTTTAATTTGTTCAGGTTTAAGATAAATGCACTTTCGACGCAAGGAGTGAACACCAAAGAGGTGTCGGACAATGATTTCCCTCGTTTTCACAGCCTGAATAGTCAAAAACAACGACGACTAGAAGAAATCATCGAAACGTTTCCGTGCTTTACTCAAAGAGATCTAGGCAAAACTTCTTTAGAAACGAAAAATAGATACCGGAGATGCAGTGCCAGTCAAAGAAAAACACTACCCAGTGTCAGTCTCGCAAGGTGGAGCCTACAGTTACAGGCATTTTCGTTCAAAATAAAACACCGCAAAGGAGCACAGAATGTAGTGCCGGATACTTTGTCTCGATACGACATGGATGGACTTGAGGAAATTTTAAAAACCGAACATTGACCTATTGTCTCCCGAGCTTGAAGAGGAAGAGTACAAAAACTTGTGTAGACTGATTAAAGAAAATTCGAGCCGGATCTGAAAGTTGTCGACGATAAGGTGTATAAAAGGACAAATTTCTCAGATGGGAATATAGCTAAAGAAGAGCACTCATGGAAGTTATGGGTTCCCATCGGTCTGACACAGCATATCATCAAGCAAGCACACGGTGCCCCGACAGCATCTCACGGAGGAGTGTTCAAGACGATCAAAAGGATTCGGGAGTGGTATTATTGGCCACACATGAACGCGCAGATTAATGATTACATCAATCAGTGTGATAGCTGCAAGGATTGCAAGCCCGTGAACAGGATATTAAGACCTCCAATGGGAAAAGAACCGGATGCAAGTAAACCTTTTCAAAGGATATACATTGACTTGCTTGGACCGTATGTCAGATCGAAAAAGGGCAATAGCTTTATCTTCATTGTTTTGGATTATTTTTCTAAATTTGTTCTACTAAAGGCCATGTCAAAGGCGAACTCGAGAAATGTAGTAAGCTTCCTCATACAAGAGGTGTTTTATAAATTTAGTTGTCCAGAAACCATAATCTCAGATAATGGCCAACAATTTATAAGCAAAGATTTTGTAGAAATGATGAGTAGCTTTGGGTTTGAACACCTAAGAACAGCCAATTACGCTCCACAGGCCAATGCATCAGAGCGGGTAAACCAATCGGTTTTGGCGGCTATTCGTGCATATTTGGTTGATAATCAAACTGACTGGGACCTACACATCTGTGAAATTGAGTGCGCATTGAGGTCAGCGGTACATTCTGCCACTGGTGTAACGCCATATTTTCTACTGTTTGGAACAAACATGGTCACCCACGCATCTGCGTACAAACTTGCACGGAGTTTGGATCTACTCGAGGATTCTGAAAATCGGATAGAGAATCGAAATGACTATTTAGAATTGGTCAGAGAAAACGCAAGGAAAAATCTTCATAAAAGCTATGAGACAAATGCTAGGCGGTATAACTATAGATGTAGAGAAACCCAATTTAGAGTAGGCCAAGAAGTTTTTAGAAGAAATTTTCGACTGTCAGATTTTTCCAAACAGCTGTCAGCCAAGCTGTGCAAGAGATTTGTTAAGTGCCGCATCGCAAGAACAATTGGTAACAATCTGTACGAGTTGGAAACGTTACAAGGGAAAAAGGTTGGTGTGTTCCATGCCAAAGATTTAAAAGCTTGAGCGGAGACAATAAGTCGGAAGCTGAGATTTTTATCATATTAGCAATCAAGTTGCTTATCTTACAAGATGCCGCCATGTTTTAAAAAGAATAATGGCTTGTTTCCGCCTTTCTGATTTGATATTTGCTGCTGATAAGAAGTGCGGATGACACCCAGAAAAATCGAGGACAACAAGGACTTAAAAGGTATGGTTTTTTAAAGTAAATCAGAGTGGAGCGTTTGCTTTAGGTTTTCGAAAAGCAATAGTTAAAAGTTTCGCGTATTTTATAAATATTTTAAATCGTCATCAACCGGTCGTTGATACGAAAAAAAAGGGTACGTTCAGTATAGAGTGTTTTATCAGTGTTCAACACACCTAAAAAAGGAAATGACTGGGAATAATATTACCCAAACAGTTTTAGAATCCGGAATATTTTAATACAGACCATAAAACGGGGAAACATCTCAACACTTCAACGGATCAAGCTAGTTGAAGTACAAACTCCATATCTGCATAAGGTAAGTCTCATCATTTCGGAAATTTTACATTACCAGACTTTGGGCAGCTAGACTTTAAAGGCGAGAAATTTAATAAATTTAAAACATGTATTTCTAGAAAAGTACCATCTAGATTATAATTTTGAAACACATAGGAGTTCGTACGAGTGGTCGTCCGTAGCTCAGTCCAGGGTAAAAAGGACTAAAAAAATTCCGTTTACACCTTCAACATACTCAACTTCTAGTAATTGAAATACTTGGTTTAACCGAAATCCATCAACAATAGTGTAAAATAACCACCATACAAAATTACAACAATAGCGCCAAATACCAACAACGATTGCAAAAACAACAATAGTAATTAAATTAAATACCAACAACAAAAATAAATCAACAACAACAAATGCTGTGCCAAATAACATTAACAAGTTTCATAGTGCCGAATAGTAACAGTGTTCATAACATCAGTATAATCATCCCCTGTTGACAGCAGTGAAGCTAAACCTTGTAAGTTATAGCCATGAACAAAGGCAATCATAACCAAAACCCCAACTGACACCAGCAACAAAAATAACATTAGAGATCAACATCACCAACAACAACAATAGTTACGACAATAGAGATTCTAACACATCAACTTTAGTCAGCAAAAAATCACCCCTATAAGAGAGCTCAACCATAACTACAATAGCATTACGTAACATACCACATCATCAGGAATCGTACCAGCAAATCATCAGAAGCAGCCACCAAACATCAAATACAAGATAAGTACACCAGTAGCCATTTAGTTGTCCTAAGTCTCTTGTCAAAAAACCTAAGTCTAAGAATGTATTGGTAGGCAAAATTGTATAAGTGTTGGTTTAAAAAAAAAAAAATTCCCCACAGCACCTAAACTGCACATAGTTGTATAAAATATTTTGTGAAAACAGAATATTATTTTACATTCAATTTTAGATGTTAAAATTAAATAATTCTTTTGCTTTTTAATAAAAATATTTTGTATTTTTCTAATATATTTATGTGCGAAAAACGTTAGATTGAATGCTAATTTTAAATATTTGATTTGTAAATTTTTATCCCCTAAAAGACAAAAAATACAATACTGCGTAGAAATAAATTTCACCAAACAAATGTCAACAAAATTAAATTTATTTTGTATTAAAAAATTTAGAAAACAATAAATTGTTAAATAATTGTTTGTGCAAAAATTAAAAATTGTTTAAATATTTGAAAATTGCAATCGAATATCGCGTAATAGTGTCTACAGGTGAATAAAAATTTTACTCCCCTAAGTGTGTTGAATTCACACCGTACCCGTGTGTGTGAAGACATTTGTAGCCACGTTTTTGACATTTGGAGAGTTGGCCATCTATGTGTTATCTATGGTATTAACTTCCAGACTTTCAAAATTAAATTAATTTCTTTCATTCAGATATTTTCGTTCACTTAAATCCGGATAAAATCACGTCATCAAAATATCGTATTGTAAAATAATTCTCTTGAGAAAAATTAATAATAACAAACGGTTACAGAATATAATAAACAGTAAATTCAAAGACAGTTTGATCAAAAACGAAAATTTTACACTTAAAAAAAAATTGTCTTTCAGTTTCAAAAATTTATATACAATTTCAAAAAAATTCACTTGAAATTGCATATTTTAAGTTATTTCGAAATTCAAAATTTTTACATTTATTACAAAATTCTAAATTTTTACAGTTATTTCAAAATTCCAAAAGTATTGCATATATTTTAAAATTCCAAATTTGGGCATTTATTTTGAAACCATTTTGAACCATTCATTTCAATAGTATTTAAAATAGTAGAAATAAAAACAAACTTAAAAGTATAACGAGAAAAAGTTTGAATTAAAGAATAAAAGTTTGTTCTTATTTCTGTATCTCAATTTATTCAATTCTTGGCCACATAACTACATAGAACTAAACATAAACAAAAACTACTGAAATTAATACTCGCTGTAATTTATTATTACCTTAACAAATATTATATTTTTAGTCCATTGTACAAAATTTAATAATATATACATACATACATACATAGTACCTATACTAAGCCATAGCCCGTAAGAGAAATTTTTATTGTATCACACGTTCGAACATAGGTTTTTTTTGATTCTTTTTGTACACATATGTATATTGAAATAAAACATGTGAGAATATGACTTGGTCATATTAAGCATATGGTAAGGTAAGATACTGTGAGTGAATTGTCATCTTAGGGGTAGCCCAAAAGGTTTAATTGGCTACCATGGTTTGGGGAGGGATAAAAAACCGACCAGAACACCTGGGTCGGATGGAAAATTTGTAGTGCCCTATATACACTGGCACAAATGAACCGTCACAAACACATCTTGCACTTTTTAACCGGCCGCAACGAATCAACGCCCATGCCCGCGAGTATAGTCGTGCCAAATTACAAAGTTGCCAGTGTGCCGGCAAGTTAGAAACGTAAGGCAAAGTTACCTCGAAAGGTTGGTTGGCAATAATTAAATATTATGGTAACAATTTTTGTTTGAAACGTGACAAAGTATAATTAAAACAAACAATCAAAACTCTTTGGTGGTGTGAAATAAGCTTGAGAAATATATTTAATGAAAGTTACGCACATTTACAATAATAAGAAAATAATTAATAAGAAAATAGCACAAAAGAACACCAAGGTTTACGAAATAACACAAAAGAAAACTAATGAAATTGAGAAAGAGACGGGTAGAATTCGTATTTTTTTCCGTCCTGTTTATTCGCCGTTAAACCTCTTGGGTTCTCTTTGCTTGCTCCACCACGTAATCATTAATATTAAATGATGCTGCACTAAATTACATAAAAATACATATTTATAGTTTAATTGAATTTAAATAGAAAATTTATTTTCAGTTTTCATATTTAGTTTTGACATTGGATAGATAATTACCCTGAGTTGGCAGGTCTGTTTTGTTAATGGTGACTAAAATCTCCAGGTAATTAAATATGTTACAATTTGTCTTTTAGTTTTTTAATATATGTATGTAACTTGTTTTTTCTAATTTTAGTCGTATTTAAATCTAACCAAATTACCTATTGGTGACATTCCCTTAAAAAAAAACTGGTGCTGGATACCACAGATTACTAACCAGATTACCCACTTGTGACGTTCAAAAAAGTACATTATCATTTGTACTTGCAGCTTTCGATAAAGTGAATAAAAAGATAATAAAAAATGTTTAAAGCAATGAGTAAGAAGTACCAGCTATATGTTGCCATTACTAACATATGTTTTCAATTAAGTAAACAAAAATTGAAAACAAAATTTTAACAAAAATTATATTTTCTTAATAATATTTAAAATAAACTGGTACAATAATTTCGTTAAAACTTATTAAAATATATTACGGTTGCTGCAAAGAGCAGTTAAAAGTTACAAAAATACAACATGATCATAAAGTTGGAAACAAATGTGCAATAAATGTTTTTTAAGTGGCATTTGTTCAAAAAGTCTCAATGTTAAAGAGAATTCAAGGAAAATTTGGACACAAATGCAGTTGGAAGCGGAGGAGTCCCGTCTAAATTATTTGATATGATAAACAATTTTATACATGTATGTGACTTCATAAGGGTTGTGCAATATACATAGTTTTGGATTTTAAGTGAACGTTTCAAATAAAGTAATTTACATATGTATTTTTATTTTTTGGTCTTAATAATGTTTTGTTTCTAATTTCAAGTAACGTTAACAGCAGAAAATGGTGAACGTAATACATAATAGTTTGCAGTTGTTAGAGATATTTGTAGCATCTTTTTCAATTTATTAGTATAAGTAGATAGTTAAGGAAGAAGATTACAATGAAAAGATGCATGTCATCGTTTCCAGCACCAGTTTTTTTTAAGGGAATGTCACCAATAGTAATTTGGTTAGATTTAAATACGACTGAAATTAGAAAAAACAATTTACATACATACATATATTAACAAACTAAAAGAAAACTTGTAACATATTTATTTACCTTGAGATTTTAGTCACCATTAACAAAACAGACACACAGGATAATTATCTATACAATGTAAGAACCTGCTTAAATAATAAATAAAACATATTTTAATCCAGCAAGACGATATTTTTGTAACACATCATTTTACATAAATCAAAGTTAATAATTCCAATTGTCATTAATTCACTTCAAAATTTAACAAATTTAATATGTACACTTGGTTGGATTTTTCGGGAACTGAAGAAATTTCTCCCCTTTTGGACAGCCCATTATGCATCGGCGACTCCTGAAATAGCAAAATAATTTAATTAAAAACAAATTAATTTGAATAGAAAATCTTTGTTATACTTACATTTTTTTCCTGTTGGATTCCTGTTGTTTTATTTCCTTTTGTTTGTTTCCTTTTATTTATTTGGCTGGCTTCGGATGATATTTGTTGAAATTTTATTTTTGCCACAAATTATTTTAAAGCTATTTATAAAACAATTAATTTTACACACAAATCAAATTTTATTAAAATTTTCCAACAATTTCACAAATTATTTTGTAAACAATAAAATGTCAAATTACAGCTATAACCAAAAAGAGATCGTAATATAACTTACTTATGTGGCTATTACAGAACATTTATTCCTGTAGCCGAACGTAAAATAGATTTCCAAGCGCCTCGATCTTCTGCGCTTCTTCTCCAGTTTCTGACACCAAGTTTCGAGATGTCTTCCTCAACTTGATCTTTCCATCGAAGTTTCGGTCTTCCCCTTCTGCGTGAACCGTCACCAGGTTCGTATTCAAATGACTTTCTAGCTGGAGCATCTTCATTCATTCTCACAACATGACCTAGCCAACGCAATCGTTGTAATTTGATACGTTTGACTATGTCTATGTCGGCATACAGCTCATACAGCTCATGGTTCATACGACACCGATATTCTCCGCCAACGCAGATTGGTCCATAGATTTTTCGAAGAATTTTTCTCTCAAACACACCAAGCACAGCATCATCTGCTTTCGCAAGTACCCATGCTTCGGAACCATATAATAGCAGGGTAGTATCAGTGTCTTGTAGAGAGTGATTTTTGTCTGTCGAGAGGTGGCCTTGTTTTTAAACTGCTTACCTAGTCCAAAGTAGCATCTATTGGCCAGTATTATTCTTCTCTTTATCTCAAAACTGATGTTGTTTGTTTTGTTGATGGCGGTACCGAGGTAGATAAAATCGCTAACTACCTCAAAGTTGTAGTTTTCAACTTCCACTGTCTGCCCGAGTCTACTGGACGTCTTGTGCGTTGATACCATCAACTTGGTTTTATCGCCGTTTACTGCCAGACCCACTTTGGCAGATTCTTTTTCGATTTTTTCAAAGGTGGCAGTTACCGCTCGCAATGTTCGACCCATGATGTCTATATCGTCAGCATAAGCGAGTAACATGTGTTGTTTAGTGTATAGCGTGCCAGTTCTATTCACATTCGCATCCCGTATAACCTTTTCTAGCAGGATATTAAAAAGGTCACACGATAGACTATCGCCTTGTCTGAAACCTCGTTTGGTACTAAATGGCTCGGAGAGGTTTTTTCCTATTTTAACTGAAGATCGCGTATCAGTTAAGGTCATCCTGCACAGCCGTATTAATTTCAGACATGGCTTGAAACACCTTTGAACGAATGGGGTTGTCAAAAGCAGCCTTGTAGTCGACAAATAGATGGTAGGTGTCGATCTGTTTTTCTTGGGTCTTTTCCAGGATTTGACGTAAGGTGAATATCTGGTCGGTGGTGGATTTACCAGGTCTAAAGCCACATTGATATGGCCCAATTATCTCGCCAACTTTAGATTTCAATCTTTCACACAGTACGCTGGAAAGTATTTTGTATGCGATGGGAAAGAGACTTATTCCTCTGTAGTTGGCGCATACTGTCTTGTCTCCTTTTTTGTGCACGGGACATAATATGCTGAGGTTCTAATCATCGGGTATGCGTTCCTCTAACCAAATTGAACAAACCAGCTGATGTATACACCTCATTAGCGTGTCGCCTCCGGTCTTAAATAGTTCGGCTGGTAACCCATCGGCTCCTGCTGCCTTATTATTCTTCAGCCGAGTAACTGCTACTTTGACCTCATTTTGGCTAGGTGGTATACACTCAATACCGTCATCCGGGATTGGTTCTAGGGTATCCTCGTCACCGCTACTATCTGATACCAATAGTGTGGAAAAATGTTTCCTCCACTTCCTCAGCACACACTCAGTATCTGTCAGCAGATTACCTTCTTCATCTTTACTGGAGGATATGCTTGTACCAAAGCCATCAGTTTGTTTTTTCACTCTTTGGTAAAATTTTCGGACTTCATTCTGACTCCTGTACATCTCGATTCGCTCACACTCACGCTTTTCCATTTCTCTCTTTTTTCTGCGGAATAGGCGTTTCTCCTCTTTCCTTTTCTCCCGATACCTCTCCCTTGCATTACGTGTTGCTACTGAATGCAGGGTTGCCCTGTATGCGGCATTTTTCGCTTCAGTAGCATTACGACACTCTTGGTCGTGCCATGGGTTTCTTGGGGGAGGCTTCTGATACCCAAGTACGGATTTTGCGGCGTTTTCCATAGAGTGGGCTATAATTTGCCATTGCTCTGCAATATTATCGGGACAAGGAGTGCTTTCTTGAAGCAATTGGGTCAGTTGAGTGGAGTATGCTATTGCTGTCTGTTGTGTTTGCAGCTTCCCGACGTCCAGCTTTCGCGCTGTGTCAGACCGTACGTTTCTCGCAACATTTAACCGGGTGCGAACCTTTGCGGCCACAAGGTAATGGTCCGAATCAATATTTGCTCCTCGGATTGATCGTACGTCCAACACGCTGGATGAATGCCTTCCGTCTATCACAACATGATCAATCTGATAACTGGTTGTCTGATCTGGTGACAGCCACGTTGCTTATGTATATCGAGATGACGAAATCTGGTGCTGCTGATTACCATGTTTTTTGCCGCCGCACAGTGGCTGAAAATCGTTTTTCGTTGGCCAAAATTCTGTAACTTTTGAACCGATGAAAATATTGAAATAATTTTTTTTAATGGATAGATATTTAGCTCAGCTTGATTCAGTTTTAATTACATTAAAATTGATTGAGGACTTTTTAAGTAATTCGAGGTCAAAGTTGAACATTTTAATTTTTTTAACTTTCAGAGTGAAATATGGGTTTATTCTGTGTGTAACATTGTAAAATATCCCTCTAAGATCCAAAAAAGTATATATATTCTTGATCAGTGATGAAATCTAAGTCGATATAGCTATGTCCGTCTGTCCATACGTCCGTCTGTCCATCCGGCCGTCCGTCCATTCGCCTGTCTGTATGAACACGATTCAGTCTAAACGAAAAGAGGTAGACCCTTAAAATTTGGTACATATATATCTTGAAGGATAGGGCAGGCTAAGTTCGTAAATGGGCCAAATCGGACCAGGGGGAAAAAAATTACCTTAAGAAGAACTAAACTAACCCCTGAAAAACTACACATTTTTACAAGTTTTTTTGTAAATTTGTTAAGCAAATGAAATTTTTTATGTCAAAGAAGGTTCAAGGTCTTTATCCTGGAGCCAGAAAATCATAAAAATTTATTTTTGGACCCCTCCCCCTTTTTGTGGGCGTTTATATAGCATATTATATGAAAAATAGTGTCAATAATTAACAAATTGTATTACCTAAGCCTAGATTGCATAAAAAATTAATTTTTAAGCTTGCATGACGAATAGAAAATGTACTCGGATCTTCTGCGCTACCTTCACCTCACCCCCCCCAAAAAGCAACAAGAAAATATAATTTTTATTCATTTGACTTAAATATTAATTGCAAATATTCCATATTTTGTTCTGTGCTATTTCTGTTCTTTAGTAGTTTTTTGGCTTCTTCATCTATATCCCGATGGTCCACTTTCCATTGATTTCGAATACTGGATATGAACCGATCTGACGTTACCAATAATATATTAAATAGATCTTCATTTGTTGAATTCCGTGAAATTTTCCTAGTATTGTGCTCTCTATAAAATATGTAATACTTGTTCCTTTTTTCCTGAGCCTCCTCTGATAGATATCCAAGTGGCACCAAATGATATTTAATGACATCTTCACCATGATAAAGGATTTTGTGAACTGTTGCAGACATATTTCTCCATGGGTAGTTAGTTGTATATATTTTTGCAGTTTCCTTAGCATAATCTCCAAATTTTCTACAGTCAATTTCTTCATTGCACGCAAGTACTTCTAGTATTATTTTAAATCTGAAAATAAGGTTGAAATCCACTCCTGTTATTTCAGATGCTGTTTCTGGATCTGAAAAGAATCTTCTTGCGGTATTGTCATCATTTGTATTGCCTGACCCTTGTTTTGGCTGATCTATAATCAGTCCACGTTTGCGATATTCATCTTGAACATGTTTCTTTTTTGAACTTCTTAACTCTTTGTTGGTCACGTTGTTTCTTATTGATCCTGAAGACCCGAAATCCAAATCATAACTGATTTTTAGTATGTGTTCCATAAGTCGTATTCTTGCGTGTAGTGGTGATAATCCAAATTCATATGCATCGGTATTATCTAATGATTTTGCTGGGACTTGGTTTAATTGGGTTGATGTTGCTTGGCATATAATGCAGCTGGATGCAGCCTTCGTGTTAGTCAAAGCCTGACCCACTTTTCCATCTATCATTGTCAGGACTAACTGGTAGCTTACTTCAATTTGCTGCCCATCTAACTGTAATTGTAATGGCTGTAGTGCTGTAATTTGGGCCTTGATATCACTAATTTCTTTATTAATAACATCATTTGTTTCTTTTTTGAATAGAAATTTGATTGGCCTGCAGTATTTCGTAGAAGATGGTGTCTCATTTTTCCAAATACCCATTGTTTGCGTTGTACTAGTCGAAGGCTCTGAATCTTCCAAAATCTTTTTCAATCGCAATGGTACAAATGATACCATGAACATATCTGAGTCAGAAATATTTTCACATACAGCTTGTTTATATTGTTTTTGTCCCGAAGAACCATCACATCCCCATTTACAAAAAAGAATTAACTTTGTGTTTCCGTATTTCTTCAACTCATTTCCTGTTATTGATTGCAGCAAGCGTGCGGCTGTGTGATCAAGTAGAGATTGTAGTTGTACCTCTGCCGAAATTGGTGTGATTATAATAGCGTCCTTTGATGGCAAACAGTCCATTTTAGCAGCGGTTATATGATGATATCCTGGATATATATTTGAGCCTTTTTCAATCGCACGCTGTCTGAGTTTAATATATTGCTGTTTTGTTAATTTCAAATCCAGAAATAATGCTAATGCCTCCTCATTTGTGTACTGTATTGCATCATTCGGAGTTGGTATACTTTTAAGAATCCGTTTTGTTCTCGGTGGACTAGCTTTAACAACTTTTTCAATGATATCCACTTTTGTAAATTGGTTCTGTGATCGTAATTGATGTAGGAAAGATTTTTTTATATTTGTAGAACCAAAGGCATCGTTAATATCTTTAAGCTTCCGCCTCTTAGATCTATCGCTGCAATTGTCCACTAATGATTTACGTGGTCTTCCAGCCTTATCTTGCTTTGCTGTTTCTGCAGCGACAGTAAGTTGACCTTCTAACCACTTTGCACTTTTTATATAAAATTTTTGTTTACTGTCAATAACTTCTTTGTAGCGTTTTTTTAGTGCTTTGACGAAATTATATAATTGCTCTTGCATTTCGGTGCTACACGAATTTAATTTTATTTTAACGTAACTAAGAACATCTTCCTGATTTTTGTTTCTAAAATACACTTCGGCCAGTTCTTTATAACTGAAGCTCTCCATTTTCTTTTGAATATTTTTATTTGCGTTTGTTATGTTTTATCCGTACACTTAAAGGATTAAGTTATTACTGAGTAATCCCTTAACGAATCCGTACTTTTATAAATTTTTAGATACATGTTCTTCACACACTGATCTTTAATTAGCGTAGCGCTTAAATTGAACAAAACTGCACTCATGCGTCAATATGGGGTTGTTTTTTAACTTTAGTGGTTTAATGTCGCTATTATTGTTATAAAATTGTTTATGACTTTGGTTGACCCTAACATTTGATAACAGGTAAATGTAGAAAGAGATCATATGCTTCCTGTAGAGCCCATTGTGATAATTTTATTACTTATTTTTTGCTGATCAAAACAAAGCCATAAAACCCTTTCGAAGGTATTATATTTACTTTTTTTAGATATACGTAGCCTAAACTAAAAAAATTAAACTTTTAGGCAAAAAAGTGAAAATTTAAAACACCATTGTATATGAATTTTTTTCGAGTAATTTCATTAAAATGAAAAAAGTGTTCTACAGGCGGCTCGTGGCGGGTGCAAAAGTATATATAGCCTTAAAGAGGACACTTTCACCTTTCTCGTGATTGTATATGTTTCTTGTTCCCTTTTGTTCCCTAGAAGTTTTATTCCACTAAAGTTTAAATTTGAGGAAAATATAGTAGTTTCATAAATATTTCATAACGCCCCTAATGTTAAACGCTAGAGCTGTGTCTACTTACAACAACTAAAGACAATAATCCTACCAACATTATAAAAAAAACCGCAGACCATTATCGATGATAGCTTGAGATAGTAACCATTTAATTTTGATAAAAAACCAAAGAAAAACACCTTTTTCTGAAATTAAAAAAAAAAGTTGAGTTTGACAGCATGCTACGCCCACAATTATCAATATTTTAACATAATTTTTTGGCTACCTTAATTTGGATATATTAACTACAAAATGACGTAAAAATTTTAAAAATCGGTGACAAAAAAAATTTACTTTTGGCCAACGAAAAACGATTTTCAGCCACTGTGCGCCGCGAAGTCTGTTAGCCTCATTCCGTTATCGGATGTTTCTTCGTGGAGGCTAAATTTTCCGACTGTTGGACCAAAGATATTCTCCCTTCCTATTTTTGCATTAAAATCTCCTAGAACAATTTTAATGTCGTGGTCGGGGCAGTGGTCATATGCTCCTTCTAGGCGCTCGTAGAATACATCTTTGGTCTCTTCGTCCTTGTCTTCAGTCGGGGCATGGGCACATATAAGACTGATGTTAAAGAACTTGGCTTTTATACGGATTGTGGCTATCCTCTCATCCACCGGAGTGAATCTGGAGACAAGGTGTTGCAGTCTCCGACTAACCACAAATCCACAGCCAAATTCATGTCTTGTGTCATGGCAACTATAGTACAATGCGTCACCCTTGGGTGTTGTTGTGACGCCTTTCCCATTTCTTCGCACTTCCTGTAAGGCAGTAATATCGGCATTGTACTTTTCAAGTACATTCGCCAGTGCGTATACTGCACCTTCTCTATATAACGTCATGACATTCCAGGTGTAGATTCGCAGATCGTGATCCTTAAAACGTTTGCGGGGGTCGTCAACATTAGGGGTTTTTTTAAATCTTTTTCTTTGTTTTTTCATAGTAAGTTGGTTTTTTATAAGGGTGGGTTACTAACCCGACGCCTCAACCCATATTTTTATCGTTCTTATGGGTGAACGCGCGGCACATTTTAGCTCACTACCTCTAAAGGGTATTAAAGGTAGCTACCCCAGCTGACAATACGGGGAGGTCTGTGTCCACAGTTGAGATGAAAGAGGGACCAAGATAGGTCTGGGTTCTACCAAGTTAAAACCAATCAGAGCCGTTGCTTGGTATCCAAATCCCCTACGGCACCCGTAATATAAGAAAAACATTAACTCTTGCTATCCCTTTCCAACGAAAGCTGTGATCTGGTAACACTCCAATTTTCGTGTCTTATCTGGTCTGATTTGTGCTCACGCTTAGTACATACATATATATACACTATATATACACTTATTATAAAAGTAACAAAATTAAATAAAATAAAAAACTAAATGAAATTATCTATTAGTAATATTTATCAACTGAATTCAGGAAAACTAAATTATTTACAGTTTTCGAAACAACGCTTACGCTTTTCTGTTATGATGTTACCTGCGGCTAAAAACGAGCGCTCGAAAGCCGCACTACTTACAGAAATACTTAGAATTGTTGTGCAAGTTTGTGTTACTTTTACGAAGATTATAATTAACATTGTGAACAATTTACGGAAATTTACAAAAAATGTGTGTAGGTAAACCCCTCAACCTGGAAAAGATGCAAAAAAATATTTGGTATTTACAATCTTTTTCGTTATAAATAATATACATATTTTAAACTCTACTTTTGAAAATTAAATTTTCCTAAACCTTTTTCGTTCAAGAATATATTTTTTATTGATACATACATATCGTTAGCTAAAAAATAAACAAAAATATAATTTTACAGAAGAAGCAAAAAAGTTTGTAAAATGAAAACTAAACTATACCATACGTCTCTTTTAGAGTTGTTTAGTTCGCGGACGAACTAGTTCAATTGAACTAGATGAAATGCTCTTTGTACTGAACTCTTTTAGCTCAGTTATCTAGTTCAATTGAACTATTCGCTCTTTTGAACTAGATGAAACGCTTTTTGTACTGGGGGCTGATGCTGATGAAGGCGAAGATTGTAATTTATCCGACATACGAAAGCAAGTTCGTGTAAGAAGTGATCCCTTAAAATTGTCTGACTCAGAGTAAGTTGTAAAATTATATATTAAAAACGCTTTAAATAAGTATTTCGTTTTATAGATTTGTAAAGCGTTTCAGATTGTCAAAAGAAGCCTTTATTTACGTAATGGGAGAAATATAATTTAAAGGAGTACTCTCAACTTGCATACCACCAAAAATACAGTTGACAGCAGCTTTGTCTCTTCTGGCATCTGGGCGCTTCCACTGTTCCACACACTGTTGGAAATGATTTTATTATTGCTGTCAGCCAAAGTGCAATAAGCAGAATACTACAAAAATTTATTTTAGAAGTAGAGACTAAACTGTGCCAGAAGTTTATAAATTTTTATCCTGGCGGAAGTGACGACTGCAAGGAATTCTTTTTTGAGAAAATATAAGATTCCTGGAGGTTTCTTTGAAATTAACATGACTTAAAATAAGCCTTTTATATTTTAATTTTTTAGTAATTGCCTGTATTGATGGAACGTACATTGGAATGCAGAAACCAAAAGAAAAGGAAAAAATGTTTTTTAACAGAAAGACATTCCACAGTCTTAATTCAATGGTTGTAAGTAGAAATATAAAATAATGACATACATATGCATAACAGGATTTTAGCTATTCATTCAAAAAACGGAGGTGCGTCCCATGATTCATTTGTGTGGAAAAAGTCAAACGAAAAAGCTCTTCTCGTGGAAAATTTTAAACGAAATTTAAGAAATGGCTGGTTACTAGGTGATGTTTGAAATATTGAGTATTTATAACTCAAACAATTTCATTAACTATTTGTTGCATATATTTTTCTTAGGAGACTCAGATTATCCTCTTGAACCATGGTTGCTAACTCCATACAGGAATCCTCAAGAAGGTTCATGGAATCTCATTTTAATGATATTCATTCGCAAGCGATATGTATAGTTGAGAGGACCATTGGCATATTCAAAGCGCGTTGGAAAATGCTTTGTCATGACAAACTAAGTAGATATTTGCCTGAAAAAATAGCTAGTTTCACAAATGTTTGTGCCGCTTTACATAATATATGTATTTACTTTAAAGTTAAAAATTATGAGAATATGCGAACTCCAGTGGAAGTGAATATATTAGAAATTGACAACAGCAATGAAACTAATATTGGCAAGAAAATTAGAGACAACATCAAAATATCTCTGACCAACAGTTAAGTGAACACACACATGTATTTGTTTAGTATTACATTTATTTACCATTGTAAATGAGATCACTTTTAAATAATTAATAAAAATATATATACCTATTTTTATAAAAAAAAATAAATTAGCTTTGATTAAAAAGTTCCAGTTCTTTCTTTTTAACCAGAAGTTCAATTTCCTTTATCTCCATCGTGATTTTGAATTCTTCCTTCTTCATTTCCAGAGACTCATGTTTCAATTCAACAAGCTTTTCCATTTTTTGAAGCATCTGTGTATGATAGTCTTCATTGGACTCCATATTTTTCTTTAAAAGGCTCGTTTTGCTCCCCTTTGATTTAATAACGACGGGTTTAGATTTTTTGTTGGCTGGTTGATCTTCCGTGTCTGAACCTAGAAGATTACAATAATTCTTCATCGAGTGTTTTTTTCGGATGAATTTGCCTCAGTTTTTTCAGGAGAACCACAACCAAAGCTGCTTACATTCATTAAGCCATCAACTTCATCTTCTATCCCTGCAGCTTCCAAAATCAGTTCGTCCGTTTGGCTCAAATGTTTTTCTTCGCTTGTGCCGCCACCAGTTCTCAATTTTGATAATTTGTTGGTCATATACCTTGACAAAAGCAAATAAAAATTGTTAACTTAAACATATGGATGGCCATAAGTTGTCACCTTATAACTATATGTGAGCTTCATATTGAGCTACGAAATAAAAACTTATGACCATCTATATTTTTTTTTTGAGCGTACTTTCCGCCATGAATTGAAGTCCTTAGTTGCTGGTCCCAAAGCATTTAATTTTGTAGTAAGATTTTCCCACAAGCCATTAGCAGTTGCTCTGCCTTGGCTGGTGGATACTATAATCCCTTTCGCTAGCTCAGAATGCTCTGACATAAATTTAGCCAAAATCTGCTTTTGGGTAAAGTTAATTTTAGTTAAACTAGACCTAAAATGAACATTTTTAATTTTTTTAACAATTTACAAAAAAAAAATAAACTTACATTTTTTGTTTTCTTTTAAAGCGGCAATTTTTTTTTTTTGTAAATAAACTTTTGTCGATAGCTCAAATGCTATCGAGCAAAATAACGATTCATAGCATACCAAATAACGATACATTTTATTCGATATCGATTGTCAGAATGCCGAATGTTGGAAATTTCAATCGTTCGACTATAATTCCGATACCTATCGACTCCCAGCATCAGCCCTCTCAGCTCTTTTAGTTCAGTTACTGAGCGCTTTTTGTAGTTCATTGTTCAAATTATTGTTTAATGACATTCAGCTTTTGTTTATGTCTATCATAATGACCAAGTCGAATTCATTTTGTGTTGATACATGTATGTACATATATAAACTCTGAAGTTTTTTTATAATAATCTTACATATGTTCGGTTTCTGTATTAAATTTGTATGAAAAGCACTAAATTTTTTGAGAAATTCCTATACAAATTTTTTAGGAGAGCTGCTCGCCTGTTTTTTTTTCTACTTATGTATCTTTATGTTTTTATATTTTAGTTTATTAGGCTCAGATTCATAAAAAAAATATTTTCAGTTTATAAAAGGTTTAATAAATAAATTTTGTATGGAAATTTGTTTTATATAATTTTTATGAATCAAAAAAAAAATTGTATGAATAAGGCCCTTAGTGTTGATATTATTTACTTTTTAATTTAATATTTTTTTACTACTTACTTACATACATACTATAAAAAAAATTACAAATTAAAAATTTTTATACCAAAAATTTATACTAGGTTTTATTTTAAATATTATTCAACTCTTATTAAACTAAGTTATGGTTTTTTACAACTACAGCTAAATAGATAATCCATAATTTAAAAAACTATATACATGAATTAACACTAAAATCTTATGAACTAAATACAATTGAGCGAAACAGATCAACTGATCGAATCATTTGCTTTTAGCTCACTAATAGCTAAATTACACGATGACATTTTTCATGAAACCGGTTTTGTGGCGGCAAGAGCGGCAAATTGTATTAACACTTTTGTCTATTTTGATTTTTCTTTATCCATTAACACTACTATTTGTCAATACTTATTTTGTTTTTTCAAATAGAAGAAATAATTACTTTATTGTCGAAAAACTGACAATTTGTTTACATTACTCTAATTTTCTCATTTAATTCATTGAATATTTTTGCAAAAATAGAATACTACTGCATATGCATGAATTCCAGGAATACTTGCAATCTCTTAACCCTTTCAATTGAATTTGATGTTTATAATTAGGCTATTTGTGTTAGCAAATAGCCCATTTGTGGCAGGTAAAAGAATTTCAACGAATGTAGCAAATCCAGTTGGGTTATTACGTCACAAGAAAAAGTTTGATTGTAAAAACAGAAATGTCTTGCATCCAAATGCAAAGAAATTTTTTAAACATGTGCTAAAACTGTTTACCTGGACTTTCAACACAGGTACAGACTTTAAACTTTTCTCATTAACAATGAATTTGTCATAAAAGTACTTCTGCATATGACAGTATTTTAAAAAATACTTGAAATTGTTATTTTATTATACTGTCCACTAATTTTGTCAAGTATTAGATATAATAATCTTAAAATAATAATTATTTTTCATAAAAATTGAACCCAATTACTTACCACTTTCTTTAAATATGTACATACATAGATACTTACATATGTAGACGTTTCAAGATTTTTATTAACAGAATTGCAGCCATAAATAAAAATTATAACATCATTTTTCAAACGCTGTAGATGTCGAGCAGCTTTTGGCTGAAAAAAGAAAAATTCGAAGAGATTGGCAATCACACAACTCAAATCTAAACTTAAAGATTGCAAGAAACGGCTAAGACAGTTGCTAGAATCTGGAAGAGTAGCATCTATGAAAAATTATCTAGAAGACCTCGACGCAACTGCAGAATCAGATTAACCATTACGGCGCGCATGTAGAAACCTTAAAAGACCAATCGTACGTAAGCCTTCCATGCGAAAGTCCTGTGGGAACTGAGCAAGAAATGGTACCGAAAAAGCTATTTATTTGTTGAACATTTGAAAAAAATTTTTTACCTCAAATATATGTGTGTTCTGATATAGTTGAGTTGCCACCAATAGAGGCTAGTGGCGAAGTACCCTTAAGATTTGAATACCAAAAAGGCCTCTGATTTAAATACCAAAAAGGCCTCTGGCGTTGATAAAACAAGTAACAAGATGTTGGTTGAGTTGCCCTGTATAGGTCGCAGAATTATTCTATTTGTTTTTAATGTCGTCATACGTCTTGAATACTTTCCCACAGAGTGGAAGGTCTCTTTGCTAACTATAATTCCTAAACCAGGAAAAG
The DNA here is from genome assembly GCA_949628195.1 of Phasia obesa. Classification (NCBI taxonomy): domain Eukaryota; kingdom Metazoa; phylum Arthropoda; class Insecta; order Diptera; family Tachinidae; genus Phasia; species Phasia obesa. Next base: position 68,622,768 of record OX451219.1, read on the forward strand.
ACCACACAAAAGTAGAATCATAGAGACCTATAAGCATTTTATCAAAAATGTCACAGCAGTTTGCGTGAATATGAATAACTAAGCTGAATCCAATTCTAAGCGCGAAAGGATGTAATTTGGAAAAATGGTTGAAGAAATGGAGAATAAAGGTGAATGAACAAAACTGTACTCATATAACTTTCACACTGGGTAGGGACTCATGCTCTCCTATTGGCATCAATAATCAAATGATACTGCAGCATTCATACGACAAATACCTTGGTATACATGTTGATCTGCGCTTTAATTGCAAAAGCCACATAGATTTCAAGTTAACACAAATGAAATTAAAAGGAGTACAGCCGAATTCTGTTAAGCGAAATTAAAAATTACACGATTTATTTTTCACTTATCCGGAATTTTCAATTATGAGGACTTCGTATAAGTGACAACGGTTTATTTTAAATAAAGTGAGCACTTAACATTAAAAATAAAACTGACGAATATTAAATTTCAACTCAGATTAATTTTATTCACTATTAGATGTGGCCGTCACGTCATAGGCGCCCTGACAATATTTTTTTCGATTTTTTTTGGAAGTAATCTACATCAAATTTTAGGTACTTCAGTTATGATTTCTGTATTTTTTTATATATAGACGTACCCATCCCTGGATAAAATTCTAAAATTTGTATAAAATTCTTAAATTATTGTAGAGTTCTGAAAATAGTGTTTAACATATCCCGCTTTCAAAAGTAAAAGGTCCTGTCAATTTCGCAATACCTTTAAATAGGTAAAATTGCGTACTTTCTCTATTTTCTATTAAACGGATGCGTGGAAATAGTCATTATTGTTTTTCATTGGATTACTTTAAATATGTTTTACACAATATTTGTTTTAGATCATTTATTTTACTTGAAGCTTCATCATTGTCTCCAAACTATTATTTTGTTTCTTTTAAATGTTCCCTTAATTTAAATGTGTACCTTTGCAAACAAATTGTGTGTAACTTAACCGATTTTTCAGGTAAGCGAATTTCACTTTAAGCGAGCTTAAGAATTCCAAAAAATTAAAAGTTAAGAATTTTTAATTTCAATAAAGCGATTTTTTCTTTTAACCGGTGTGCGCTTAACCGAATTCGAGTGTACAACTAAATTAGATTATTGGCAGAAACTACACCCTGAGCTTAGATTGTAAACTTGTTCTGTACAAGTCGATCCCCAAACCAATTTCGTGTTATGACATCCAATTTGTTGCACTGCCTCAGCTAGCAATGTAGAAAAAATTCAAAGGCGCCAAAATAAGTTTCTACGTATGATTAGAGTTGCTCCCTGGTATATAAAAAACTTGAACATATAAGACTTAAACATGCCATCAGTCAAAGCAGTAATAGCAAATCATGCAGTAACATAGCTAAAGAAGCTTGAATCTCATCCAAACCCTTTGGTGCGTAACATACTAAATGAACCTTGTTACATACGACTAAAAAGAAGAGATATTGCTTTTCTTGGCCGTACATCAGAGGGATGACCCGCAAATGATTGCAATAACCGTGAAACAAACGACCAATTTCTTTTATGTCGCAGAAATTAAACAAGGCTCAGAGGAATTATACAATTACCGAACTAGAATGGCTAGCCGTTGTGTTAGCCATAAAAAAATTTCTGCCATATATAGAGGGTCATGAATTTAGAGTTGTTACGGATCATGCAAGCTTAAAATGGCTAATGAGTCAAAGAGATCTTTCAGGTCGCTTACCTCGATGGTTATTGAAGCTTCAGAGGTAACAAGTTAAAACTGAGCACCGCAGCGAAAGACAAAACGTCGTTTCTGATACTTTATCACGAGAATATGAAGGTGAAAATTTTGTGGAGGACATCGAAATAGAAACTCTACCCGCTATAAATCTTGATTCGGAAGCTTCTAATTCGGATGAATACTGTAAACTTCGCGAAATGCCTTGTTATTCTAGTTTGCCTTACTTCAGAGTAATTGATAAATATATTTATAAACGGACAGAATTTTCTTTAGGCCCTACAGACGAATCAAATTTATGGAAATTATTACTACCGACAGAGCTCGACAGGACGTAATTTATTCAGCACATGGTATTTCAAATTCGTCTCATGGTGACATTGGTAAAACATTGGAAAAGGCCGTCTATTTTTATTGGCCAAATATAGTCTATTTTTATTGTCTAAAACTAGTAAAGGACGTAAAGGATTATGTATTAAATTGTGAGCTATGTGAAACTTCCAAAGTGCCAAATTATAGTTTAAAACCATCATTGGGGCAAATGGTAAAGACAAAAGGACCTTTTCAGCGTCTCTATATTGACTTAATGGGACCGTTACCTAAGACAAAGAATGGCAATTTAAACATTTTAATTATTCTCGATCACTTCTCAAATTTTACTTTTCTGGAACCTTTAAAGCAGAATACGTATTTTTCTCTTCTTTCATTTTCCATATTCATGAAGAAACTGTTGATTTCCTTTTTGTTTTCTTCACTGTCCTTGAAAGAAAATTTTTATTTCGTTTGTTTATTCACTGCACACAAATAACTTTCACATACATATTTTTCATATTCATGGATGTTTGCTTCTCAAACTGTTCACATCTCTTTTAAAGCTTTAAAGCATAGAGACCCACGCAAACCCCTTTGTATTCTGTGTGCACACACACAATCTCAATGAGACTCTAAAAAAGAGAACAAAACATATAAAATTTGTAATCAGTAGCATGCCAACTTTCAACAAAGCAGGTTTATGTCGCATTGTGTAATAAAATAAGTACACTGAAAATATTAAACCATAACCAAAAATTGTGTCATTTTGAAGTAATATTTATTATTTAAATATAAAAAATATTTTTTATTAGTTTTTTTATTAGATTAATATAAACCACGCTTTCATTTAACAATTTTAAAGTAATAAACATTACATTTATTTGTTTTATTTTCACAAAAAATGATATACGGGTACGCATGCATGAATATTTTATTTGCATATTATTAAATTGGAAAATACGAAATTAGTTTTAATAGTTCAAAATAAATATATTAAAATTTAATATTATATATTAAAAATAAATTAACGTAATTATGGTTGAAAAAAAAAACTTTACACAAAAGGATCTTATAACAGTAATGGGTATTTCTAAATAAGCGCTATTGTATTGTCTATTTAATTATATAGTAACTTAATATTGTACAAAAACCTTTTATATGAAATTTTCACAACCGTAAAATATTTACATGCTACCATTTTTTGCTACTTTTTATCTCTATCTTAACAAAAGACTTAAATTAAAATTTGGTCAACTCATGCAAAATGAAACGCTATTGTATTTACGAATATTAAACAATGTGATTTTTTTCAGTGCAAAACACCAATACATTCGCATTTTAACCACTTTTAACAGCTTTCTCTGGTTGGGTATTCTTGTACATAAGTAACGAACTCTAATTTTAAGAATACTCTTACAACAACAACATAAGAAACATCCCAGTGGTAAATTTAAGAAGCCCTTCTCACTTCAGGCCTTTTATAAGGCTTGCTTAGACCTTCTCTCGGATGCGATCCTCATTTTTGTGTGCCTTCCAAATAACGCCTTTTAAAAGGCATTGGCTCTTTCCTCTAAAAGTCCAGTTTCTACTTCCTACTTCGCTTCTATTAGTAGGGAAGTAGGAATATGTACTCATTTTGTAATGCAAATACATAATTTTCTATTTTTAGATTTCTTATTTATAAAAAACAAAAGTTTATTGAATTGCCTTTATCTAAATCATAGCTGCTTGAAATTGAGATGCTTCGATAGACTGATTGGCAGTGCGAAGGTTTATCAGCCTGGAGGTTGACGGTACGAATGCCAAAACAATTTTAATATTTCAATTAAAAATAAATTAAGTACATAAAATAAGAAAAAACAAGTAAAAGTGCTATATTCGGCCGTGCCGAATCTTCTATACCCTTCACCACGGTGATTTTATTTATACAGACATGTACAGCATTATCCATATTGTTGACTCTTTACTTAAATAAAGTCGTATGAGAAAAAATCATTATTCATGAGTTAAAGAAATAGAAGACAAATGAAAACAAATTCCGTTTGCTACAATTGTCGCCGTGTAGTCAGCTACTTAATGATATTGAAGCCGACAGCTACACCGTAAACTCTGACATTGTTGTAGAAATACTTATTTTGCTTTTATAAAATAACTTTTTCAACAAATTATAAATATTTCCTCCAATACTTTTTGTTTGTATATGAATTTGTAATTTACAATTTTGTGACATTTTTTTCTGTTGAATAAAATTGAAATTAGCCTAAGTTGACGACAGTCACAACGGTGGCCGTGTAGCCATGTAGCTTTGCTGACTTCAAAATAATCGTTTTATTTTTGACAGTTTGTAGTCGGTATGCTGATGATGTCTATGTGTTTAATGCACCTAGGTTTTAAAACAGGGTTATCATCTATTTAAAAATCAAACGCATTTAATTTGAATTTAGCGATATTGAAAGGGCAATAGCAGATTTAAACACCAAAAAAGCCCCTGGCGTTGATAAGACAAGTAATAAGATGTTAGTTGAGTTGCCCCGTATAGGTCGCAGAATTATCTTAAGTCTTGAGTACTTTCCCACAGAGTGGAAGGTCTCTTTGCTAACTATGATTCCTAAACCAGGAAAAGACCACACAAAAGTAGAATCATACAGACCTATAAGCCTTTTATCAAACGTGTCAAAGTTATTTGAGAGAATATTAATAACTAAGCTGAATCCAATTCTTAGCGCGAAAGGAACCATCAATTCCGAACCATCAATTCGGCTTCAGAAAACAACATAGTACGATCCAACAAACACACAGATTAGTAAATGTAATTAAAACGACCTTTGAAGAAAAAAAAATACTGTTCTGCGCTCTTTATCGACGTTTCTCAAGCATTCGATAAGGTTTGGCACGAAGGCCTAATATTTAAGCTAAAGCTGAACTTGCCCGAAAACTTGTATAAGCTTTTAAAAGATTATTTAACGAATCGCAAGTTTTTACTTAAAGAAGGTGACTTTTTAAGCTCGCCACAGCTCATTGAAGCCGGAGTTCCCCAAGGTAGTATTTTGGGACCAATATTATATTTACTGTACACATCGGATATGCCAATTAGCACCCTAATCCACATATCAACTTTTGCAGATGACACAGCTTTTTTAAGTATTCATGAAAGTGCCCAAGAAGCATCACAACTTCTACAAGACCACAATTTGGAAAAATGGCTAGAAAAATGGAGAATAAAAGTGAATGAACAAAAATGCACTCACATAAATTTCACATTGCGTAGGGACTCATGCCCTCCTATTCGCATAAAAAACCAAATGAAACCACAGCTTTCAGACGTTAAATACCTGGGTATACATCTTGACCGTCGCCTTACTTGGAAAAGCCACATTGACTTCAAGTTAACACAAATGAAACTAAAAGCAGTACAACTAAATTGGCTTATTGGCAGAAACTCCACCGTGAGCTTAGATTGTAAACTTCTACTGTACAAGTCGATCCTCAAACCAATTTGGTGTTATGGGATTCAATTATGGGGCACTGCCTCAGCTAGCAATGTAGAAAAAATTCAAAGGCGCCAAAATAAGGTACTACGTATGATTACATTTGCTCCCTGGTATATAAAAAATTCGAACATCCACAAAGACCTAAACATGCCATCAGTTAAAGCAGAAATAGCGAAACATGCAGTCACATATCTAAAGAGGATTGAATCTCATACAAACCCTTTGGCGCGTAACATGCTGATTGAACCTGGTTATATTCGACTAAAACGAAGAGATACTGCTTTTCTTGGCCGTACATTAGCGGGATGACCCGCAAATGATTGCAAAATCCGTGAAACAACAACGTGAAACATTATTTTTGTCTAGCACTGGCTGGACTTAAAAAGAATATTTTATTTTAGACTTAAGATACGAGTAATTATTGTTAGTTCAAAAATATTGAAGATACAATAAATAAATTATGAATAAAAAATTTAAAAAATATGTTACTCTATATATAGACACATAAATACATATGTATATTCTTAATATTGAATATACATATGTTATGTTACAGTCATGTTTTTCATTTTCAAAGAAATATTGAAATTTTTGTTTTAATGTTTCGAAAATTGTGTGTAAAAATTTTTTGTAAAAATATCTTTTTAAAAATTTTTTGTAAAATTTTATTCGAAAATTTTTAAAAAACTTTTTTTTTCGAATATTTTTCTGCAAAATATCTTTTTGAAAATGCTTTGTAAATTTTTTTGTAAATATTTTTGAAAAAAAACTTAAAAATTTTTTTTTTTTAATTTTATTGAAATTTTTTTTTGTTAAATTTAGAATCTTTCTGCAATCTGTATTGAATTAGAATGGTCAGACTAAAGCAAAAATAAATCCTTACAAAAAAAAAATCCTCATATTGACACATGGGGGGGGGGATCCTTTTAACTGCTCCTATTTATCAGTGAGTACCCTGTGAGTCTATTGGCTACCTCTATGCGTATTGCTTTCTATTAAGGTCTCTAATACAAATCAAAGCAGAAAAACCCTCCAATCTAAAAACAAACAAAAATCGCGCCTTGCAGGGGGTTATTGATCTGTATGCACTCCTTGCGATCTACCTGTCGCAGTCTAATATTTATTTGACAAAAAAGGCATAACAGAATCATTAAAGCCGAAAAAATTAAAAAAAAAAAAACGTAAAAAAATATAGGTGGGTGTGGTTTTTGGCCCGCAGCTTCCATAGGAATGATCCGATGTTGCTGAATTGCAATAACAAAATTTTCGAAACTATGCCTGACAGATTGGTGTGCTTAAACTTTTTGTATCTCTTCTGGTGCCTTGGCAAATGACATTACAACACTAACACGGACAGACGGGCAGACGGACATCGCTTAATCAACTTCTCTATGTATAAGGATCCAGAATGGGGTCGGAAATGAATATTGTAGAAATTACACACGGAATGACAAACTTATATATACCCTTTCCACCTGTGCTGAAGGGTATAAAAACAGAAGGTCTTGTGCCTCCAAAAGCAGGAGTAAAGAGGCCTTCTAGAAGGCTCTCATATGCGTTCTTTTTACCACTGTGTATATTCATATACACATACATACATATACATACTTTAATATAATGAAAACCTAAAACACCTAAAATTTTTGTTTTAGGGGATTTTTGTTAAAATTGGGATTAATTTAGGGGATTTTTTTTTATTTATTTATGATAACGTATGGAAAGAACAGTTTGCAAGCTAGACTAAACCTTTTGGCTGAAACTGACATACAGACAGGACGAGTTCGCGGTAACACGTGATTCCATTAGAGATTTAAAAGGAAAGCTTAAGAGAAAAATGCTCGTACATATAATTTAAAGACTCGCATTGAAGATTATACAATAGGAGACGAAGTTATAAGACGGAATTTTACGAAGAGTTCAAAAGTCGGCTATTATTATTTAAAATTAGCACCAATTGGCATAAAGGCAAAAGTTATTCGCAAAATAGGACAGGTAAACTATGAATTACAATACCTGGACAGTAAAGCTATTGGAATAAAAAGATATTTGGACTTGATGACTCTTATAGAATTGTAATGAGTTGACAAATAGATTAAATTTTGTTCGTTCTTTACAGGTTGACGGTTCAAGGAAAACCTCAAGCAGTTTTTGTTTTGTGAGAACTTGTTTTTTTGTGATCATATTAAATAAATTTATATACATACTTATACACAATTATGTTTCTATGTACTTAGTTTTGGAAAAAAAAGAATTTAAAAATTTTTCTTAAATACTAAAAACAATAAAAAAAAATCTGAAGGTGCCATGACATTTTTTTCTTTTTTATTTTTTTTTGGTGATTCTTCAAAAAAAAAAATAAAAATAAATTTCATATTTTCAAAATTCTCTAAATAAAAATAGAAGGAAACTGAATGTGACATGGCATTTTTTTCTTTTGTATTTTTTCAATAACTTTTCATTCTAAAAAGTTCTGCTTAAAGCTGAAAGTCCATACCACGCGTTCTACGCGTACGCGCTTTGTATGTTTTTCATACTTTGTACGCGTTCTATACTTTTCAAACTTCAAGTTACATGCAACGCGTTTTATGCACCAAGTTGTAGTGTAAATGAAATAAAAACAATTTTTGCTAAAATAGAGAGTGAAATAGGAATTTTAAAATAATTTTTGGAATTCACTAAGTTTCTGCACATAATATTTTGTGAAAAAATCATTAATTAGCTTCTGAATTACAGTTGTTTAATAAATTTATATAATTAAATAAACATAACAGAGATAAGGCTAAGTACATAAAAGTAATCGACAACTGATATGAAAATTTGTTTGATGAAAGAATAGTTGTAAAAATTTATTTTAATGAATTTTATACTTTAAAATATTTGTAAACTTTATTACAAAATGCTTTTTTTTTGAGAAAAAAAAACCTTTTAATACAAAAATACATAAAAAAAATAATCAAAGACAAACATATTTATCGATAGCATTATAAATAGAATATACATATTTTACCATCCTTGGCTATGAAAACAGCTGACATTTTTTCATGGCGCTTGCGAAGCGGAGAAAAGTAGAAAGTAAACCTACTTCATGCGTTCTTTGCGTCTTAAGCATTCTATGCGATGTGCTTGTAACTTGTCTCATACAATTACACTGATCTTACTTTTTTGACAGACGCGTGTAAAGCGTGTGCGCATAGAACGCGTGGTATGGACTTTCAGCTTAAGTGTTAGAAAAAAAATATATGTACATATGTACATAAGTGCTTTAAATTTTTTATACAAATATTGTGATGCAATTAATATTATATGTAAGGAAAAAGTGGGTTACCAATTAATTGGCTGCATACAAAATGGCCCTATTAAAAATCGCTCAAAAGCATAAATGAAAAAGTGCCCAAGAAATCACCATACAAAATTGGGTAATATTTCATATGAAGAGTAACCCAAAAATTTTGAGTGTTTTTTCGTCGTTTTTGGAGAATAATTCATTTTTATATTTTTGGGCGATTTTTCATAATGAAAAATTGTCCAAATGTTTTAATGAAAGATCACCCGTTTTTGTGCAATTTTATATGATTTTTTTTTTCATAATTTATTTTTATATTATTTTATATAGTTTATTTGACCTTTTTGTTAATATTAATTTAACTATTTTATTTAAGCTTTAGGTCTTTAAATAATTTTAATTTTTATTTTTTCGATATTATATTATTTAAAGACCTAAAGCTTAAATAAAATAGTTAAATTAATTTATTTTTATTGTATCTTCAATATTTTTGAACTAACAATAATTACTCGTATCTTAAGTCTAAAATAAAATATTCTTTTTAAGTCCAGCCAGTGCTAGACAAAAATAATGTTTGTTTCACGGATTTTGAAATCATTTGCGGGTCATCCCTCTAATGTACGGCCAAGAAAAGCAGTAACTCTTCTTTTTAGTCGAATGTAACCAGGTTCATTCAGTATGTTACGCGCCAAAGGGTTTGGATGAGATTCAAGCCTCTTTAGATATGTGACTGCATGTTTCGCTATTTCTGCTTTAACTGATGGCATGCTTAGGTGTTTGTGGATGTTCGAATTTTTTATATACCAGGGAGCCGATGTAATAATACGTAAAATCTTATTTTGGCGCCCTTGAATTTTTTCTACATTGCTAGCTGAGGCAGTGCCCCATAACTGAATCCCATAACACCAAATTGGTTTGAGGACCGACTTGTACAGTAGAAGTTTACAATCTAAGCTCAGGGTGGAGTTTCTGCCAATAAGCCAATTTAGTTGTACTGCATTTAGTTTCATTTGTGTTAACTTGAAGTCAATGTGGCTTTTCCAAGTAAGGCGACGGTCAAGATGTATACCCAGGTATTGGGTGGTATCATTTGGTTATTTATGCGAATAGGAGGGCATGAGTCCCTACGCAGTGTGAAAGTTATGTGAGTGCATTTTTGTTCATTCACTTTTATTCTCCATTTTTCTAGCCATTTTTCCAAATTGAGTATGTAGTCTTGTAGAAGTTGTGATGCTTCTTGGGCACTTTCATGAATACTTAAAAAATCTGTGTCATCTGCAAAAGTTGATGTGTGGACAAGGGTGCTAATTGGCATATCCGATGTGTACAGTAAATATAAAATTGGTCCCAAAATACTACCTTGGGGAACTCCGGCTTCAATGAGCTGTGGCGAGCTTAAAAAGTCATCTTCTTTTAGTAAAACTTGCGATTCGTTAAATAATCTTTTAAAAGCTTATACAAGTTTTCGGGCAAGTTCAGCTTTAGCTTAAATATTAGGCCTTCGTGCCAAACCTTATCGAATGCTTGAGAAACGTCGATAAAAATCGCAGAACAGTATTTTTCTTCAAAGGTTGTTTTAATTACATTTACTAATCTGTGTGTTTGTTGGATCGTACTATGTTGTTTTCTGAAGCCGAATTGATGATTCGGAATGCATCCTTTCGCGCTAAGTATTGGATTCAGCTTAGTTATTAATATTCTCTCAAATAACTTTGACACGTTTGATAAAAGGCTTATAGGTCTGTATGATTCTACTTTTGTGTGGTCTTTTCCTGGTTTAGGGATCATAGTTATCAAAGAGACCTTCCACTCTGTGGGAAAGTACTCAAGACGTAAGATGGCATTAAAAACAAACAGAATAATTCTGCGACCTATATGGGGCAACTCAACTAACATCTTGTTACTTGTTTTACCAACGCCAGGGGCTTTTTTGATGTTTAAATCCGCTATTGCCCTTTCAATATCGCTAAATTCAAATCTTAGGGGTACTATGGCACTAGTCTCTACTGGTGGCAAGTCAGCTATATCAGTACATACATTTGGGGTCAAAACCTTCTTAAATGTCCAACAAATAAATTACCTTTTTCGGTATCATTCCTTGCCCAGTTTCCGCAAGAAGTTCGCAAGGGAGGCTTACGTACGACCGGTCTTTTAAGGTTCATACATGCACGCCATAATGAATAATCTGATTGTGCAGTTGCGTCGATTTTATATGATGAAGAAATTTTTCAATAAGAGTGTAAAAATAATGGTTTGTCTTAAAAACGATATATTTTTAATAAAAAATTATCACTAACAATATCTAGTTATAAAGTTTACCTTAAACAGCAGAAGTGTTAACATTAAAAATGTATCACGATATAAACTGAAAAAAAGCAATGTAGTTTCTGTCTTTGCTTATCAAAAAAAGCCGTTTTTTCGTTTTTTATTTTTCATTCTATTTTCTTTTTATTTTTATTGTACGGCAAACATTTCTTATATTCAAAATAGTTTTTACACACCGATATACGTTTCCAAATTAATTATTAACGACGTTTTAAAAGTTTCCTAAAGTAATTGAATGTGATCCTGATTTAATAGTAGCAGAATGGAATTTGCTGCGGCTCAGCGAAATAAAAATTTCCGCTAATTTAAATATTAATGACTTTTGGCAAGAAATAGCATCAATAAAAAACGGTTTAAACGAAAAATGTCTTGAAAATATTTCTAATTTTATATTTAATTTGCTGAACGGAAATTTTTAACTCTATCGCTTATAAACACCAAATTAAGAAATAAACTGGAAGTAAATACTATCAACAGTATTATGTCTTGCAAAGAAATGATTGAAATAAATAATCCACACTATGTGTGGTCAGCAAAAAGAAACATACCCAATCAAATATAAAATAATTTAATTTTAAGTGCTAATGAAATATTTTACCTAAATAATTTTTTATAATTAACAATCTTTGTCCCACAAATGATCTCAAACAGATTGAAAAATTTGTATTTAATATGTGCCAATAGTTATATAAAATGTGTTATGTTTCATTATTCTTTTTTAACAGTAAATGTAAAATACATACACAAAAAGACTGAATAAGATTATTTTAGTTCTCGGCGTTTTAAATGTATAAATTTCATTATATACTTTTTTTCATACCTGAATTATTTAAATCAAATAAATTATGTTTCAAAACTTTATTTTACTTAATAAAATGTTTTTGAAAAACATTAATTGGTATCTTAATTGAGTTTTAAAATTTGGGCCGATGCAGACGGTTTTGGTCCATTTTTGGACCATTTCAACGGCAACACTGCACTCCAATCATGTTTGAATCAACGTGCTTCGCCATCAGTGTTGCCGTTAGAAAATTTTTGTTTAACCAAAATTTTGCCATAAGTGGGCTAAAACCAATTTAAAAATTTCAAATTTTACGGACCAAATTTGATCCAAAGCGGCAACGCTGTTCGCCATACAAAATTTTGAGAGAAAGCACTTTGTTTTGAGATGACTCAGTTTGAATCTACTTCTGAAGCATGAATAATTTCCATCTTCTCTAATTTTTATCACAAGTTTATCTGAACTAGCTCACTTTGTTTACATAAAAATGTAAACAAAGAAAAAAGTAAAATCTAAAGTGATGTTTAAATATAAATAAATAAGCAAATAATTAAAATAATACTTAAAACTGATAAATAAAACACAAACAAAAGTATATAAAGTGGTAAAAAAAAAATCTTGCAATAAATTTTAAAATCCAAACAAAACGAAGCGCGTATGCGCCGTGTAAACGGTATGATTCGCAATCATGATTCAGAGAGCGAAGAAGGTGCTTCATTTTGTCGTGGAAACATGGTATTAATACCACATTCAATACAGCTGCAAAACTATTGATAGTCGGCCCAATCGATACTTTCGATAGTTTACTTAAAACTATTGATACTATCGAAGTTTTTTATTAGCTTGTTTCCACGACAAAACGAAGCACTTGCTTCGCTCTGTTTACTCGACACGTACGTGCTTCGTTTTGGTTGGATTATAAAAGATTTTACACGATTTTCCTTTTTTACCACTTGATATACATACATACATATGTTATTTTTTGTGTTTTATTTATCCATTATAAGTTTTATTTTAATTATTTGCACATTTATTTATATTTAAACATCACTTAATTTTATTTTTTTCTTTGTTTTTATTTTTATGTTAACAAAGAGAGCTAGTTCAGATTAACTTGCGATACAAAATTAGAGAAGATAGAAATTATTCATTCTTCGCAAGTAGATTCAAACTGAATCATCTTAAATCAAAGTGCTTCGCTCTCAAAATTTTACTTAAACATGATTGGAGTGAAAATTGAAAAATTAGAAACGTAAGAAGCTTTAAAAGGAAACAAGAATTTAAATGGACATAATAAAATTTTATATAACTATTACCGCCCTGTCTGGCTGTCGAACTTTAACTCTAGCGATGTAGCTGCATCGTAATGGATGCAGCTACATCCAATGCAATTCTGATCTAATACTAGACAGCTGTCTACTTTTGGCAAGAACTTTAATACTATCTACAGTTGCATTTAGAACAAACATCTATTACAATGACAGCTTGCTAATTTCCTCACTTTTTGTATTTATAATCGCAGAAGTTTTAAATGCAACACTCCTTCTGTTAACTGTTATTTAATACTGGACTGCTGTCTTGAGTTTCCAGCACAGCAACTTTTACTGTCGAATTTTGGACAAAGTACTCTTGCCCTCGTATTTGAATGAATATTTCATTAATTAGAATATTTCATACCATCGAAAATAACTTCATCAACAGTTTCTTGGATAAAAGAATCTACTAATTGTAGTTTAAAGCTTTCCTTCAACGAAAATTAAATTCTAATATGAACATTTATGTTGTGCAACAAGTATTGCAAACTGAAATAAAACACCGTTCACAATCATGTAAAATTTTTACAATTGCATAAATTTGGAATATCAAATGCACTAGATTGTGATTTAAAAAATCGCCGAACTATCTATACATCTGTACATATAAAAAAGAAGTAACTTATTTCCGTCTGTCTGCCTGCTTTTCATTTACGTTCGCATCACGTAAAATCTACTGGTTGGATTTTAACAAAATTTTGTGAGGTCCCAATATAGGATACTTTTTTCCGCAAAAATATCCTATTTCTAAGAGAAAGTGGAGAAAAAGCAGTGAAAGTACGCAGTTGAACTAACCGGATATAAATACTTTATTTTTTATAAAGTAAAAAAATACATAAACTGATATGTAGCATATCTTAAGGAGGAATTAAGTACTGCTTAGTACAGCACGGAACCTTAAATTTTTGAAAGTTGTATATTTTAAAACACAGATCTTATAACTATTTATACGGCACGGCACCTTTAATTTTTGATATTTAAACACTAAAAACATTTGAGTAATTGAACAAAATTTGTATTTGTTTTAAGTCGCGTACGTGTTGTATAATTTGGTTATTTTGTGAAATACATACTTAGGTAATTATGTGATTACATTTTTTTGTTATTTAGCGTTAATTTTTAAAATTTGGTAAGAATACTACGACTTGAGTGTGGCTTTAAAATTCTGTTATTGTCAGTTTCTTCTTAGTTTAGTTGAATTTTTCTCTTATAGGTACTACTCTATATAAGTAAGTCTTACAATAGGTGTGGAATACTTTCAAAGCAAAATCGAACAAAATATTATCAGGACGCCCACGGCGTGGCGGGCACAGCTAATTATTTATAAAATTTAATATAATTATTAATATAAATTTAATATCTATATTTTGCTATTTACTTGCCTTAAATTGTAGGTTCACCTCTACTTTGTAAAGAGAATGAAGACTGTTAAGCGGCAGTCAGAACTTGGCGGAGTCGCCGGACTTAGGTAGTTAAATTTTATTAATAATTATTACCAAAGTATGTAATTTAAATAATGTGGAACTCTTTATTTGAAATGATTTAAAGTATGAATTACTTTATTTCTGAGTCGAATAAATTGCTACAAATGTGACGTCGACTACACTTAATCAACTTCGTATTTCCATTTAAAATTCGACGAAAGTATCGACATTGAAGACTATCAATCTAAAACCTAAACTAATCTAAACCCTAAAATAGCAACTGAAAAGAAAATTATTCTATATATTTTTTCATTAACACTTTAATATTTTGTTTATTGTATTGCTATCATTATTCTGCACAATTCATTAAATTTAATTCAAAACTAAACATGATGGAACACTTTTTACACTTTTTCTTTATTATAAAATAAATATGGGTTTTTATGCAAATCAAAAAAATCAAAAAAAAAAAAACATTTGATTAACCAAAAGTTAGATTATGTGGGCTATTTAAAAGTTCAAAAGAATAGCATTCTCATGGGTGGGTAAAGAAGTGAGAGACAATTTACATCATTGTCTCTCAGTAAAAACAAAATCCTTTGCAGTTTCTTTTTTCGTTATTATTTTTTCCATTGTTTTGTTTCATTTAATTTTTGCGTCTCAAAATCTACATGTCTCTATATAATTTAATCTAATCTGGTTTAAATTTTATTGTTTCAAATGGTCATATTCTGATGGATTGAAGAACCATCCCAATTTTCGACGAGTTTAGCTGGTATTACGTTTGCAAAACAATATGTACATACATATGTATATAGAGAAAGTATGTTTAAGCTGAAGCCCTTTAAAAACATTAATATTTTGTTACTTCGTTGTGTAGTATTGAAATAATTACTTATTATATTAATAAGTTATTCGTAACTTTTATTAATTTCTGAAGATAATAATTATCATAGTAAAAAAATATATGTAAATACTAGAGTATCCACTCGATCAATCATCGCTGAATTAATCGTAGATTTTTCAGGCTATTAATCGTTCGAAAAAAAATTGCAAATATCGACTAAAAAATAACTTGAACAAATTAAATTAAAATTATTAAAATTAATTTCAATCAATTTTATTGTACTGATTTTTATCTCTTATTTATTCGTTTAAAAATAATTTCGAACTAGACGTGTTAAGTAAACATATAGAGAAGATATAATATACACAACCCATTAATGTTTTTCTTTATCGAATATATGAGGGTGCTGTAGCTTAACTGGTTAGCACGTTGACTACTAAAAATGGTTTTACACGGCGTGTGTTTGTCATATGACTTGTCATTTTAATAACCCATATGTAATTTCATGTGTTTGTCAAAATAGACATTTTACATACGGTTTATAATTTTTGCTTTCAAACGTACATGTGTAATTACATCTGACATAACCTATAATATATAATTTTTCCGCCACACAGTTTTGTATTGCCAACCACAGCTGATGCAAATATTCAAACGTAGTTCTTTTGCCACGCTTTTAGTGCTTTTGGTACCACAAAAAAACCTAAAGTAGCAAAATATCAAGTTGGCATTACAGGATATCAGATGCTTGGTCACATCAAAATAGAACACGTTCTAAATGAAAAATGTCATATGTATTGTACACATGGAAAATACACATGTTATGTTTGAAAGGGTTCACACGACGTGTTTAGAATTTACACATGGAAAAGTGACAAGTCACATGACAAATACACGCCGTGTAAAAGCACTTTAAGCAATGGTCACTAGTTCAGTACTCAGCCATGGCAACATCAATTTTTTGATATGTATTAATTTTTCTTTATAATAATGCATATCACAGCGCCCTCCTTCGCCGGTATTACCACATAGCACTAAATCGCCGGCGAAGTAAAATAATTATAAATTGGCTATGCTAGCTTCAAACTAATTCGCCTAAATAACACCAGAGCTGCAATACTGTTCTAAAAATAATCATAATCGAAGCTTTACTATCACTAAACATCTGTCTTATCTACTACTATCCCTTTCCAAAGGAATTACCACAGTTAATGTAGGCATTAACTGCCTGACTGGTACTTCTCTTAAAAAAAAATATACATATGACAACATTTTGCTTTCAGTTTATGAACATCGTAATAAAAAATATGAACATACTTAACGTGTGTTTTTTAAGTTTGTGTTTTGTGTGTGTGTGTGTTTTTAATGTTGTATTGAAACACTTTTTGGGCATCGAACCCATAACCCCAGAGTGATAGACCAGCATACTACCTACTAGCTAATTCATATTTTATATTACCGAAAAGCTAAAAATTTAGTTCATATTATTTATGCTCAAAATTGTTTCTGCTTATTGGAGGAAGAAATGAAAATATCAAAAGAAAATAATTTTTGAACTGAAATAAACAAATCAATAAAACATTTTTGAAAATCATATGAACCCTTGCGTAAAGATATGATGGAAAATTGTATACTATACAAGTTGTCACCACTAAAATATATTATTAATCAGTTTTCTATGGTTGTCTTTTCTCATAGGATACAAATTTTTAAAATATGAGCGATTAATTCGAGTAATTTAAAAACTTTAATCGAATAATCGACAAAAATTCAAATAGCAAAATCGATTAATTATTTGCTCGAATAAAATTAAAACCCGATTAAATGGATACTGTAGTAAATACCTTAAAGAACTTCATCTTAAATATTAATAAATACCATAACTTTACAAATACATTGTGTATACATATGTACATATTTATAAAATATGTTATTGAATTACCTAATTAGTTTTATAATTTTGTTTTTTAATATCTCTAAATTTCTTTTTTAATCGTTATTAGATTCCCTGACTGAATTGCCAACAGTGTGACTGAAATGTACCTTTTTATTTAAAATATTTATTTTTAATGTACGATAACAAATTTCTAGTAATGTTCATGAATTAAATCAAGAGCTCCCACACAAACCCCTAAGGGTATGTGAGCACATACACAACCTCAACGAGAATCTCACAGAGAACAAAACATGTAATAATTTTAAATCAGTAGCATACCAGCTTTCTACAAGGTAGGTTTTTGCCACTTTGCTAAATATTTAGCAAACCAATACATTTTCATTTTAAACACTTTTTTTGGTTGGGGGCCTTTGATTAAATACATATTATTACTACAGTTTCTATTAAATAATGAATGTTTTAGTTGATCTCTAGTTGTAGATCCAATTCTAGATAGTGGACTATCTTCCCCAATTTTTATATGTATCAGTTATTTCATTGTTAAAATGCCAATCGTCCTTTCAATGATGCATATTGCTTCAGAGGATCTATCACTAGCATTTCTATATGGCGTAATGCACCATGGTTCAAGAGGATAGCCGGATTTCCCTAAAAAAAAATTTAAATAATTTATTGCTACATTTTATGTTTAAATAATTCTTGCAAAAAAACCGACTTCAAAACAGATAGAAGGGCATCAATTCTAAACTAAAAATGTAAGAAGTAATCTGTAAGAAGTAGATTTAAACCAAATAAAAGATGCGCCAAAATTAGAGGGAAAAACTAAAGACTATGGGAATATCAAGCCTCTCCCTATTACTGTTCAAAAGTTAAGCTATTTTCACCAGCATCCGTATTTTATGGGGACACTATTCAAGCCTCTGTCTATAACGGTTTCAAAGATAGGGTCACATAGATAAAATAACATCACCTATTCGGACACCCTTTAATTTACAATTTTAAATTAAAGACCTGTTGTTATAGAGGACCTGGTCACAAAGATTCTTTGTAAATTTCAACTATCTGTTTATAACGGTTCAAAAGTTTGGCCATATATATCAAATTACATGAACTATTGGGACACCCTTAACATTATAATTCCAAATATTTATACTTTTTATTATACCAGAGAAGCTGGTGGACATTCTGCCTAATTTTCAAGTGTTTGTGTTTAACGGTTCAAAAGTTAGGGCCATATAGATCATAGTACATAATTTATGGGGACACCCTTTAGTTTCTAAATTCAAATTGTATACTTGCTATAGTGGACTTTGCAATACAGGTTCCTTGTAAATTTCAGCTGTCTGTCTATAACAGTTCAAAAGTTTGGCCACATACATAGAATTACATTAACTATTGGGACACACTTTTATTTTCAAATTCAAATTTTATACTTTTTGTTATAGCTGACTTAGCAATACAGGTTCTTTGTAAATTACAGCGGTCTGTGTACAACTGTTCAAAAGTATGGTCATATACATCAAATTAAATGAACTATTGGAGCACCCTTTAATTTAAAATTTTGAATATTTATACATTTTATTATAACGGTCATAGTAATCGACATTCTGTCAAATTTTCAAGGTTTTGTCTATAACGGTTCAAAAGATAGGCCCAAATAGGTCAAATTACGTCACCTATGGGGACACCCTTTAAATTTTAAATCATTTTTTTATTACTTTCTGCTGTTGGGAGCTATAGCGATACGCAATTTTTTAAAATTATAATTTCGTGCCCTTTACGGTTCTTAATACACGTAAAAAACATGTATGTCGTATGGGGACACCCTTTAGTTTTTAATATAATGAACTGTTTTTAAAACGGGACCAACTGAATGCATAACCTTTCAAATAAAGAAAAAAATTTTAAAATCGGTTCAGAAATGGCTGAGTTCTGCGGTTACATACATAAAAAAAGCAATATTCAGACGATTTGATAACCTTCTTTTTTGAAGTCGGTTAATAAAAGAAAGTACTCAACCAGCAGCCAATTGTTTCTATTTCTGTTTGAAAAAAATTTTTAAGGGCACGTCTTTGGTCGGATTAAATGTACATACTTACATTCACAAGAATTTTTGATTTGAAAACTATTGTGAATAAAACAACAGATTACGATCCGTTGACAATCGTACGTTACATAGCGTCTACACTTGGCATGAGATCTAGGATATTTATCTCAACAAACGTAAAATTCAATCCCAGAGGGAATTTTGTTACTTTTAGACCTCAATTGCTGTGCCATGAAATTTATGTTTACTGCGCAACTGCCACCTAGTAATGACATTTTATGAGAATTTTACGAGTACGTGTTCCTATTGCTTGAGATTGGGAGTAATTTCATTAAATCAATTTCGTTATTCTGCCGGCGTTCTCCCACATATTATGTAAAATTTTGTCCCAGTTGTAGACACTATGTTATGATGTCATTCACGTTTTTTTTTCGTACGTTTGTCGATACGATCACGTATGTAGGCATTTGGCCAAAATCCTCGTTATCCAAAATATCGTAGGTTGTAAATCGAAGTCGAAATACCATCGAGTATAACATTAAAAGATATAAAAATCAAAAAAGAATTATAAATTAAATAAAAAAACGCTTTAATAAAAGCTTAATCCCGCCGATGTGCGCTGGATAATTAGAAGAATTGAAAACAATCCAAGAATTTCTGGCCCAAAAATAGCGCCTCTACTGTTCATAGAACCCCACATAATCACAATTATTATGTTCGAATTACATGAAATAAAGCTTACATAAATGAAAGCAATAGACGTAAAAGACTTACATTTGCAATGAATAGTTAAAACTTTCAACAAACTATTGGAATAACGTTATTTTCATAGATAAGTAAAAATTTAATATATTTTCTTAGAATGGAAAAATAACGGTATGGAGAAAACCGAACAAGGAAATGGACGTTAGAAATTTAAGACCTACAGTTAAGCATGGTGGCGGCTCGCAAATGGTTTGGGGACGTATGTCAGCTAGTGGTGCTGTCAGCTTAGTATTTATAGAAGGTAATATGAATAATTTCTGTTATTTGAGAATACTAAAAGACAATTTAAAGCAAGCCGCCGAAAAAAATGAGTATTTTGAAGAGTTTTAAGCTGTATGCCGACAACGACCCAAAGAATCCATTTTACGTTCCTCGTCTCTGGACGCTGCTTAACTGCCCAAAAGTTATTTAAACGCCCGTCCAGTTACCTTACATGAACTTTATTGAGCACCTATAGGAAATTTCAGATAAACAAATCAGGAACACCCCATAGCTAACGTTCATGACCTGCCAAATGATCTTCAGGAGGAATGGGTAAAATCACTGTAAACATGTGAAAAAAGTAGAGAACTCGATGCCAAAAGGGCCTTAGGCACTTAAAAACAGCCAGGGATATCCAATTAATTATTAAAAAAAATTTATATAAATATAATTAATTGCTTGACATACATTAATACACGTGTAGGATTTTAAATGACGTACATACATATGTATGTATGTTTTTTTGATAAGTTTTTATTTGCGGTCATATTTTTAGAAATATTAACTAATGCGTTTCATATTAATGAATAAAATACTATTATTTTTCTCTTTAATAAGTTATAATTTTCTATATATTTACAAAATAATTTCTTGTATGTATGTAGATGTACTTAAAAAAATTCAAAGTTTTTAATTCGAATTAATTTTACGCAATTACATAGACATGGCATGCGTGGCAATTTGGTTGTCTACATTAATTGCAGTTTCACATACCAATTGAAGATTCTCTAATATTCATTTGTGATCACATAAAATGTACAAATTTGTTTATCTGGGATCTTGATAGATAGGGGAGTAACAACGGAACTCGTTTCTTTTTTTTTTTCTTAAAATGTATGTATGGCACAGACGAATATATCCGCCCTCTTACTGGCTTATTTTACTCATTTAAATTATTTAATTTTTTTAGTAATTTTCTTAGCTAATATATGAGTGTGTTTGAATTAAATTTTTTAGTGTTGATCTTTTCAAGTCCTTTGGAAAGTTATGTGGTTGCCTGTTGTTGTGGCAGTCTTGATTTACAAATATGTAAGCATGAAGACATAAAGTGTTACATACATAAAAGATTAATTTAATGTTCACTAAGAAATAAAATGATTTAATATGAGGCTGTCGGAATAATTCAATTCAGTTTAAGAGCGCTTATTCGCCTTCGAAGTTTTTTATTTATTTGTTTTTTGTGTGTTTTTTAATATCAAAAAGTATGCCGCAACAAAAATTTTATGACTTCGAATTATAAAGATCGGATTTTATGCCTTTTTCAAAGAACGCAATTTTTATGCATACTCATGAACTTTGTTATATCTGTAGTACGCAGTGTTGCCACAACCAAAAAAAAATGTACAACCAAATATTCTTAAAAATGTAACCAAATGAGGAAAAAACTAACCAAAATTAAATTTTAAAAAAATTGTATATCTTATAGTTTTTTAGCTATACAGTTATAAAAGTGGGAAAATATCGCTTTTTGAATATGCGCTCGAGGATTAAATATATTCTATATATTTAATAATATAAGCCCTAGAAAGTTGAGTAATAGCTAATTTTAAAGGAGATTTCAAACGCTTTAATTTGATATCATGAAAAAAACTAATTTTTAACAAATTTTTTTTAATTTTTTTATTAAAAAAGTTTTATAAAAATCTTTAAGATTTTGTCTTTTTTTAAGATTTTTAAGTTCACCATAAAAATTTCAGAGTGGGACCATGGTGGGGTTAGAAGTTATGTTAAAACAGCTAAAAAATATCAGTTTTTATTCATTTGAAATATGCATATTACAAATTTGTTTTTAGATTGAGTTTTGAATTAATTTTTTAGATTATTATTATTGAATTAAAAACAAAGAAAGACTTATTAATTTAAGAATTAAAATTTAGAGCTTTTTTTTTCTTTGAAATAAATTTTTTTTTCTTTTATTTAACATAATTAATATTTTACAGTTATATAGCAATAAATTATTATTGATAACATAATAATAATATAATAGAAGCAAAACAAATAGAACTAAAAATATATAAAAAAGCGATTTTTGTAGAGATCGCCAATTTAAAAAAAAAATCGTTCTGTTGCAGCTGAACTATGCCAAAAACTTCATTTATTGCATTTTTATGTTTGGACAGATTATCCCAAAACTCTGCTATACTTATCACTTTGAGCCCCGCGGTATATTTTGACGATTTGGGACAATATGACCACCCGTGGGCATTAGTGGATTTACTTTAAGGGACATCGTGACTATCCGTGGTCATACGTCGTGTTTCATTTACTGACATTGTGATCACCGGTGGAAACGTTCTGCATACATCTACCATTGAAATAAAATTAGTTCGGTCTCAGGATGTAAACATTTTTGACTTGGACTTTTTAATTTGGTCTGCCAAAGCTAAAGAAAATGTGAACTAAATTTAAGTAAGAAAATCTCATTTTAGCATTCAAAAAGCAAGATATATTTTATTCTTCTTGTATAGCATTTAAAAAAAAAAAAACAGATTTTATCAACGAAAACAAGTCCAATTCAATATAACTATTCCAAAAATTCATTTTAGGACTTAAAAAGTAAGAAATGTGTTATATAAAAAGAAAAGACAGATGAATATAACTATTCTAAAACTATTTAGAAAAAAATAAATAAATCTGGATAATGATTTATCTGTGTCTTTGAAAACACACTAAACACATTGCTTCATCACACTGCTCACAAATAGTGTTCACCCTTTTGGCATTTTTTCGCGCATACGCCGCGTTGTGTTTCTTAGACATTGTTTTATAGCATGTAAAACATCTCTTTCTGGTCACTCTCTTTTGACCCTCCAATTCTTTTAATATGTGTTTTTGTTGATCTCTAGACGTCGGTGGTCGCATCATATCCGCATCCGAATTCAAAAGGCCTGAAACAATTAATTCCTTGAATCGCGTTATATTCATCCTTTTTCCATTCAATGAATTAAATAGATGTAAGGCGTTTACAATTGTGGTAGCAGTTATTAGATGGAACAGTAAACGTTTGTACCATTTTACTGTGCGGCGACAGTAGGGAGCATACGCTGCCATCTGATCTGATAAGTCTATAAATGTTTTACCTTTGTTGTAGTCTAACACCACAGCTGGTTTGATGCACTTTCTTCCTTTGTTCAAAAAATATAAAATTAGAGTATGCCCACTGGTGACCACTTGGGCCCAAGATGTATTTTGACATTCTGGGACAACCTGACCACCGGTGGACACGAAAGAAAAAACACAAAAATACATATGGTTTATCAAAAATAAATATCACAAAGTCACCCCAATTGCAAAAAATCAATAAAACTAAGTTAACAAATTTTCGTCCCAGCTTGTCAACTAAAGCACAACCCTTCGTCAGCACGCGGTCTGCCGGTGCAGAAAAAAAATGACCACGGGTGGGCACGTGGGGTTCAAAGTGTTATATAACTGTCTAAAATACTGTTTCAAAGTCTTAATAGTTTCCATTGGAATACCATTTTTTCTTCATTATCACCTATTAAATTTGGGAAAGATAATAACAAAGCTTCCAAAGTTATATCTGAATTACTTAAAACTTTAGTTTCTTCAGTTGATTTAAATCTTTGCTTGAAAAATCGAAGGGTTTCAGAATTTCTTTTAAAACTTCAATATAAAACAGTTTTTTAATTTTATGTTTTTGCAAGCTTTAAAGGTAACTTTTTTGCATACACAGTTTAGATGTATTGCCAATAAAAATATTTCAACATTTAAGTAATTATTTTTATCACTCTCTAAAGAAGATTTACTCTTAACATAATTATTTAAATTCCAATGTTAAATATACATACATATATACCGGATGTTATTGATTTTGGCGTGATTAAAGGTATTCCAAGAGAAACGATTAAAGCTGAAGCGTCACTTGAATTATCCTCAGATCATTCACCCACTATCGTCTATATATGGGACAAACAAAACATCATATCACCAATGACTACCACAAGCATTAATTGGTTGAAATATAGAAAGTATCTTAGTACTCATTGTTCGGAAAACATCCCGCTAAGAACACCTGAAGACGTAGAGCGGAGTCTTATTGATTTTGACCAAAACCTCAAATCAGCTGCCCAACATTCAACAATAACCCGACAATTAGCTAGATACAATCAAATTTATTCTGCAGATATCGAACGGCTCTTGGCTGAAAAAAGAAAAATTCGTAGAGAATGGCAATCACAGAGATCTCCTCAACTCAAAAGCAGACTTAAAGAATGCACGAACCGGCTAAGAGACATGCTGGAATCCCGAAGAGTAGCATCCCTGAAAAACTATTTGGGAGACCTTGACGTAACTCCTCAATCAGATTATTCGTTATGGCGTGCTTGTAGAAACCTTAAAAGGCCAGTCTTACGTAAGCCTCCCTTGCGAACTTCAGCTGGAGGCTGGGCAAGGAGTGATACCGAAAAAGGAAATTTATTTGCTGAACATTTGAAAAAGGTTTTTACCCCAAATATATCGACTGATATAGTTGAGTTGCCAGTTATCGAGGCTAGTGCTGCAGTACCGATAAGATTTGAATTTGGTGATCTAGAAAAGGCAATAACGGATTTGAACACCAAAAAAGCCCCTGGCGTTGATAAAACCAGTAACAAGATGTTAATTGAGTTGCCCCGTGTAGCTCGCAGAATCGTTCTTTTTATTTTTAATGCCATTTTACGTTTTGAGTACTTTCCCACAGATTGGAAGGTGTCCTTGGTTACCATGATTCCTAAACCAGGAAAAGACCACACAAAAATTGAATCATACAGACCTATAAGCCTTTTGTCAAATATGTCAAAGCTGTTTGAGAGGATGTTAATAACTAAGCTTAACCCTATTCTAAGCCACAAAGGATGTATTCCAAACCATCAATTCGGCTTCAGGAAAAAACATAGTACGATCGAACAAACTCACAGGTTAGTCAATGTTGTTAAGAAGACATTTGAAGAGAGAAAATACTGCTCTGCGCTTTTTATCGACGTTTCTCAAGCATTCGATAAGGTATGGCATGAAGGCCTAATATATAAGCTAAAACTGAATTTGCCAGTAAACCTATATAAGCTGCTAGATAGTTATTTAACCGAACGAAAATTTATTGTGAAAGAAGGAGATTTTTTGAGCTCACCCCAGCCAATCGAAGCCGGAGTTCCCCAAGGTAGTATATTGGGGCCCTTTTTATACTTATTGTATACTTCAGACATGCCAACTAGTAACCGAGTTCACACATCGACATTTGCTGACGACACAGCGTTTTTGAGCATTCACGAAAGACCCGAAGTAGCATCACGATATTTACAAGACCACATATTTAATTTAGAAAAATGGTTGAAGAAATGGAGAATAAAAGTGAATGAACAAAAATGTACTCACATAACTTTCACACTGCGCAGAAAATCTTGCCCCCCTATTCGGATAAATAACCAAACAATACCTCAGCTTTCAGATGTCAAATATCTCGGCATACATCTTGACCGGCGCCTTACATGGAAACGGCACATAGAAACAAAGTTAACGCAAATGAAGTTGAAAGCAGTCCAACTAAACTGGCTAATTGGCAGAAATTCTACTCTAGCTTTAGACTACAAACTTTTATTATACAAGTCAATTCTAAAACCAATATGGTGTTATTTCATTCAATTATGGGGCACTGCCTCAGCTACCAATGTAGAAAAAATTCAAAGGCGCCAAAATAAGATTCTACGTATTATTACATCTGCTCCCTGGTATATAAAAAATTCGAACATCCATAAAGATCTAAACGTGCCATCAGTTAAAGCAGAAATAGCGAAACTTGCCATAAGGTATTTAAAGAAGCTTGAAACTCATCCGAATCCACTGGCCCGTAACATACTAACTGAACCTGGTTACATTCGACTAAGAAGAAGGGACACTGCTTCTCTCACCCGTACATCAGAGGGATAACCCACAAATTACAGTAACCGTGAAACATACATTTTTTTTGTCCAGCACTGGTTGGACTTAACAAGTATATTTTTAGACTTAAGATATGAGTAATTATTGATAGTTCAATTATATTGAAGATACAATAAATAAAAAAATGCGAAACAAAAAAAAAATATATTAAAGCGCGTTTTAAAAAATCAGCATACATAATGTTAATATGTACATATTAAAATTTTGGTGAGAAAGTAACCAAAATCAACACACATCAGAAAAAAAAAATAATTTTGGTTAAAAGTAAACAAAACGGCAACGCTGGTAGTACGTATGTAAGTGCACTCATACACTTATTAACAATTTAGTACATTGAAAGAGTTAACAAATATATGTAAATAAAAGCATTAAATTAATTTATGAATATATTCGATATGTTTTTAAATAAATTTATGCATGCAGATACTGTGAATAACAAAATTGTCAGAGGATAAATTAAGATCGTAACTAAAACATTTTAAATATAATTTTGAAAATTTAAAATTTTATTAGTCGAACTGGGGGGTTACTATGTAACTCGATTCGAAAGTATGAACAGCTCGAAAGTTGTATTCGATCCGAATTTAAACTCTTACCATGTAACAGTTTCGGATCGAGCGAGAAGTGCTGCCACTAATTGAAACAATTTTGGCACTACTTTCGAATGTTTTATTCAACATTGGCAGCATTTATTACCCAAAATGTCAAAACAATGAAAATAAAAATAAAAAAAGTAAACAAGAAATATTTGTGCGTTATAAAAATGGATACGGTTGCCCTTTGGATGGAAAATGAAGACGAGCGAATGGAACGTAGAATCCTACGCGATGGTGTAGATTTTATGCAGTTGACGGATGTAATGTAAGTAACAATTTATTAAATATGTTGTATATAACCATATATTTTTGTTTGTAGGTTTGTGCGAAATTTCCGTCTTAGCAAGGAAGCTTTTAAATATGTGTTGGAGAGCATTAGTGCGCATCTGCCAACAACACAGAGATCGACAGCTGTAACACCAGCAATCAAATTAGGTGCTACACTTAAGTTCCTTGGACAAGGTGGGTACCAACACCAAATCGGTCAAGACCGGTTTGCTGGCTTGGCACAACAAACTGTGTCAAACTGCATAAAAGAAGTGTGTAATGCTATAGAGAAGGTGTTGTGTCCCAAGCACATAAATTTCGTCATGAGCGATGACGAAAAACGAGCTGCCAAAAATTTCTTTTATGCAACGTCTGGAATTCCAGGGATAATAGGAGCTGTTGATGGTACTCACATACAAATAGTCCGGCCATCTAAAAACGAGCACTTGTTTTTCAACCGGAAACTCAAACACAGCATAAATTCAATGGTCGTAAGTATTTCCAACATGATATCATCCCCTAAATAAAATAATGCCATTAATACTTACACCGTGTGTAGAATATGTGGTATTATAAACTGTTTTATTGAGGGGAGGAGATCTATCAATCATCCCACCTTTTACGAGCACATTCTTTGATATTTTAGATATGTGATCATACAATGCGCATAAGAGCAGTGAATGGATGTTATGGAGGGGCAGCACACGACTCTCACGTATGGAACTTGTCGGATGAGCGTCAATTTCTGAAGGACGCATATATTAATGGCGACAAGTCATCTTGGATAATAGGTAATTTAATTATTTCATTATTTAATTCATCATTTTAATTTATTTTATCCGTAGGAGACTCTGGGTACCCATTGGAGCCATGGATACTTACACCGTACAGGAGCGCGAATGAGCATTCTGCGGAGAGCAGATTTAACAAGCGGTTTTGTAAGGCAAGATCAATAATTGAACGTGTGTTTGGTGTTTTAAAGGGGAGATTTCGTTGTTTGCTCGCAGCACGAGAATTACATTATGTACCGGAAAAGGTCGCACAAATATTGAATGTATGCTGTGCATTACACAATATTTGTTTAGAGCATAATGTCGAACTACCTTCAGAAATAGTGAATAATGAAGAAGAAATGGAATTGGCCTCAACAACTGCTTTAGATTCTGAAGATAGAAATCAGTTCTCAGCCTTAGCGCAAGCTTTAAGAAATCAAATAAAAAACAATTTATAAAATATTAATTCATTTATTTCCACTGAAGTTTTTACTAATTCATTTATAGTGGTTTTAGGAAAGAAAAAAAGCTTAAATAGTAATATAAATAGTAATAAATAGTAATATCACATACATACTAGACAACAGGGTAGATATAACTTATAAATTTCGATTTCTTTCAATTTCTAGCATCTCTCTCTTTAAATTAAGCTTTGCAAGTTTAAGTTTTTGATTTTCTACGCTCAACTTCATTTCATGTTCGAATTTTCTTTTTGCAAGCTTATAATTTTTTTCTTCTATATCCACTTGTCTTCTTTTATATCTAACTAAAGATTTTAAATTACTGTTGACCTCTTCCAAGAGTGATGTGGAGCGCTTGTGGTACTCCATTTGACCATTCACTTGCTTTTCCAGCAATGTCTGCTTTTTTGGCACAGCGCGATTGAATGGTGATCGTCGTGTGATGGGCGTGCGGGCAGC
This sequence comes from Phasia obesa, assembly GCA_949628195.1. Lineage (NCBI taxonomy): Eukaryota > Metazoa > Arthropoda > Insecta > Diptera > Tachinidae > Phasia > Phasia obesa. Next base: position 68,651,738 of record OX451219.1, read on the forward strand.
TGACGAGCAACGCGTTGGGGAAGGATCAGACACCAATTCATCCGTCTCCCTCAGATCATTAGTTACGCATGTGAGGATATGTGCAACATCTTGCTCGACGTCGTTATTGCTTGTGGCCGTACCAGTGTCGTCGCCGGTTGGGGGGATACTGTTATTTACACCAAATTTCCGGACCCCACTCATACCATCAACCACCTCCCTCATTTCAAGTAAATCAATTACACCTTCTTCGAGTGCGGTAAATGAACACATTTTTGCCGGACCACCGCCTGTGCCCGAAAAATTAATGCGGTTCTTCCGCAATTTGGCCTTAAGATGGGTCTTGTGATCTGCCCAAACCTAAACAAAAAAAAATTTTATTTCCATTTATGGGTAAACTATATATTACCTACTTTTTTCCAACCGACCACTTCCCGCATTGGTGGACCGGCTGCATTCAGATCTTTTGCCAATCGTGTCCATAAATTGTTGGCTTGTTTGGCATCCGGAGCTTTTATATAGCCCTTAGCCAACTGCGGATGCTCTGTCATAAAGTTGAGCATAATTTCAAATTGTATTTGCTTCGTATTAATATTTTCGTAGCATTTTCCCTATTGAAAAAGATTTGTATTAATTTTTATCTATTAATATACATAAATTTAACAAATACTTACATTTTCAGCGTTTGGTATCGATGTTTTGTTTTATTTAAATTTTTTAATATTTCATCCGTTAGCTCAAAATCAAACGAGTAATTATGCCAACTTTCGAGCGACTTTGACATCTAAATTCGAATTACATAGTGATGCACATCCGAAAGTAGAGTACGAGTATCCGATAATCGGATACGGCAACTCGAAAGTAGCAAATGTATTTACGAATTCGAGTTAGTTGGTACGAAAAATCCGTATCCGTAATATTTAACTATCGAATCGAGTTACATAGTAACCCCCCTGTTTACATACAATAAAATTTTTACTCAAGATTGAGTTCTTTCTATTCCTTCTAAGAAAGAATAAATTAAATTACAAATTATGTGATATTATTAAAGAAAAATTAGGTTTTAAATATATATTGGTGTACCTATACACAAACTATTTATTGCTTCTTATCAAAATAAAATAACAAAAAATATTATTTTTCATATTTTATTTGAGATCTTAAGTCTAAAAATAATAATACAAATAAACACACTTGTGAACGTTTCGTGCTTGCTGCTATCATTTGCGGGTCATCCCTCTAATGTTCGGACGAGAGAAGCAAGTCTGAAAGTTGAGTTATTTTTTCGTTATTATTTCGTTATAAAAAGCGCAGTGTTGTATTTTCTTTCTTCAAATGTCTTAGCTACATTAACTAACCTGCCAGTTTGTTCGAATGTTCTATGTTTTTTTTTCTGAAGCTGAATTGATGTTTGGAATACATCCTTTGTCACTTAAACTGGGGTTTAGCTTAGTTATTAACATCCTCAAACAGCTTTAATATATTTGATAAAAGGCTTATAGGCCTGTATAAATCTACCCTTGTGTGGTCTTTTTCTGGTTAAGAAATCATAGTTATTAATGAAACATTTCAGTCTGGTGAAAAGTACTCAATGCGTAAAATGGCATTAAAAAATAAAATAATAATTCTGCTAGCTATACAAGCCAACTCAAATAACATATTGTTACTGGCTTTATCTAATCAAGGGGTTTTCTTGGTGTTTAAATCAATTATTGCCCTTTCAGTATCACTAAATTCAAATCTTAGGGTACTGCAGCACTAGCTTCGGCATTTGGTAATTCAACTAAATCAGTCGATACATTTGTAGTAAAAACGTTTTTTAAATGTCCAAAAATTGATTCCCGTCTTCGGTATCATTCCCTGCCCAGCTTTCAAACGAAGTTCCCAAATGAGACTTATGTACGACTTTTAAGGTTTCTACAGAATAAATTTGATTGCATCTAATTAGTTGTCGGGTGATTACTGTTGCATGTTGGGCAGCTGATTTAAAGTTTCGGTCAAAATCAATAAGATATTTTGCTGGTTCTATATCTGATGATAATTCAAGTGACGCTTTAACTTTAATCATTTCTCTTTAAATACCCTTAGTCACGCTAAAAGCTATAATGTCAGGTATTTTTTGCCGATCAGTAAGCCAATAGGTGTGTTGTCCACTCAGTATCATATTCAGACACATTTTTTAAATTGTGTCAAACAAAACACGACCTTTTGGGGTAGCAGATGTTTGTTGCTTGAAGGTAGACCTCTCAAAAATTACACAGTAAATAATGTTTGATTCGGGACTTTATTAGTATTGATGAACCACCACATGCTCTGCCACAAGGGGCTTTAGTGTCATATAATTTATAACCATTGATTTTAATAAAAGCTATTTGTAGTTAAGTGAATCTCTGAAGCCAGGATGATATCAATTTGTTGCTTCTTAAGAATTTACTCGAGTACATTTTAAGCCGTTTGCGTTCCAGAAACATATTTTTAAACAGTTCATGGTTTTTTAAGCACTGCCTGCAACATCGTAGATTGCTTGCGTATCATTTCTTGCATCATGCTACTCATAGAGCTCATAAAACTATTTTACGGATGCACTAACGGCTCGATATTTACTTTAATACGATTATAAATTCTTGTTGGTTTTTAACTCATCCGCGTATGAAACATGTTGCGTGTTGGTTGGGCTAACTGAGGATAATGAGTAGTTGGTCGATAATATGGCTGGAAGAAGTAGTATTTAATATATCAGATGAATTCCTTACCATAGTATAGCAGTGTGATTTCACCGCAATTGCTACATTTTTTAAACTTCGTATTTTCCTTCCATTTTTTGCATTGATCGGAACAATGTAGCTCGCCAACACAACGCAAACCGGTGGTGCCCTAGTATGGCCATATTCTTTGCAATTTAGACAATGCACGGGTCCTGATCGTTTATGTGGTTCCACTAATGTAGTTTTGCGGTACAATAGATACTTCAGATTGTATATCTTCAGGTTCCAGTTCAACTCGGAAAAGTGGTTGGTGTACACGTTCTCTATTTCTAAGAATATCTAGATTTTTTATCTAAAATCCCACTGCTCTTGACTTGAAAAGTATAAAATTTTTTTTTGCAGTTTTCAAATTCGTTTACTGTTTTACGATAACTGGTTTCTTCAATTACTAGTATCTTTGTCTCGTTTATGTTACGACGTGTAATAGAAATTACATACAACAAAAAAAAAAAAAAAACTAATGACTGAAATTAATTTATTTATTAACTCTTTCAAATTTTGTTCCCTTAAATTAATGATTTGGACGACTTGGGTGCCGTTTGAGGTTCACTTGTTTCTGAGATAGAAAAACGATTTTGGGAATTTATTCCGTTCGAATTTCATCAGTATTTGTCATAACATACTCATTTATACTACTTGTGTCCCCACTCAGAAATATTTAAATTTTAGTGACTCTTACTTTTGGTTTCCTTTAATACTTAACTAATAATGCCGCCCATATCGCGGCGTTTGTTTATGTTAGTTCGAATTTTTTTTTAATCGACCTTCGAAAAAAAAATTCGATTTTTTTTTTACCGACCTTCGAAAAAAAAAATAGAACTAACATAAAAATCACCGCAATACTGGTCTTCTAATTTAGCCTCTATTTTCACCCCTTACTCTCAGAATCGACCTAACTTTTGCTAACTTGTATTTGTGTATTTATACCGTGATTCTAAGGAACCTCCTCACAAAATTTTATTTAATTATTTCAGTTCATTCAGTAGTTTTTACATGATGTGAACACAGACAGACAGTCAAAAATTCTCAAAATAGCTAGTTTGTATTCCATTTCGATTGATATCTACACATGGAACAAATTTTGTTTAAAATATTTTATGTACAGAAATGGTCGTGTTACAGTTTAATTATATGTATGTATAGATTAACCGATGAAATAAAAAGTGTTTCCGAAGTGCCTAGATTACCATCTTATGCTTTTTTGTCAGTCACTGTAAGTTAAGTTCGCTCAATTTATACGTGTACATTTAGTACATTTCGTAATGCGTACATATTTGCATGTGCTGAAATCATGAAAGTACAAGTTTAATGCCAACTTCAATTGTACTATCGCGAATTATGTATTTGAATAACTCCAAATAAAATACAAAGATGAAAATGAAAATGAAGAGAGGCATAGGAAATATAATCGACTTAAAATTAAAAATTTAAATGAAATTTAATTTTTTTAATTAATTATAACTTGCATGAAATCAGTGAAAATTTATATTTTTAAATACAACTTTTATTTAACTGTTAACCAGGCAGCCGTGCTTTTGTAGCTCAATTGGGTCGGTTCATATATTGGTCACTTTGTGTTACCTACAAAATTATACATATGTATATACTTTGCAATAATATTTCTGTATGCAAATTACAAACACCGTTTTATGTACATATGAATGTATGTGTAAAATAATGTGATTTTAAGTTGGCCTATTATGTGAATTTCATTAACTTAAAACTGGAACTATTGCTATGCTGCTGCTAGTAGTGGGCCAAAGAGAACCCAAGAGGTGTCACGGTGAGATAGGGCGATAAAAAAATTATGCCTTCTTTCCGTCTCATTCTAAAATTGAATAGGTTTCTTTTGTGTTATTTCGTAAACATTAGTTTTCTTTTGTGCTATTTTCTGGCGCATACAAATTAAACGTATTTTAACAAGAACAATTTTAAAGAATTTTAAATTAATTTATTATTTATTTTTTGTAGGAAAATAACAAAGCAAGCATATACAAGGTAAGTTGATTCATATATGTATGTATGTACATAAGTGTGTTTTAATATATTTAGCAGAAACCTAAGAAGTTGTGAAATTGGAAAACAATATGTAAGATTTCAAAACTTCCAAAAAATTTCTTTATATTAATTGGTTTAATATCCAGGAGTATAAAATACATCAAGTATTCCCTCCAAGGTACAATTATTAGTAATTTTGAGTTTTTCCAAGATAATTGTTCTGCAATCAGTTGGCTATTTGATTGCTGTCATCGCTCTGGGCATGACTCTTCATGTCGGCACGCAAAACTTTTATTCGACTCAAATCCTCTTCTTTTAGAGCTCTTTGTAATTTGCTGCAACTCTTATAATTAACATTAGTGGCGATAGAACAATTGTTGAATTAACAGCCGTGTTTGTTTAACAATAAAACACGTAAACTTTGATAAATATTAAGAAATTTTACAAATGAGAAACTTTCATTAAATATATGTATGTACACACATATTACGCAATCTTATTTTACACCACCAAAGAGTTTGGTTTGTTTTAATTATACTTTGTTGTTTTAATTTTAATTAATATTTTAATGTACAAATTAACTTTTAAAACACAAAGTTTTAAACAAAGAACACGTTTTAAAAGAAAATTTTCACAATTTTTAGTTTGGTTTATTTTTCCATGTTCGTAGAAATTTGGTACTCTATTTGTCTCTTTCTTGGCAAGTATAGGAAAGTCTGATTATGGCTATTTCCATCAATCACCATTTACATCTCTGTATACTTTGTGTGGTGGGCACAGCTCACGTGGTAACCAGGAATGACGCGTGATTAATTTTTTGTTAACTAAACTATTATTTTGAATCTCTTTCAAGTCCGTTGCTACTTTTTCAAATATCCTCTTTTTGGAAACAGCACTTATAAATTTATTTTGTGAACACCACACGGAAAAAAGTACTAAATTTTTCCAAACAAATGGTTGTTTAATATTTTTTTTCGTTTTTCAAAAACTTTTTTGCCTCGAAAACGTCGGATCTTCTTGGAACTTTTTAAGAGCCCATAGAGCGAAGCGATTCAGGCGTAAGTCTTTCCATTATGAAATGCCAAACAATACTAAAAAAAATAACATGACGGCATGACACGATTCACACGTGATCTGTCAAAAAAGGCTATTAAAAAAAGTACCTCAAAATGGATCACCCTTTAGTTTATTGCCGTAATAAAATTAATAGATAAAAACTCAATTTATTAATATTGAAAGGTCGTTCCCCTTGAAAAAAAAAATTACCGAACTTTTAAATTTTTATATCCTCTAATTAAAGTATCTAAAGTATCTTGGTACGTGGACAACGTCATTTTATTGACCTATATTTAAATAAAAAGTATATTACTTTATTTTCTTACCAAAATTTAAATTTGTTAATAATATGGTTTATTGTTTTTACATACAGACAGAAAAATATTACAGTGCGCTTTATTAATTAAACCGGTTTTATACAAAACATAGCACTAGTGAAATAATCGAGAAAATAGTAAAGGGTGGTTAAATTTTAAGGGGCCGATGTTATTTTGAATAAAACACAAATTATTTAGGAAATTATTGCCATTTCTTTTTATTTTGGTAATATTGGTATGGTTCAATCATCTATGGAACAAAATATCGGCCAAATGGCCTCCGCGACACACCTCCTTCCGAAGCTCCAAATTTTCGATGACGCTGAGGCATAATTGCGGTTTTATGCTATTCATGTGCCTTTTCTTTCAAATAACCCCAAAGAATGAAGTCCAACCGTGTCAAATCACAAGTCGCACCGTCCTGTTGAAACCACATATCGTCCACATCCATATCTTGCAATTCGGGCCATAAAAAGTTCATTATCATCTCACGATAGCGAACACCATTCACAGTAATTGCCTGACCGGCCTAATTTTGGAAAAATAACGATCCGAAGTTACCACCAGCCCATAAACTGCACATTGAAAAATATGTCCCTGTCCTAACACAGTAATTCACCTCCTGTACAAATTTCAAGACTCTAACTATTATGGTTCAAAATTTAGACCGTATACATGCAAATCTCCTCACTATTTATTTATATAAATTTTAATTTTATTCCTCTTACTGATTAAGAAATAAACACATAAAAGTTTTAGTAGTTGTTGTTATAGCGGCCACAGTTATACACCTTCTGTGAAAATTTCAAGAGTCTACCTATTACGGTTCCAGAGATAGAAGGCGCTGACAGACATTGTACCGAAAACAATTGCGTTACTTTTTACCTTTGGGAAACATTTTAGGTGAACAAAAAATATTTTTTTTTTAATTTTCATTCTTTTTGTCAGAACATAGACAAGAAATCCTTTAAAAAAAAACTTGTTTTGTGCTTGCTTGATATTTTATAATATTTTTTATTAATTTCAATTTAGTTAGATAGTACTTTTAATTATCATTCCATTAAATAGTTGAGATATACAAAACTTTACATAGAAACTTTAGGGGTCCGTAAATCCAAAACAAATTAAAATTAATTTTACAACAATATAATACTTATTTTTAAATATTTAATATTATATTAAGAATGTTTAATCGCTTAATCATAATAAAATACGTTTAGTTGACAATATAGTTTTTTTTGTTTATTTATTAATAACACAGAAAAGCATAATAACCAAACTTTCAAAAATAAATATTTATTTTTATTAAAGAAAAAAATTGTCGCATAATTAAAAAAAAACCTTCTAATAAATGCAAGACCTGAAATGGAAAATAAATTTCGTGAAAAAAGAAGCGCCTTGTATTATCGAAATGTAAAGTCCATTGATGTGTCCAAACAAGTTTCAACACGCTTTACAATATATATGTATGTATATTTAAAAGTTTTATATATTTATACAAATTAAATAAATTTGTTCAATGTATTAAAAAAATCACTAAATTCGAAAATGTAAAATGAATTTATAACTATTAATTTATAACACTCTATTTAGTACTTCCCCATTTAACGAATTCGGGTTTTGTTCTAAAAACAAACCCTAGGTTTCCTGTAAGAAAAATGTAAAATTGAAAGTCATTATAATTTCTTACCGTCAACTGCAAGGTCAAATTTGAATTTATATTTTTTGCATTAAATCTAAAATCTACTTAAAGTCAGTCTTAAATTTATCCTTATTCATTAAATCTATACCTAACCTTAAAATAATTTGTGAAAATTTTAATTATTATTAGTCGAACTGTTTATTTATTAATTACATACAATGAAATTTATAATCAAGCTTAAGTTCGTTTTTATTCTCTCTAAGAAAGAATTAATTAAATTACAAATTAGGTGATAATATTAAAGAAAAATTGGGAAAATTAAATTTTTAGACACCAGCAGGAGCGGAATACACATTTTCTAGACAGCCACGTCCGTCATCAGCACTCTTGTATCTAATCTACTTAGGTTAGTGTTTAGTTGTAAGCATCATCTATTTAACCAACCAAACCCAGATAAAGGAATACGAGAAAACTTGTATTCAATTATCAATCGTCAGTTGGTGAGAACGAAGACTACCACTAATAAACAAAAAGTAACTTTCATTGCTAAAGTTGTGTTTACATTGAGTGTACAAGTCATATGTACTGTCAAAATTGCTATCCATATGGAATTTCATGTGTTATAATTTTTGTGTTCAAACGTACACATGTTACGTACATATGACATAACCTCCTGTTGTTGAAAACAAAAATCAAATCTTTAAAACAGCTGGTCTTCAAAGTGTGGTATAGATGGATTATTTTTTTAAATTATTAGGCTATATAATAAAACTAATAATAGCTTTATTGGGAATTGCTGTAATAAGTTATTAGGCAATTTTGCATATTTTTGCCGCCATTTTATTTTATAAGAAACCCGCTAGTGATGTCAACTATGCAAAGAACTGCCGTTTTGTGTTATCATTTGGGAGCTTCTGCAACAGTACAGAAATCAATTTATAAGAAAGAAATTATATCAAAACAAAAAATAGTTATAATAAATAATTCAATAAGTAATAATTAATATCATTTGAACTATATCAGCAACAATTAAATGAATAATTTTGATGATGTTAATGTCAATTTATTTTCACTCTTTTTTTACTTGGAATAAAATATTTTTATCCTAATTCTTGTGACAATAGAAAATAATTAAATTTCTTTAAAATAATTGAGCCGTTCCATTTTATTTTTTTATCATTTTCATTTTAAATCCATTTTATTATATTGAATGATTTGCATTTGAATGGCGTTACAAAAAGTCACAAGCCGTAATAGACTTATTTTATATTTTTTGTGGTCTTATTGCACGTAAGTTTTATATGCAATAATAGTTATCCATTTTATCTGAAAAAAAGGTTTTGGTATGCGCCAATGTAGTTGTCTCATTTTCAAAGGCAATTTTTTGATGAAAATGTTGATTTTCTTTTACTGAAATATAATTATAATACCAAAAATATTGAATAGTTTATTTACTTATATATTTTATTTCAATATCATTTCATTCTTCTTTGGTGCAGTAAAACAAAAAACCAAAAAAATATGTATATATATTTAATTTTAAAGTAAAAAAAGAAAGAAATAAATTACAATACGTATATTTCTTAGGTTACATATCGAAAATTTTTTAAAAAATAATGCACTATAGTAAAGTATTTTTTTAATTTAATTCAGTCTTTCTTAGTACCGGTACATATATGTAATTGTGTTCTCAAATTCTATTAAAATTACGTCATTCGTATAAAAATGACCTGGCCCTTGTTTTGAAAACAGACATATTCCATTGGACTCACAAAAAATAAAGTTCTATCTATGTTTTAAATATCATTAAATTTGATTAACGTACAGATAATGTATGTATGTATGTATGTATGTATGTATGTATGTATGTATGTATTACATAACTTTATTATTAATATCATCTATGAGGTATCGATTTAAATCTGCGAACATTAAATTACTAACAAATGTTAGAATAAAGATATTGGTTAATTTGTAACTCCTTAAATTCATGATAAAAATGTATGAGCGGAATTTTTGAAAATAAAAGTGAACATCACTGAAAACAGCTGTTGTCATATAGTTTTACACATCAAATAGAGCGTGCTCTAAATAAAAAACTAACACATGTTAATGCACATAGGAAAATAAAATATGTTATGTCTCAAGAAATTTACATTATGTGTACAGTTTTACATATGGAAAATCTGACATTCCATATGACTTGTACAGGTAATGTAAACACGTTTTAACCGAAGGTTGGCTGAAGGAAACAACAAAAATATAAGGTAGTTAATATTAAAAGTAAAAATATTCAACAAGAGGGAAGCTTAAGGTAGTGGTAGATATATTCTGAATAATACAATACAAAAACTGTTCCGTACTGCCAAATAGGCCAAACTAAAATTTCTGTATAATTCTTAAAAAATTGTTGTATAATTAACCGACGCCAGAACAGAAGAAGTTATATATTACCCATGGATGGGTACCTCTATATGAAGTAAATACATACCAGAGAACGACACGAGTACACCGTAACCATAAGTACTATTTACTGTATATTTCTCATACTCGAGTATTTTACCGCAAAAAAAGTTGAGGTGTTGATTTAACTCGTCGTTGTTAAAAGCATATTGCGATCATATCCAGAAATTTTATTTTTGCCTATTTATTGATAATTACGCATTCGGTAAAACCGGCAACATGCCATGCATTAAAAGAATAACAAAGAAGTTTAATATTGATTTTTCCAAGACTTCAAAAACAAAATTTATATTAATAAAAAAATATTTCATAGACAAATATTAGGTGCGATCCCCGTCCTTTTTGGGAAAAGTTCGATAAAATAAGAGAAAACAAAAATAAACTCTCTTAGAGATAAAAATGCCCAAAATTACGGGACCACTAAAAACGAACTTTATTTTGTTTAAAAGATGTAACGTGGTTTTGTCGTAGGCTGAGGTAGCTTAGTCTCGTCCAGGGTCTACTTACGGATCCACAAACCTTAAGTAATATAAAAGATTATCTTTCCCTTCTTGGGCTTAATACAGTTCGGGATACAACTAGTTAGTAGGTTCGGGTGGTACTAGTTCGGGTTACTACTTCGTTACGTAGATTCGGGATACAACTAGTTCGCAGGTTCGGGTGGTACTAGTTCGGGTTACTGCTTCGTTACGTAGATTCGGGTTACACCTAGTTCGCAGGTTCGGGTGGTACTAGTTCGGGTTACTGCTTCGTTACGTAGATTCGGGTTACAACTAGTTCGCAGGTTCGGGTGGTACTAGTTCGGGTTACTACTTCGATGCGCAGGTTCGGATGATACTTAATCTAGGTTCGTAAATACGTACAATGGTTCTTATTGTTAAATTTCTACAATAATACATAGTTTGCTTACACTAGGGAACAGTCAGCCGAAGCCGCTGTGGGAACAGTCAGTCCGAAGACCGCTGTGGGAACAGTCAGCCGAAGCCGCTGTGGGAACAGTCAGTCCGAAGACCGCTGTGGGAACAGTCAGCCGAAGCCGCTGTGGGAACAGTCAGTCCGAAGACCGCTGTGGGAACAGTCAGCCGAAGCCGCTGTGGGAACAGTCAGTCCGAAGACCGCTGTGGGAACAGTCAGCCGAAGCCGCTGTGGGAACAGTCAGTCCGAAGACCGCTGTGGGAACAGTCAGCCGAAGCCGCTGTGGGAACAGTCAGTCCGAAGACCGCTGTGGGAACAGTCAGCCGAAGCCGCTGTGGGAACAGTCAGCCGAAGCCGCTGTGGGAACAGTCAGTCCGAAGACCGCTGTGGGAACAGTCAACCGAAGTCGCTGTGGGAACAGTCAGTCCGAAGACCGCTGTGGGAACAGTCAACCGAAGTCGCTGTGGGAACAGTCAGTCCGAAGACCGCTGTGGGAACAGTCAGCCGAAGCCGCTGTGGGAACAGTCAGTCCGAAGACCGCTGTGTACAAAATGTATCACACCTGACCGAAGTCAGATGCATCTCAAAAATCAACTGGCTTATCTGGATAAACCAGTCGGCTCTTCTTCTATTATACAAGTGTAACGTATAATATCCGAGACTTTTAGATGTTACAAGTGCCCGTCCTGTGGGGGGTTGCAACACACCGATTGACTGCCAACCTTTAACACTTATACTTATTTTAAAATTAACTAAATGAGAATTATTATGAGTTTTAACTTAATGTTGTTTTTACACTGCAGTTCAGGATGGTTTTACATGGCGTGTTGGTTACAAATAAAATAATAGTAATAATAAAATGCAAATATAATAACAGGCAGGTATAATTATAAATGTTATATGTACGAGGGGATAATTAGTGTTATTGCCACGTTACATCTTCCCTCTACTTAGTAAAAAAAAAAAACAATCAATCGGTGACAATTGTTTTTTTTTTTGTATGGGCGAGTTTTGGTCCGAAGACCCACACTACCTGTGAGGTAAATTTAACCTTCCTATTGGAAGGCTCAGCCCTTATATAAAGTGTTTTAAACTAGAGAGACTACAAATAAAATGCTTAAATTAACTAAGTCTGTTCTACAGCTTTGATTTTTTTTCTTGTTATTATTTTTTTTTTGTTTTTCTTTTTTTTTTTTTTTTTTTTTATATATATATGTTTTTTTTTTTTTATTTTTTTTTTTTTTTTTTTTTTTTTTTTTTTTTTTTTTACTTAGTCATTTTTACAACCTTTTTAAAACCCTGGCAGCGTAGCATAGCTACTTCCCGATTGAGGATCGTTACCTTTACGGGTGGTAAAGAGGATCGTTCTAGCATATATTGTTCGTGCTTCGCATATTTTTTTGGCATGGGAATTATAACGCCTCGGAAAATCTCCTCTTCACTATACCGGATCCTATTTGTGGCCTGCACCGTTGACAACTTTGCCGGACTTCGTTTCGGCTTCTCCGTACCTTGCTTTTTCACTTCCCCTGGTTTTCTTGTTGCGCCCTTGCTTCCTGACGGTTGCTCGTTTTTCGCAGACTCCGGCACTTGACACTGTGCGGAAGAAAGATAAGTCAAGGGTGGTGGCATGGTTGCGGCGGGAGCTGGTTTTACCATGATGTTGGACGTAACCCTGGGTCGTGCTTCGGGTGGAGGTATGTAAGGTTGTACCTTTTTAGGAGGGAAAGTTATTTTCCGTGGATTGGTGCGTTTTCTATCCATCTTCTACGTAACACTTACTGCTGGCGACTGATGAATTTATTTCCTTGAGACTGCTTTTATACTTCCAACTTAAACGGGATTTTTTTTTTTTTTTATGAGATACTTTTTGAATTAGAGCACCTCTCTATGAATGGTTTTAGATCCTGAATGTTTACTCGTACTTTCTTGCCATTGTTCTCGGCGCAAGTTTTCGGTTGAAGCTCGTAGGCGTTTTGATCGTAAATTATCTGTTAGTTGCTTGCGAAGGTACTCCACAGTGTATCCGGTAGTGGCGATGCCTGCGTTTTGGCATTGTTCGATTAATTGTTCCTTTCGTAACAAGTAAATCCATCCGACTGAATCCTTAGTTAAAGTCTGTTGGGTGTTATCGTGTTGAGTATCGTATTGTTTACCCGATTCTCCCTCGTTGGCGGTGGTGTCGTTTTTTCCGCATTGCGACTTGAAATCGGGTCCCTGCTCGGGCGCCATTTTGTAACGTGGTTTTGTCGTAGGCTGAGGTAGCTTAGTCTCGTCCAGGGTCTACTTACGGATCCACAAACCTTAAGTAATATAAAAGATTATCTTTCCCTTCTTGGGCTTAATTAATCTGTTTTCCTTTATTTACTACAATAATTAATTACAATACGAATACAAAATTTCGATAACTGACGTACGCCAACCCGACTGGTTCGTTAAATAGCTGGTTCGGGTGTGTTGGATGGATACGTAGGATCGGGAGATAATTAGTTCGCAGGTTCGGATGATAACTAGTTCGCAGGTTCGGATGATACGTTACGCAGTTCGGGATACAACTAGTTAGTAGGTTCGGGTGGTACTAGTTCGGGTTACTGCTTCGTTACATAGATTCGGGTTACACATAGTTCGCAGGTTCGGATGATAACTAGTTCGCAGGTTCGGATGATACGTTACGCAGTTCGGGATACAACTAGTTAGTAGGTTCGGGTGGTACTAGTTCGGGTTACTACTTCGTTACGTAGATTCGGGATACAACTAGTTCGCAGGTTCGGGTGGTACTAGTTCGGGTTACTGCTTCGTTACGTAGATTCGGGTTACACCTAGTTCGCAGGTTCGGGTGGTACTAGTTCGGGTTACTGCTTCGTTACGTAGATTCGGGTTACAACTAGTTCGCAGGTTCGGGTGGTACTAGTTCGGGTTACTACTTCGATGCGCAGGTTCGGATGATACTTAATCTAGGTTCGTAAATACGTACAATGGTTCTTATTGTTAAATTTCTACAATAATACATAGTTTGCTTACACTAGGGAACAGTCAGCCGAAGCCGCTGTGGGAACAGTCAGTCCGAAGACCGCTGTGGGAACAGTCAGCCGAAGCCGCTGTGGGAACAGTCAGTCCGAAGACCGCTGTGGGAACAGTCAGCCGAAGCCGCTGTGGGAACAGTCAGTCCGAAGACCGCTGTGGGAACAGTCAGCCGAAGCCGCTGTGGGAACAGTCAGTCCGAAGACCGCTGTGGGAACAGTCAGCCGAAGCCGCTGTGGGAACAGTCAGTCCGAAGACCGCTGTGGGAACAGTCAGCCGAAGCCGCTGTGGGAACAGTCAGTCCGAAGACCGCTGTGGGAACAGTCAGCCGAAGCCGCTGTGGGAACAGTCAGCCGAAGCCGCTGTGGGAACAGTCAGTCCGAAGACCGCTGTGGGAACAGTCAACCGAAGTCGCTGTGGGAACAGTCAGTCCGAAGACCGCTGTGGGAACAGTCAACCGAAGTCGCTGTGGGAACAGTCAGTCCGAAGACCGCTGTGGGAACAGTCAGCCGAAGCCGCTGTGGGAACAGTCAGTCCGAAGACCGCTGTGTACAAAATGTATCACACCTGACCGAAGTCAGATGCATCTCAAAAATCAACTGGCTTATCTGGATAAACCAGTCGGCTCTTCTTCTATTATACAAGTGTAACGTATAATATCCGAGACTTTTAGATGTTACAAGTGCCCGTCCTGTGGGGGGTTGCAACACACCGATTGACTGCCAACCTTTAACACTTATACTTATTTTAAAATTAACTAAATGAGAATTATTATGAGTTTTAACTTAATGTTGTTTTTACACTGCAGTTCAGGATGGTTTTACATGGCGTGTTGGTTACAAATAAAATAATAGTAATAATAAAATGCAAATATAATAACAGGCAGGTATAATTATAAATGTTATATGTACGAGGGGATAATTAGTGTTATTGCCACGTTACAAAGAGTTTATGCAATTGTATCAATATAATAGCAACAGTTAATATAATAGCACAGTTAATTGAATGAACTTTTTTTATGAATTAATATCAATAAAAACAAATCAGAAATACCAACTTTGTCTATTAAATTAAGATCTTGGGACATTCTAAAAACTCTAATCATAATCTCAAAAATTTCAACTTTATTAAGGTTATTAAGACATGTATAATGAAACAATAATACATTAGTCAAGTGCGAGTTAGACTCACACACGTACTATGTTCAGTATAATTTAAAAATTCCAGATGTTTATTTCTTTATGTCTTATGGGACACCCTTAAATTTTAAAATTAAAGTAATATTCGCGAAAATTGCATCATAATTAGAACACCCTTTAAACTTTAATATGTAATTCATTTTATAGCGGCCATGGTAATACACTTTCTATTAAAATATCAGAAGCCTACCTATTGCGGTTAAAAAAATAAGGTAATATTCGTGAAAAAACGTTACTAATGGACACACTTCAATTTTAAGTATTTGTTATAGCGTCCGTAGTAACACATCTACTGTAAACATTTCAAGAGGGTATCTATTACGGTTTATAAAATCATGTCCCTGTCGGAACACCCTTTAATTTTATTACTCATTATAGTGGCCATGGCAACTTACTTTCTATAGATATATTAAGAGTCTACTTATTGCGATTAAAAAATAAGTCACTATAAGTGAAAAACATGTCATTGTCGGAACACCCTTTAATTTTTAGTAATTGTCATATCGGCCGTGGCAACACATCTTCTGTACAAAATTTCAAGAGTCTACCTGTGTCGGTTCAAGAAATAAGGCTTTATACATGCAAATCACGTCACTGGCGGAAAACCCTTTAATTTTTATTATTTGTTATAGTGGACATAGTTATACACCTCCTGTAAAAATTTCAAGATTCCACCTATTCATTCAAAACTTAGGATATATACATGCAAATCACGTCACTATTGGAACACCCTTAAATATTTCAGTTCAATTTTGTATACTTGTTTATAAAAAAACATAGTTTTAATTACAGTCTGCAAATTGTAAGCGGTTTCCTCTTACAGCTCAAAAAAAAAAGACATAAACGTAAATAACACGTCACTTTTGGAACACCCTACACCCTAGTTATACACTTTTGGTAAATTTTTCAAGAGTCTACCTATTATGGTTCAAAACTTAGGCCTTACACATACAAAGCACACCACTATCGGAACACCCTTTAATTTTTAGGTTTATTTTTTCAGACTTGTTTATAAAGCGAACTAAGTTTTAAATACTGTTTGTAAGAAATAAACACATATTCGTAAATAACACCTCTCTATCGGAACACCCTATAAGTTTTAATATTTTTTGCTATAGCGGCCATAGTTATACACCTTTGGTAAAATATTCAAGAGTCTACCTATTATGGTTCAAAACTTAGGCCTTATGCATGCAAATCACTCCACTATCGGAACACCCTTTAATTTTTAGGTTTATTTTTTTCAGACTTGTTTATATAGCGAACTAATTTTAATTTAGTGCTTGCATATTTTTAATGAGTTCTTCCTACAGTTCAAGAAATAAACACATATTCGTGAATAACACCTCCCTATTGGAACACCCTATGAATTTTAGTATTTGCTAGTATAGCGGTCACACTTATATACTTTCTTTGAAAATTTCAAGCGCCTACACAGTTCAAGAAATAAACACATATTCGTGAATATAATTCTCTATCGGAACACCCTTTAAGTTTTAATTTTTGTTGTTATAAAGTAACAACGTAAAGTATCGCTATACACCTTCTGCGAAAATTTCAAGAGTCTACCTATTATGGTTCAAAACTTATGCCTTATACATGCATTTCACACCACTATCGGAACACCCTTTAATTTTTGGTTTTATTTTTTTATACTTGTTTATATAGTGAACTAAGTTTTAATAACTGTTTATAAATTTCAAGTGTATCCCTCCTATAGTTCAAGAAATAAACACATTTTCGTAAATAACACCTCTCCATTGGAACACCCTATAAGCTTTAGTATTTTTTGCTATAGCGGCAACAACTATACATCATCTGTGAAATTTTCAAGAGTGTACCTATTACGGTTCCAGAGATAAAAGGCGCTGACAGGCGGACAGACATTGTAGCGAAAACAATAGGGTTTCGTTTTTACGCTTTGTGTACGGAACCCTAAAAATGTACGAATGGATGAAAAAACATAAATATAAGAATGTATGACTAAGAAGACTTTTAATGAAAAAAAAAAGATTTTTTTGTTGATTTGAAGATTTTTGAGAAAAAATATGGCAACACTGAGTTTCTGTTGTGAGTATTTTTCTACTGCATAAAAACAAAGAGCGTAAAAACGAGTGTCTTAAAATATCGTAATCAGAATGAAAATATTTTTGTGTATTTTTTATACTTGTAGGAATGGTACAGATGTGGAACAAGATTAAGGTGGGCACCCGCCGGTTGCACATTTTTTTTTGATTTCATATTTATTTATTGTATCTTCAATATGTTTGAACTAACAATAATTACTCATATATTAATTCTAAAATAAAAATAAATATACTTAATAAGTCCAGCCAGTGCTAAACAAAAAATAAAATATGTTCCACGATTGTTGAAATCATTTACGGGTCATCCCTCTATTGTACGGCCAAGAAAAGCAGTATCTCTTCTTTTTAGTCGAATGTAACCAGGAGCATTAAGAATGTTACGCGCCAAATGGATTTGGATGAGTTTCAAGCATCTTAAAATACGTTACCGCATGTTTCGCTATTTCTGATTTAACTGTTGGCACGTTTAGATCTTTGTGAATATTAGAGTTTTTGATATACCAGGGAGCAACTGTGATCATTCGTAGAATCTTATTTTGGCGCCCTTGAATTTTTTAAACATTGCTAGCTGATGCAGTGCCCCACAATTAAATCCCATAGCACCAAATTGGTTTAAGGATCGACTTGTACAGTAGTAGTTTGCAATCTAAGCTGAATATAGAGTTTCTGCCAATTTTAAATTTTTAAATTTTTATATCCTCTAATTAAAGTATCTAAAGTATCTTGGTACGTGGACAACGTCATTTTATTGACCTATATTTAAATAAAAAGTATATTACTTTATTTTCTTACCAAAATTTAAATTTGTTAATAATATGGTTTATTGTTTTTACATACAGACAGAAAAATATTACAGTGCGCTTTATTAATTAAACCGGTTTTATACAAAACATAGCACTAGTGAAATAATCGAGAAAATAGTAAAGGGTGGTTAAATTTTAAGGGGCCGATGTTATTTTGAATAAAACACAAATTATTTAGGAAATTATTGCCATTTCTTTTTATTTTGGTAATATTGGTATGGTTCAATCATCTATGGAACAAAATATCGGCCAAATGGCCTCCGCGACACACCTCCTTCCGAAGCTCCAAATTTTCGATGACGCTGAGGCATAATTGCGGTTTTATGCTATTCATGTGCCTTTTCTTTCAAATAACCCCAAAGAATGAAGTCCAACCGTGTCAAATCACAAGTCGCACCGTCCTGTTGAAACCACATATCGTCCACATCCATATCTTGCAATTCGGGCCATAAAAAGTTCATTATCATCTCACGATAGCGAACACCATTCACAGTAATTGCCTGACCGGCCTAATTTTGGAAAAATAACGATCCGAAGTTACCACCAGCCCATAAACTGCACATTGAAAAATATGTCCCTGTCCTAACACAGTAATTCACCTCCTGTACAAATTTCAAGACTCTAACTATTATGGTTCAAAATTTAGACCGTATACATGCAAATCTCCTCACTATTTATTTATATAAATTTTAATTTTATTCCTCTTACTGATTAAGAAATAAACACATAAAAGTTTTAGTAGTTGTTGTTATAGCGGCCACAGTTATACACCTTCTGTGAAAATTTCAAGAGTCTACCTATTACGGTTCCAGAGATAGAAGGCGCTGACAGACATTGTACCGAAAACAATTGCGTTACTTTTTACCTTTGGGAAACATTTTAGGTGAACAAAAAATATTTTTTTTTTAATTTTCATTCTTTTTGTCAGAACATAGACAAGAAATCCTTTAAAAAAAAACTTGTTTTGTGCTTGCTTGATATTTTATAATATTTTTCATTAATTTCAATTTAGTTAGATAGTACTTTTAATTATCATTCCATTAAATAGTTGAGATATACAAAACTTTACATAGAAACACTAGGGGTCCGTAAATCCAAAACAAATTAAAATTAATTTTACAACAATATAATACTTATTTTTAAATATTTAATATTATATTAAGAATGTTTAATCGCTTAATCATAATAAAATACGTTTAGTTGACAATATAGTTTTTTTTGTTTATTTATTAATAACACAGAAAAGCATAATAACCAAACTTTCAAAAATAAATATTTATTTTTATTAAAGAAAAAAATTGTCGCATAATTAAAAAAAACCTTCTAATAAATGCAAGACCTGAAATGGAAAATAAATTTCGTGAAAAAAGAAGCGCCTTGTATTATCGAAATGTAAAGTCCATTGATGTGTCCAAACAAGTTTCAACACGCTTTACAATATATATGTATGTATATTTAAAAGTTTTATATATTTATACAAATTAAATAAATTTGTTCAATGTATTAAAAAAATCACTAAATTCGAAAATGTAAAATGAATTTATAACTATTAATTTATAACACTCTATTTAGTACTTCCCCATTTAACGAATTCGGGTTTTGTTCTAAAAACAAACCCTAGGTTTCCTGTAAGAAAAATGTAAAATTGAAAGTCATTATAATTTCTTACCGTCAACTGCAAGGTCAAATTTGAATTTATATTTTTTGCATTAAATCTAAAATCTACTTAAAGTCAGTCTTAAATTTATCCTTATTCATTAAATCTATACCTAACCTTAAAATAATTTGTGAAAATTTTAATTATTATTAGTCGAACTGTTTATTTATTAATTACATACAATGAAATTTATAATCAAGCTTAAGTTCGTTTTTATTCTCTCTAAGAAAGAATTAATTAAATTACAAATTAGGTGATAATATTAAAGAAAAATTGGGAAAATTAAATTTTTAGACACCAGCAGGAGCGGAATACACATTTTCTAGACAGCCACGTCCGTCATCAGCACTCTTTTATCTAATCTACTTAGGTTAGTGTTTAGTTGTAAGCATCATCTATTTAACCAACCAAACCCAGATAAAGGAATACGAGAAAACTTGTATTCAATTATCAATCGTCAGTTGGTGAGAACGAAGTCTACCACTAATAAACAAAAAGTAACTTTCATTGCTAAAGTTGTGTTTACATTGAGTGTACAAGTCATATGTACTGTCAAAATTGCTATCCATATGGAATTTCATGTGTTATAATTTTTGTGTTCAAACGTACACATGTTACGTACATATGACATAACCTCCTGTTGTTGAAAACAAAAATCAAATCTTTAAAACAGCTGGTCTTCAAAGTGTGGTATAGATGGATTATTTTTTTAAATTATTAGGCTATATAATAAAACTAATAATAGCTTTATTGGGAATTGCTGTAATAAGTTATTAGGCAATTTTGCATATTTTTGCCGCCATTTTATTTTATAAGAAACCCGCTAGTGATGTCAACTATGCAAAGAACTGCCGTTTTGTGTTATCATTTGGGAGCTTCTGCAACAGTACAGAAATCAATTTATAAGAAAGAAATTATATCAAAACAAAAAATAGTTATAATAAATAATTCAATAAGTAATAATTAATATCATTTGAACTATATCAGCAACAATTAAATGAATAATTTTGATGATGTTAATGTCAATTTATTTTCACTCTTTTTTTACTTGGAATAAAATATTTTTATCCTAATTCTTGTGACAATAGAAAATAATTAAATTTCTTTAAAATAATTGAGCCGTTCCATTTTATTTTTTTATCATTTTCATTTTAAATCCATTTTATTATATTGAATGATTTGCATTTGAATGGCGTTACAAAAAGTCACAAGCCGTAATAGACTTATTTTATATTTTTTGTGGTCTTATTGCACGTAAGTTTTATATGCAATAATAGTTATCCATTTTATCTGAAAAAAAGGTTTTGGTATGCGCCAATGTAGTTGTCTCATTTTCAAAGGCAATTTTTTGATGAAAATGTTGATTTTCTTTTACTGAAATATAATTATAATACCAAAAATATTGAATAGTTTATTTACTTATATATTTTATTTCAATATCATTTCATTCTTCTTTGGTGCAGTAAAACAAAAAACCAAAAAAATATGTATATATATTTAATTTTAAAGTAAAAAAAGAAAGAAATAAATTACAATACGTATATTTCTTAGGTTACATATCGAAAATTTTTTAAAAAATAATGCACTATAGTAAAGTATTTTTTTAATTTAATTCAGTCTTTCTTAGTACCGGTACATATATGTAATTGTGTTCTCAAATTCTATTAAAATTACGTCATTCGTATAAAAATGACCTGGGCCTTGTTTTGAAAACAGACATATTCCATTGGACTCACAAAAAATAAAGTTCTATCTATGTTTTAAATATCATTAAATTTGATTAACGTACAGATAATGTATGTATGTATGTATGTATGTATGTATGTATGTATGTATGTATGTATGTATGTATGTATGTATGTATTACATAACTTTATTATTAATATCATCTATGAGGTATCGATTTAAATCTGCGAACATTAAATTACTAACAAATGTTAGAATAAAGATATTGGTTAATTTGTAACTCCTTAAATTCATGATAAAAATGTATGAGCGGAATTTTTGAAAATAAAAGTGAACATCACTGAAAACAGCTGTTGTCATATAGTTTTACACATCAAATAGAGCGTGCTCTAAATAAAAAACTAACACATGTTAATGCACATAGGAAAATAAAATATGTTATGTCTCAAGAAATTTACATTATGTGTACAGTTTTACATATGGAAAATCTGACATTCCATATGACTTGTACAGGTAATGTAAACACGTTTTAACCGAAGGTTGGCTGAAGGAAACAACAAAAATATAAGGTAGTTAATATTAAAAGTAAAAATATTCAACAAGAGGGAAGCTTAAGGTAGTGGTAGATATATTCTGAATAATACAATACAAAAACTGTTCCGTACTGCCAAATAGGCCAAACTAAAATTTCTGTATAATTCTTAAAAAATTGTTGTATAATTAACCGACGCCAGAACAGAAGAAGTTATATATTACCCATGGATGGGTACCTCTATATGAAGTAAATACATACCAGAGAACGACACGAGTACACCGTAACCATAAGTACTATTTACTGTATATTTCTCATACTCGAGTATTTTACCGCAAAAAAAGTTGAGGTGTTGATTTAACTCGTCGTTGTTAAAAGCATATTGCGATCATATCCAGAAATTTTATTTTTGCCTATTTATTGATAATTACGCATTCGGTAAAACCGGCAACATGCCATGCATTAAAAGAATAACAAAGAAGTTTAATATTGATTTTTCCAAGACTTCAAAAACAAAATTTATATTAATAAAAAAATATTTCATAGACAAATATTAGGTGCGATCCCCGTCCTTTTTGGGAAAAGTTCGATAAAATAAGAGAAAACAAAAATAAACTCTCTTAGAGATAAAAATGCCCAAAATTACGGGACCACTAAAAACGAACTTTATTTTGTTTAAAAGAGTTTATGCAATTGTATCAATATAATAGCAACAGTTAATATAATAGCACAGTTAAGTGAATGAACTTTTTTTATGAATTAATATCAATAAAAACAAATCAGAAATACCAACTTTGTCTATTAAATTAAGATCTTGGGACATTCTAAAAACTCTAATCATAATCTCAAAAATTTCAACTTTATTAAGGTTATTAAGACATGTATAATGAAACAATAATACATTAGTCAAGTGCGAGTTAGACTCACACACGTACTATGTTCAGTATAATTTAAAAATTCCAGATGTTTATTTCTTTATGTCTTATGGGACACCCTTAAATTTTAAAATTAAAGTAATATTCGCGAAAATTGCATCATAATTAGAACACCCTTTAAACTTTAATATGTAATTCATTTTATAGCGGCCATGGTAATACACTTTCTATTAAAATATCAGAAGCCTACCTATTGCGGTTAAAAAAATAAGGTAATATTCGTGAAAAAACGTTACTAATGGACACACTTCAATTTTAAGTATTTGTTATAGCGTCCGTAGTAACACATCTACTGTAAACATTTCAAGAGGGTATCTATTACGGTTTATAAAATCATGTCCCTGTCGGAACACCCTTTAATTTTATTACTCATTATAGTGGCCATGGCAACTTACTTTCTATAGATATATTAAGAGTCTACTTATTGCGATTAAAAAATAAGTCACTATAAGTGAAAAACATGTCATTGTCGGAACACCCTTTAATTTTTAGTAATTGTCATATCGGCCGTGGCAACACATCTTCTGTACAAAATTTCAAGAGTCTACCTGTATCGGTTCAAGAAATAAGGCTTTATACATGCAAATCACGTCACTGGCGGAAAACCCTTTAATTTTTATTATTTGTTATAGTGGACATAGTTATACACCTCCTGTAAAAATTTCAAGATTCCACCTATTCATTCAAAACTTAGGATATATACATGCAAATCACGTCACTATTGGAACACCCTTAAATATTTCAGTTCAATTTTGTATACTTGTTTATAAAAAAACATAGTTTTAATTACAGTCTGCAAATTGTAAGCGGTTTCCTCTTACAGCTCAAAAAAAAAAGACATAAACGTAAATAACACGTCACTTTTGGAACACCCTACACCCTAGTTATACACTTTTGGTAAATTTTTCAAGAGTCTACCTATTATGGTTCAAAACTTAGGCCTTACACATACAAAGCACACCACTATCGGAACACCCTTTAATTTTTAGGTTTATTTTTTCAGACTTGTTTATAAAGCGAACTAAGTTTTAAATACTGTTTGTAAGAAATAAACACATATTCGTAAATAACACCTCTCTATCGGAACACCCTATAAGTTTTAATATTTTTTGCTATAGCGGCCATAGTTATACAGCTTTGGTAAAATATTCAAGAGTCTACCTATTATGGTTCAAAACTTAGGCCTTATGCATGCAAATCACTCCACTATCGGAACACCCTTTAATTTTTAGGTTTATTTTTTTCAGACTTGTTTATATAGCGAACTAATTTTAATTTAGTGCTTGCATATTTTTAATGAGTTCTTCCTACAGTTCAAGAAATAAACACATATTCGTGAATAACACCTCCCTATTGGAACACCCTATGAATTTTAGTATTTGCTAGTATAGCGGTCACACTTATATACTTTCTTTGAAAATTTCAAGCGCCTACACAGTTCAAGAAATAAACACATATTCGTGAATAACAATTCTCTATCGGAACACCCTTTAAGTTTTAATTTTTGTTGTTATAAAGTAACAACGTAAAGTATCGCTATACACCTTCTGCGAAAATTTCAAGAGTCTACCTATTATGGTTCAAAACTTATGCCTTATACATGCATTTCACACCACTATCGGAACACCCTTTAATTTTTGGTTTTATTTTTTTATACTTGTTTATATAGTGAACTAAGTTTTAATAACTGTTTATAAATTTCAAGTGTATCCCTCCTATAGTTCAAGAAATAAACACATTTTCGTAAATAACACCTCTCCATTGGAACACCCTATAAGCTTTAGTATTTTTTGCTATAGCGGCAACAACTATACATCATCTGTGAAATTTTCAAGAGTGTACCTATTACGGTTCCAGAGATAAAAGGCGCTGACAGGCGGACAGACATTGTAGCGAAAACAATAGGGTTTCGTTTTTACGCTTTGTGTACGGAACCCTAAAAATGTACGAATGGATGAAAAAACATAAATATAAGAATGTATGACTAAGAAGACTTTTAATGAAAAAAAAAAGATTTTTTTGTTGATTTGAAGATTTTTGAGAAAAAATATGGCAACACTGAGTTTCTGTTGTGAGTATTTTTCTACTGCATAAAAACAAAGAGCGTAAAAACGAGTGTCTTAAAATATCGTAATCAGAATGAAAATATTTTTGTGTATTTTTTATACTTGTAGGAATGGTACAGATGTGGAACAAGATTAAGGTGGGCACCCGCCGGTTGCACATTTTTTTTTTTTTTTTTTTTTGATTTCATATTTATTTATTGTATCTTCAATATGTTTGAACTAACAATAATTACTCATATATTAATTCTAAAATAAAAATAAATATACTTAATAAGTCCAGCCAGTGCTAAACAAAAAATAAAATATGTTCCACGATTGTTGAAATCATTTACGGGTCATCCCTCTATTGTACGGCCAAGAAAAGCAGTATCTCTTCTTTTTAGTCGAATGTAACCAGGAGCATTAAGAATGTTACGCGCCAAATGGATTTGGATGAGTTTCAAGCATCTTAAAATACGTTACCGCATGTTTCGCTATTTCTGATTTAACTGTTGGCACGTTTAGATCTTTGTGAATATTAGAGTTTTTGATATACCAGGGAGCAACTGTGATCATTCGTAGAATCTTATTTTGGCGCCCTTGAATTTTTTAAACATTGCTAGCTGATGCAGTGCCCCACAATTAAATCCCATAGCACCAAATTGGTTTAAGGATCGACTTGTACAGTAGTAGTTTGCAATCTAAGCTGAATATAGAGTTTCTGCCAATAAGCCAGTTTAGTTGGACTGCTTTGAACTTCATTTGTGTTAACTTGGATTCTATGTGGCTTTTCCAAGTAAGGCGCCGGTCGATATGAATACCGAGGTATTTGACGTCTGAAAGCTGGGGTATTATTTGATTATTTATGCGAATAGGGTGGCATGAGTCCCTATGTAGTGTGAAAGTTATATGAGTGCATTTTCGTTCATTCACCTTAATTCTCCATTTCTTCAACCATTTTTTCAATTTGAGTACTTGTTCTTGCGCGCTTTCTTGAATACTTAAAAAAGCTGTGTCATCAAAATTAGAAATGTATCAGACATGTCAAGGAAAAAAAATTTCGGAACGAAAGTACTTTCAATTTGCTATGTGGAATTAATTGAATATAAATATTGAATTACCTCGAATTTTCCAGTATACACAAATAAATATTTAATAAATAAAATATAATTCAATTTAAAAATATCATTTGAAATCATGTTTATTTCAAGTACCTAAATTTATATTATTTAGAATTAATATATGAGTAATTATTGTTAGTTCAAGCATATTGAAGATACAATAAATAAATATGAAATCAAAAAAAAAAAATGTGCTTTTGCACTCTTAACAGAACGGAGTTTGGATAGTTTCCAAGCCCCTAAGGAAGAGGCTATAATATGGAATCTAGGATTGCCTTTTAGGCTTGCCATATTATATAAATTGCTACTCATTGTGACTGTATCACACGTAAATTGCGATACTGGCGGCAACGTCATATTGTGTAGTGTTGCTATATAACACAATGGAGGCGCTAGTCTACGCTTAAATTTCACTCGGTGGTAAGACCACCATGGGATTAGGCCAACCGGCGGGTGCCCACGTTAATCTTGTTCCACATCTGTACCATTCCTACAAGTATAAAAAATACCCAAAAATATTTTCAATTTGATTACAATATTTTAAGACACTCGTTTTTACGCTCTTTGTTTTTATGCAGTAGAAAAATACTCACAACAGAAACTCAGTGTTGCCATATTTTTTTCTCAAAAATCTTCAAATCAACAAAAAAAAAATCTTTTTTTTCATTAAAAGTCTTTTTAGTTATACATTCTTATATTTATGTTTTTTCATCCATTCGTACATATTTATTGTTTCATTATACATGACTTAATAACCTTAATAAAGTTGAAATTTTTGAGATTATGATTAGAGTTTTTAGAATGTCCCAAGATCTTAATTTAATAGACAAAGTGGGTATTTCTGATTTGTTTTTATTGATATTAATTCATAAAAAAAGTTCATTCAATTAACTGTGCTATTATATTAACTGTTGCTATTATATTGATACAATTGCATAAACTCTTTTAAACAAAATAAAGTTCGTTTTTAGTGGTCCCGTACTTTTGGGCATTTTTATCTCTAAGAGAGTTTATTTTTGTTTTCTCTTATTTTATCAAACTTTTCCCAAAAAGGACGGGATCGCACCTAATATTTGTCTATGAAATATTTTTTTATTAATATAAATTTTCTTTTTGAAGTCTTGGAAAAATCAATATTAAACTTCTTTGTTATTCTTTTAATGCATGGCATGTTGCCGGTTTTACCGAATGCGTAATTATCAATAAATAGGCAAAAATAAAATTTCTGGATATGATCGCAATATGCTTTTAACAAAAGAACGACGAGTTAAAGCAACACCTCAACTTTTTTTGCGGTGTTTAAAATACTCGAGTATGAGAAATATACAGTAAATAGTACTTCTGGTTGCGGTGCACACTGTGGCAGTGTAGTGTATTTAATGGTCTTAAATCAAGGAGGTTGCGGAGCTTCATGAAATTTTGCACACATTTATTTTAAATTTTTTAAGAATTTCAATTTCTTTTTTTACAAAAATACGCCCACTTTTACACCCACCTCCCATACAACTTAAATAGAAAATGTGGCATAACTTCCATGATTTTAAATATATTAACTCAATTTTCATAAAATGTTAATACTATAACTGCAGAATGACCTCCTGAAAATATGAACTTAATCCGCCCACTTTTACGCCCACCTCCCATACAAACTATATTTCAAAAATTCAATATCTTTTTATGCAATATGTTTATTTTTCGCAAAAATGCATATAACATCCGCCCACTGTAACACCCACCCCTCATACAACTCCAATATAAAAATTTTCCATACAAATCAATGTACAATTTTGCTGTGTCTATACAATATATTTGGAATTTCTCAGCGTCTATTGCCTGACTGCAACTAATTGTGGATAATATAATTTTGAACCGAAGATTTCGTTCTGGCATTGCTCTGCCCAAAGCTTTTCGTTGGACGTCCATGTTTACCATCCACTGTATCATCCACTACTTCATCAGTCAACGTATAATAATGTGTTAGCCATTCTTCATTGTCATTAAAAAATCTTGATGAAGTACGCTGACTCTTGTTCCACTACTTTAAAAATTGAGGCATAAATGTTTGTTTCAAAAACCGTCTGAACTTTTCTTGAGTTTTCTCAGACACTATTTTATAATTCCGAAAACTACACGAATTATAAGATCAATATCTTTTTTACATTGAAAAACAATTTCCGAAAGCGTGCTGAAAGATATTTTCCATTGTATATTATATAAATTTGCTTTAATTGCTTAATAAACACTATCACTATATCACTCTCAAATATAATATAAAAGAATGTTTTTTTACGGATAACGGAGTTAATTTTTAAGAGAAAAAATGTGATCAATATTAAGTTATTGATTAAGTTATATATAAAGCTCTTCCTTTAATGTGTAGTAAGTTTACATTTAGCTTTTTTTTGGTGGTTTAGTCAACGTAAACAATGTACCGATATTACTTTGATAAATACTTTTGTGTACATTTGTTTTTGTAATCGGGACTCAAATTTAAGTTTTTTCTATATAGTACACATGCAATGAAATTTTCGTATTTCTCGATCCCAAATTGGCACCGGCTTCGTGTACGAGTAGCAAAGAAAGAAAGAATGCACAGTTGTTTTTGCACGCGTAAAATAACGAATATTTTTTACTGTAATTTTTTGGTTTTTCATTGTTTTTTCGGCGGCGGGCAAATTGGGGCAGGTTTTTTTTATATTTAATCTATTAGCTGAGACTCTCAGCTTTAATTTGGTATAGGACTCCGTGCGTCGCACTGCTTCGCACACAACTAAAAGTCTAACGGAAAATCATAAATGTTTTTATTTTTGGTTTAAAATATATTGTCAAAAGAATTTTTTTTTTCAATTTTTCAATTTTTTTTTTAATATACATATAATGCTTAATGTCCATTTTAATTCAAAAAATACTTATAAGGTACATTCGGTGTATAGTTTATAAGTAACAGGCTTTTGAATATGACATAGAAAACTATCACATTTGAGACTTGTTCACATACTTCAACTTTGCGCTGCTCGGGACAGAAAACCAATGGAGATATTTGCATGAAATTTTTTACACATGAACTTTAGATAGTTTTTAACCATCTGTGCAAAAATCATCAAAATCGAATAGCAGATCCAAATTGATTTATTGCCGCAGTGGCCACAGTGTGCGGTGTACTCGTGTCGTTCTCTGGTATGTATTTACTTTATATAGAGGTACCCATCCGTGGGTAATAATGGGTGATTTTTTTGAGGTTAGGATTTTCATGCATTAGTATTTGACAGATCACGTGAGATTTCAGACATGGTGCCAAAGAGAAAGATGCTCAGTATGCTTTGACATTTCATCATGAATAGACTTACTAACGAGCAACGCTTGCAAATCATTGAATTTTATTACCAAAATCAGTGTTCGGTTCGAAATGTTCAAATGTGACAAATTTTGTTCAGCGATGAGGCTCATTTCTGGTTGAATGGCTACGTAAATAAGCAAAATTGCCGCATTTGGAGTGAAGAGCAACCAGAAGCCGTTCAAGAACTGCCCATGCATCCCGAAAAATGCACTGTTTGGTGTGGTTTGTACGCTGGTGGAATCATTGGACCGAATTTTTTCAAAGATGCTGTTGGACGCAACGTTACGGTGAATGGCGATCGCTATCGTTCGATGCTAACAAACTTTTTGTTCCCAAAAATGGAACAACTGAACTTGGTTGACATGTGGTTTCAACAAGATGGCGCTACATGCCACACAGCTCGCGATTCTATGGCCATTTTGAGGGAAAACTTCGGAGAACAATTGATCTCAAGAAATGGACCGGTAAGTTGGCCACCAAGATCATGCGATTTGACGCCTTTAGACTATTTTTTGTGGGGCTACGTCAAGTCTAAAGTCTACAGAAATAAGCCAGCAACTATTCCAGCTTTGGAAGACAACATTTCCGAAGAAATTCGGGCTATTCCGGCCGAAATGCTCGAAAAAGTTGCCCAAAATTGGACTTTCCGAATGGACCACCTAAGACGCAGCCGCGGTCAACATTTAAATGAAATTATCTTCAAAAAGTAAATGTCATGGACCAATCTAACGTTTCAAATAAAGAACCGATGAGATTTTGCAAATTTTATGCGTTTTTTTTTTAAAAAAAGTTCTCAAGCTCTTAAAAAATCACTCGTTATATAACTTCTTCTTTTCTGGCGTCGGTTAATTATACAACAAGTTTTTAAGAATTATACAGAAAACGAAACCCTATTGTTTTCGCTACAATGTCTGTCCGTCTGTCAGCGCCTTTTATCTCTGGAACCGTAATAGGTAGACTCTTGAAATTTTCACAGATGATGTATAGTTGTTGCCGCTATAGCAACAAATACTAAAACTTATAGGGTGTTCCAATAGAGAGGTGTTATTTACGAAAATGTATTTATTTCTTGAACTGTAGGATGGATACACTTGAAATTTACAAACAGTTATTAAAACTTAGTTCACTATATAAACAAGTATAAAAAAATAAAACTAAAAATTAAAGGGTGTTCCGATAGTGGTGTGAAATGCATGTATAAGGCATAAGTTTTGAACCATAATAGGTAGACTCTTGAAATTTTCACAGAAGGTGTATAGCGATGGCCGCTATAACAACAATAATTAAAACTTATAGGGTGTTCCGATAGAGAGGTGTTATTCACGAATATGTGTTTATTTCTTGAACTGTAGGAGGCATACACTAAAAATTTACAAACTGTAATAAAAACGTAGTTCGCCTTTTATACAAGTCTAAAAAATAAACCTAAAAATTAAAGGGTGTTCCGAAAGTGGTGTTATTTTGATTTATAAGACCTAAGTTTTGAATCATAATATGTAGAATCTTGAAATTTTTACAGAAGGTGTATAATTTTGCTCGCTATATCAACAAATAATAAAATTTATAGGGTGTTCCGATAGAGAGGTGTTATTCACAAATATGTGTTTATTTCTTGAGCTGTAGGAGGCATACATTAAAAATATGTAAGCAGTAATTAAAACTCAGTTCGCCATATAAACAAGTCTAAAAAAATAAACCTAAAAATTAAAGGGTGTTCCGATAGTAGTGTGATTTGCATGTATAAGGCCTAAGTTTTGAACCGTAATAGGTAGGCGCTTGAAATTTTCACAGAAAGTATAACTGTGACCGCTATACTAGTAAATACTAAAACTTATAGGTTGTTCCGATAGAGAGGTGTTATTCACGTATATGTGCTTATTTCTTGAACTGTAGGAGTAATTCACTAAAAATCTGCAAGTACTAAATTAAAACTTATTTCGCTTTATAAACAAGTCTAAAAAAATAAACCTAAAAATTAAAGGGTGTTCCGATAGTGATGTGCTTTGTATGTATAAGGCGTAAGTTTTGAACCATAACAGGTAGACTCTTGAAAATTTTACCAAAAGTGTATAACTGCGGCCACAATAGCAAAAAATACTAAAACGTAGGGTATTCCAAAAGTGACGTGTTATTTACGTTTATGTCTTTTTTTGAGCTGTAAGAGGAAACCACTTACAATTTGCAGACTGTAATTAAAACTATGTTTGTTTTATAAACAAGTATACAAAATTGAACTTAAATATTAAAGGGCGTTCCAATAGTGACGTGATTTACATGTATATATCCTAAGTTTTGAATGAATAGGTGGAATTTTGAAATTTTTACAGGAGGTGTATAACTATTGTCATAACATATTTTAGTACCAATATTTTACGTGTGTAATTTTATATTCTTTATTCATCTGGCAACGCCAAATATTATTTTTATAAACACTGTTTTACTGAAAAGACAGTCATTAAAGCGCAGTTGAATCAAATAGACGTGTATTTGTTTTATTCTTTGTTAAGCCATCCTTACAAAATCAGAAGTGGGATTATTCAGTGAAAAAGAAAAGGAAAGGGCAGAGAATTTATTTTAAAATAATCGTGTGTCGGTTTGGAAAAAGAAAACCTTAAATTTACGTGTGTCGTAAACTTTGTGTGACGAGCGAAAATATATGAAAAAAATAAAATGGATTACTCTGAGTGCACAATGGTGGAACTGAAACAAAAGCTCCAACGTCGTGGCGGAAGAACATCAGGCAATAAGGCAGAATTGGTGGCCAGGTTGCAGCAATTTGATGCGGACAATCCAGACTATGTGGATACTGTTTCGGACTCTGCGGAAACACTTCTTGGGTTCGACGAGCGTGCTGCACAACAAAGTGATCAGCAAATAAATCAGCTGCAAAAGGGTATGTCATCTTTGATGGAGGCAGTGGCAGCTCTTACAAAGAAAATTGATTCTATGGAAAAGAATACTAACGGTGAATTAGCTGCGCCAACCTCTGTAAGCATGCAGGCAGTGTATACAGCGTCGTCGGTAGTCGTATGCAGCAACACAGTAACAAACACGACAACAACTACAACAACCACAAATAGTCAGCTATTAGCGGCTACGTCAAGTGCTACACGGTCATCTGCAAATGTATGTGTAACATTAAGCAACGCAGATCAATCGCTGCCAACACATGGCACAATAACAAACGCGTTCGATCATGCTCATTGTTCGTTAAATTCAAATAACGTACCGGTGTTATCTGAAGATGCCACACCAACAAGAAATTTATTATTGCCTTGTCATACTACAAATAATTATATGAATGGTAATGCATGCCACAGAGAAGAGTCGAAGATGTGTGTCAAAATCACAGCATAAACGACATTAGTAGAATACTGCCAGAATTTGACCCTTGTAAAGGGGAAATGACGTCGATAAGATTTATAGAGCGAATTGACCAGTTGAGACAAGCTTATGGCTGGAATGACTCAGCAGTACTGTTTGCTGTCCAAAGCAACTTAAAAGGAGTTGCCAAAATCTGGGGTGATTCTCAACCAGTGTATCGGTCGTGGACACAATTTGTAAATGCGTTTTTAGTTGATTTCCCATGTATAACCAATTCTGCTGACATTCACATCGAAATGATGAACTCACATATGAACAAGAATGAGTCTATCATAGAGTACTATTATAGAATGTTGTCGATGGGTCGACGTGGTAACATGGATGACAATGCAATAATAAAATATGTTGTGAATGGTATAACTGATGAACATTTACGCAGAACGTTAATCACCATGAGTTTTAGATCGTGTACTGATTTATTCAAAACGTTAAGTAAAATCTATGATGAAAATAAACTAAAAAGTTTTCAATGTGAACAATCTCATAAATCAAATTATAATAATAAAAATATAAACATTGACAAGTTTAATTATAACAAAACGTTAAATAATGATGATGGTGAAGACGTGAAAAGAGGTCCAATGTGTTTTAATTGTCGAGAACGTGGCCACATCGCTAAAAACTGTAAAAATAAACCTAATAAATTTAAACGTGAGAAAAGAAACGCGCAAAACCTACCAATAGATAAATATTCATCTCGATCTGTCAATATAATTAAGAAAAATAACAGCATCGCTGCAAATAAGGAAATTTTTAAAAGTGTTGAAATAAATAATGAACAATATACTGCATTTATAGATTCGGGAAGTGGAAAATCATTAGTGGCTAAACGGGTGTCGGTGAAATGTAGCCCGTCTATAATGAATTGTGAAGAAAAGTTGTATGGGTTCGCAGGTGGCGAATATCTTTGCCGTGAGAAACTCCTCGTGAAAATGACGATTGATAGCCTACGTGTGGATGTCGAACTACTGGTTGTTGATGATGAAATTATGCAATACGACTTAATAATCGGAAGAGACATTTTATCGAAAAGTCGCGTGATAATGGAAAATGGAAAATGCCAAATTGTTGCCGTAAATAATCAAAACGTGGATGTCAATGAATGTTTGAGTGAGAGTGATAAGTGTCATCTACAACAGCTGTTAAAAGAATATTCCGTGTGTTTCGCTGATAATATAAGAGACATCGGTAAATGTGATTTAATAGAAATGAAAATTAAGGTAAAATCTGATAAACCCATAGCAAGAAAACCCTATAATATTCCTATTCCGAAGCAGACAACGGTTGATAACATAATAAAAGAACTTTTAGAAACTGAAATTATTCGTCCGTCCAAATCGTTATACGCGTCGCCAATTGTGCTCGTACAAAAGCAAAATGGTGAAGACAGAATGTGTGTTGACTATCGGGAACTGAATTCTATAACCGAAAAACAACCGTGGCCAATGCCAACCGTCGAAGGTGTCTTGCAAACGTTATCCGGGAAAAAATATTTTACCATTGTAGACATGATGTCTGGTTATTATCAGATACCGATAAGTGAAGACTCAAAACAATACACAGCTTTCGTGACGCATAATGGTCACTATGAATACAACCGAATGCCATTTGGACTAAAGAATGCTCCAAGCACGTTTCAACAAATGATGTCGATAGTTCTAGATCCAATCAAGAGTCAAGTTGTCAGCTATGTAGACGAGGTAATTGTCGCATCAGAGTCGGTTGATGAAGGCTTATCCAAACTGGAACAACTCCTAAAAGTAATTCGAGATAACAATTTGACCCTCCGATTATCAAAATGCTCTTTTCTGAAGAACAGCGTCACATTCTTGGGCCACGAGCTAAATCAAAATGGACTTCTGCCAGGACGAACAAAAACATTAGCAGTGAGAAATTTTCCAATACCCACCAATGTAAAAGAAGTGAGAAGATTTATTGGCCTTACGGGATATTTCCGCAAATTTATTCAGAATTATGCTGTGATTGCCGCTCCTCTAACTCGCCTAACAAGAAAAAACAACACATTTGTATGGTCAGAAGAATGCCATAAATCATACCAACAACTAATCAATTTGCTGACCAGTGAACCAATTCTTGATATCTATGATGTATCTAAGCAACACGAACTTCATACTGATGCATGTAGTATAGGTGTAGCCGGAATCTTACTACAACGGGATGATCAAAGCAACCTCAAACCAATAGCATATTTTAGTCGTTTATGTAACGAGGCAGAACAAAAGTATCATGCATACGAGCTAGAAGTTTTAGCTGTCGTCGAAGCATGTCAGCGGTTTCGCATGTATTTGCTCGGAAAGAGTTTTTTAATTGTCACAGATTGTTCAGCTATCTCTAACCTCAAAGCATCCAAGCCTATGATTCCAAGAGTGTCCAGATGGTTCTTAAAGCTGATGGAGTATGACTACAAAGTAGTACATCGAGAAGGTAGTAAAATGTGCCACGTAGATGCTTTGAGCCGCGCTCCAGTCGATGCTAAGAACGACAAGGCCATTGTGGAAGATGTAAGTAGTAACATTTTGTTTATTAAACCGTCCATCGACGACTGGGTGTATATTATGCAATGCGAAGATGATAGCCTAAAAGAGATAATTGATGTTTTAAACAATCATAAACAATCGAATCAGAGAGAGCAGTATGTCAAAGATTTCTCAATTAAAAACAACCGGTTATTTAGAAAGGGAGATAACGAAACACTATTGCTAGTTGTTCCGAAGGGTTTAAGATGGCGTGTTTGTAAATCTGTTCATGATGATGTGGGACATCCAGCACTCGAAAGCACGTTAAAACGCTTGTCAAAACATTTTTGGTTTCCACGGGCAAGAAATTTTGTAAAAAATTATATAAAGGCATGTGTGGAATGTTGCTTTTGCAAAGAGCCTATGAAAAGGGAATGTGAGCTGTACGGAATGGATATCCCGAAGATTCCATTTGATGTCCTGCACATGGATCACCTGGGTCCGTTCATAAAAAGCCGCAAAGGGAATGAACACTTATTGGTCATAGTCGATGCTTTGACACGCTATGTTGTGTTGTGCCCAGTTAAGTCAACGAAAACAAAGCCTGTATTGGATGCATTAAGCGAACTGTCGATGTTCTTTGGAATGCCGAGGGTACTAGTTACTGATCGTGGTACTGCATTCACATCGAACTGTTTTGAAAACTTTTGTATCGACCATAATGTACAACATATAAAAGTAGCAGTAAGAACTCCCAGAGCAAACGGTCTGGCCGAAAGAGTAAACAAATCAATTCTGTCATATTTGAAGGCGAACGTCAATGATGCTAAAGACTGGGATTCTGAAATCAGAAAGCTGCAGTGGACCCTTAACACTAGTATAAATGGAACAACAAAGTATGCTCCTATGGATCTCGTATTAGATTTTCCAGTCAGAGACATACTTGGTAACAAACTGTTGTCAATAGTACAAGATGCTAACTATGATATGGGAGATTCATTAATGAACAGAAAGCGTGATGATGCAACGAGAAACATCGAAGAAGCTCGAAAAATCTGGAAGGCTAGATTTGATGCCAAACACAAGACACCAACCAAATATAAAGAAGACGACCTAGTTTTACTCGAATGTGCCATTCCCAGCACTGGCGAATCGAAGAAGCTCGAGGTGAAATATAAGGGACCGTACATTGTGAAGAAGGTTCTTCGATATGATAGATACATCGTAGAAGACATCGATGATGCCCAACGTAATCGGCGAAGATTTTCAACTGTAGCAAGTAGCGATAAGATGAAGCCGTGGTGTGCCTTGTACCCGGATATTGATGACGCATATGATGACACCAACCGACCCTAGCTGACCAACAACTCGAGGACGAGTTCCTTGCAGGATTGGCCGAGTTGTCATAACATATTTTAGTACCAATATTTTACGTGTGTAATTTTATATTCTTTATTCATCTGGCAACGCCAAATATTATTTTTATAAACACTGTTTTACTGAAAAGACAGTCATTAAAGCGCAGTTGAATCAAATAGACGTGTATTTGTTTTATTCTTTGTTAAGCCATCCTTACACTATGTCCACTATAACAAATAACAAAAATTAAAGGGGTTTCCGCCAGTGACGTGATTTGCATGTATAAAGCCCTATTTCTTGAACCGGAACAGGTAGACTCTTGAAATTTTGTACAGAAGATGTGTTGCCACGGCCTATATGACAATTACTGACTTATTTTTTAATCGCAATAAATAGATCTGTAGTATATTTATAGAAAGGAAGTTGCCATGGATACTATAATGAATAATAAAATTAAAGGGTGTTCCGACAGTGACAAGATTTTATAAACCGTAATATAAAATCCGACAGTAGATTTGTCACTTCGGCCGCTATAACAAATACTTAAAATTGAAGTGTGTCCATTAGTAACGTGTTTTTCACGAATATTACCTTATTTTTTAACCGCAATAGGTAGGCTCCTGATATTTTAATAGAAAGTGTATTACCATGGCCGCAATAAAATCACTTACATATTAAAATTTAAAGGGTGTTCTAATTATGATGCAATTTTCGCGAATATTACTTTAATTTTAAAATTTAAGGGTGTCCCATAAGACATAAAGAAATAAACAACTGGAATTTTTAAATTATACTGAACATAGTACGGAACCCTACGTGTGTGAGTCTAACTCGCACTTGACTAATTTATTTATTTAGAGCACGCTCTATTTGATGTGTAAAACTATATGACAACAGCTGTTTTCAGTGATGTTCACTTTTATTTTCAAAAATTCCGCTCATACATTTTTATCATGAATTTAAGGAGTTACAAATTAACCAATATCTTTATTCTAACATTTGTTAGTAATTTAATGTTCGCAGATTTAAATCGATACCTCATAGATGATATTAATAATAAAGTTATGTAATACATACATACATACATACATACATACATACATACATACATTATCTGTACGTTAATCAAATTTAATGATATTTAAAACATAGATAGAACTTTATTTTTTGTGAGTCCAATGGAATATGTCTGTTTTCAAAACTAGGGCCAGGTCATTTTTATACGAATGACGTAATTTTAATAGAATTTGAGAACACAATTACATATATGTACCGGTACTAAGAAAGACTGAATTAAATTAAAAAAATACTTTACTATAGTGCATTATTTTTTAAAAAATTTTCGATATTTAACCTAAGAAATATACGTATTGTAATTTATTTCTTTCTTTTTTTACTTTAAAATTAAATATATATACATATTTTTTTGGTTTTTTGTTTTACTGCACCAAAGAAGAATGAAATGATATTGAAATAAAATATATAAGTAAATAAACTATTCAATATTTTTGGTATTATAATTATATTTCAGTAAAAGAAAATCAACATTTTCATCAAAAAATTGCCTTTGAAAATGAGACAACTACATTGGCGCATACCAAAACCTTTTTTTCAGATAAAATGGATAACTATTATTGCATATAAAACTTACGTGCAATAAGACCACAAAAAATATAAAATAAGTCTATTACGGCTTGTGACTTTTTGTAACGCCATTCAAATGCAAATCATTCAATATAATAAAATGGATTTAAAATGAAAATGATAAAAAAATAAAATGGAACGGCTCAATTATTTTAAAGAAATTTAATTATTTTCTATTGTCACAAGAATTAGGATAAAAATATTTTATTCCAAGTAAAAAAAGAGTGAAAATAAATTGACATTAACATCATCAAAATTATTCATTTAATTGTTGCTGATATAGTTCAAATGATATTAATTATTACTTATTGAATTATTTATTATAACTATTTTTTGTTTTGATATAATTTCTTTCTTATAAATTGATTTCTGTACTGTTGCAGAAGCTCCCAAATGATAACACAAAACGGCAGTTCTTTGCATAGTTGACATCACTAGCGGGTTTCTTATAAAATAAAATGGCGGCAAAAATATGCAAAATTGCCTAATAACTTATTACAGCAATTCCCAATAAAGCTATTATTAGTTTTATTATATAGCCTAATAATTTAAAAAAATAATCCATCTATACCACACTTTGAAGACCAGCTGTTTTAAAGATTTGATTTTTGTTTTCAACAACAGGAGGTTATGTCATATGTACGTAACATGTGTACGTTTGAACACAAAAATTATAACACATGAAATTCCATATGGATAGCAATTTTGACAGTACATATGACTTGTACACTCAATGTAAACACAACTTTAGCAATGAAAGTTACTTTTTGTTTATTAGTGGTAGACTTCGTTCTCACCAACTGACGATTGATAATTGAATACAAGTTTTCTCGTATTCCTTTATCTGGGTTTGGTTGGTTAAATAGATGATGCTTACAACTAAACACTAACCTAAGTAGATTAGATACAAGAGTGCTGATGACGGACGTGGCTGTCTAGAAAATGTGTATTCCGGTCCTGCTGGTGTCTAAAAATTTAATTTTCCCAATTTTTCTTTAATATTATCACCTAATTTGTAATTTAATTAATTCTTTCTTAGAGAGAATAAAAACGAACTTAAGCTTGATTATAAATTTCATTGTATGTAATAAATAAACAGTTCGACTAATAATAATTAAAATTTTCACAAATTATTTTAAGGTTAGGTATAGATTTAATGAATAAGGATAAATTTAAGACTGACTTTAAGTAGATTTTAGATTTAATGCAAAAAATATAAATTCAAATTTGACCTTGCAGTTGACGGTAAGAAATTATAATGACTTTCAATTTTACATTTTTCTTACAGGAAACCTAGGGTTTGTTTTTAGAACAAAACCCGAATTCGTTAAATGGGGAAGTACTAAATAGAGTGTTATAAATTAATAGTTATAAATTCATTTTACATTTTCGAATTTAGTGATTTTTTTAATACATTGAACAAATTTATTTAATTTGTAAATTTTATAAAACTTTTAAATATACATACATATATATTGTAAAGCGTGTTTAAACTTCTTTGGACACATCAATGGACTTTACATTTCGATAATACAAGGCGCTTCTTTTTTCACGAAATTTATTTTCCATTTCAGGTCTTGCATTTATTAGAAGGTTTTTTTTTAATTATGCGACAATTTTTTTCTTTAATAAAAATAAATATTTATTTTTGAAAGTTTGGTTATTATGCTTTTCTGTGTTATTAATAAATAAACAAAAAAAACTATATTGTCAACTAAACGTATTTTATTATGATTAAGCGATTAAACATTCTTAATATAATATTAAATATTTAAAAATAAGTATTATATTGTTGTAAAATTAATTTTAATTTGTTTTGGATTTACGGACCCCTAAAGTTTCTATGTAAAGTTTTGTATATCTCAACTATTTAATGGAATGATAATTAAAAGTACTATCTAACTAAATTGAAATTAATGAAAAATATTATAAAGTATCAAGCAAGCACAAAACAAGTTTTTTTTAAAGGATTTCTTGTATATGTTCTGACAAAAAGAATGAAAATTAAAAAAAAAATATTTTTTGTTCACCTAAAATGTTTCCCAAAGGTAAAAAGTAACGCAATTGTTTTCGGTACAATGTCTGTCAGCGCCTTCTATCTCTGGAACCGTAATAGGTAGACTCTTGAAATTTTCACAGAAGGTGTATAACTGTGGCCGCTATAACAACAACTACTAAAACTTTTATGTGTTTATTTCTTAATCAGTAAGAGGAATAAAATTAAAATTTATATAAATAAATAGTGAGGAGTTTTGCATGTATACGGTCTAAATTTTGAACCATAATAGTTAGAGTCTTGTAATTTGTACAGGAGGTGAATTACTGTGTTGGGACAGGGACATATTTTTCAATTACATTGCCTTTTTTACCGCAATAGGTAGGCTCCTGTTATTTTCATATAAAGCTATAACAATAATTACTAAAATATAATGAGTATTTCGATAGTGTTGCAGTTTTCGCGAATATGACTGTTTTTTTTTTAAACGCGAGTATATACAGAGTGTGTGAATTTATGGAAATTTCATCTTCTTCCAAAACAAAAAATTTCCTAATTTCTGAAATATTCATTCAATTTCAATATTCATTCATTGTCCACAATTCTTCAGTGATCCACTATAAGGGGAGGGAACAGTGTTCCATCGGAAGTTGCGAACACAAAAAGAGACGGAATTATCAAATTATAAAATCGACAGTCGTCTAACAATTATAAATAACAATTAACAGGAGCAGTCTTACATTGAAAACTACTGTACTAAAGATGCAACAAATCTCCGAATTATCAAACAGCCTAGGTAATAAATGCAACTTGCCCAAAATTTGACTGTAGTCTAGTACTAGATTACAGTTACCGGCAACAGTATTTCTTCTAATTTTTAGTGAAAATAAAAAATTCCGTATCCAGACGTCATCAAATAAAATTTTATTAGACCATTAGACAAGATTGTGAATTGAGCTATTGTAAAAATGTTGCATTTACGAACACGCTGCAATCTATTACTACAAAGCAACATGCATTTAGGAAGTCAGCCTTAGTTTTATTTCTGATTAGCAATTTTTAGGTGGCGGCATTGGCCAATCTTATTTAAATCAAAGGCCCCCAACCACAAAAAGTGGTTACAATGAAAATGCATTGGTTTGCTAAATATTTAGCAAAGTGACACAAACCTGCGTTGTTGAAAGCTGGTATGTTACTGATTTAAAATTTTTACATGTTTTGTTCTCTTTGTGAGATTCTGGTTGAAATTGTGTATGTGCTCATTGACCCTTAGGGGTTTGCGTGGGGGCTCATATTTAAATATGTAAATATGTATGCTTTTGACCGACAAACGATGTCGTAACAAATAAATAGTCTGTTTCTGGTGCATAACAAAGCAGAACGAACTTGCACAAATTAGTCCAAAAGCGTTTTAGATAACAATAACATTTTCCTTTTCAATGTTCAACTGAAAGTTCTTACCCATTATTTTATTACAATGCTTCTAATGAATATTCTTTTATGTGTTTTTTATCTAGAGGAATACCCAAATGTGTGGGAAGTTTTACTAATTACATTAGTTTTTTCACATCCAAAATGATCTGAATTATGAAAAAATGAAATTACCTCTTAGTCACGTTAAATGAAACATTTTCCCTTCATGTTGAATTGAAAATGTTTTGCATAATTTTTTATAGCAATACTATTTATGAGTAAGTTATACCTGTTTTTTGGATATTCCCGAAAATGCTTTTCGTAAAACAGATTTTTTCAAAACACCATTATTATCCTTTTTTACACGTAATAAAATCCGGTTTAAAATCTGGCAGTAAGTAATAGAAACCATAATTTACTAACAACTGTGTTTTCCAAACTTACTAAGATGCACAAAATTACACATTTTCTTTTTCAACCTACATACATTTACAGTAAACGCAATTTCTTTAATAACACTCCAGCCAGTAGTGCAGCATCAGAGAGAGTGTTTTTATACCCCATTTAGGTATTAAAATGTGAAGAAAGGTTATAAAATGACCATGGATAAAAATTTTTATGTTTTGCATTATTTTAGGATTAGTTTTAATGAAATTAAAATAATAATAAATATAAAAAACCACCAATAAAATAAAAAATATAACTCTATAAGATTTAAAGGCAAACAAATTTTCAAGGCTTCTGCGGCACCTCATGATATGGTTCTATCACAATAAAAAGTTTTAGAATAACTTCTCACATAAAAAGACAGTTTTTTTTACTATTTGATCGGAAAATACAAAAAAATATTTTCTCCCATATTCCAACGTTCCAGCCTAATGCATATACTTTTGTATTAAACCAATTTTAAAAATAAAATTAATATTAAAATATTAAAATGCTAAATCTAATTTTATTTAACAAAAGTACCAAACAATATGCCAAAAAACAAAAACAAATTTCTTATAAAAGACGCAAATAGCAAAAATATAATTTGCTCTTGTGTGTTTCTTTAACTATCAACAAACATGTGATTGTAATGCTACAAATTACACAAGAAATGTTTTAAAACTTCTTGAAATATAAAGATATCTTGAAATATCAAGACGTCTTGAAATATCAAGATATCTTGAAATATCAATATATTTAAAGACGTCTTGTTGTTACTAAGGTATATTAAGACATTTTTCAAATACACACAAGGAAGTATTTGTTTTTTTATTTCTACAGTATTTGTTGGTTGCGACTTTACTTCAGTATACAATTTAAAAAATATGACATGTCTTGATTGTGTGTTCAAATGGATTTGAGCAGGCCTCTAATATGCATTTAGAAATCCGAACATATTATTATCAAAATAAAACCTTTTTATGAAAATATACGATGTATTTCTGTTTTAACTTTGATATTAACTCAAAATAATACCTTTTTGTTGATATAAAGTTACTCAATGCACTATCACGAAAATGGTCTCAGATGTGGCTCTCGATATAAAAGAGTAATCAAAACACGTTGAAATTATTACAGTAGATAGATATTGATGTTGTTAGTTGATTTTTTGTAAAAATAGAAATTTAAAAATTTTGAGTTAATATTCTCTTGTTGATCAAGTGCAATATTGATGTACGTACAGATATATGTATATATACAGTATTTTAAATAACAAAATGCTGTTTTATGATTAGGAATAAGCAAAAACTTATATTAAGATTTTTTATGAAACTTTAAGATAGGTGGTTTATACTAGCAGAACATTCATTTCTGAACGGATTTTGAAAATGTCTTCTTTATTAGAAAGTTAATGCTTACAGATTTGTTTTTTTCGTGTATTAAAACTAAACTTAACAACTATAGGGTGTCCCCATAGGTTAAGTTATTGAACAAGCACATATATATTTAAAATATAAGTTAAAGGGTTTCCCAAAAGTTTATGTAATTTGACCTATATGGTCCTACCTTTGGAACCATGCTTGAACACAGAATTTTATTTAACTATGTTCCTATAGTTAATGATATTTAATCTATATGAACTTATCATTTGAACCCTTTGATATTCTCAATAACAGGTAAAAAATATTATACTGATACGAGTAGTATACTGCCTACCAGTGTTGGGATCTGACTATTTTTAATTTGTACCGCCCCAATGATAAAATTGTACCAAATCACCATCAATTGTACCACAATTTGGATTTTGTAAAAAAACAAACAAAACATACAATAGCTCGACATTAAAAGAGGAAAATCAAATCTCTTATACTAGGGCATTTTAAAATAATGATAATTGAACTTGATTTCTTGTTCCTGTTTCTGTGTTGCTAATTTACTGACAATTATTTTACCAAAATACTTACGTATTTCATAAGCTTCCATCAGATGCTTGAAACTTCACCATAGTATATCTGGAGTTATTTGTAAGAACAATTTAACAGTTTAACTATTTAAATTACCAAAAACACCTTACGATTTCTCAATAGAAAGAATGGAAAAATATA
The DNA here is from genome assembly GCA_949628195.1 of Phasia obesa. Classification (NCBI taxonomy): domain Eukaryota; kingdom Metazoa; phylum Arthropoda; class Insecta; order Diptera; family Tachinidae; genus Phasia; species Phasia obesa. The sequence goes on from OX451219.1 coordinate 68,696,103, forward strand.
TCAGCCGAATAGTGCCGAAAACTGATTGAGACTAAGCAAACAAGTTTAAACGTTCAGCAAAAAGGGCATTGTATGGAAATCACCTAATAATTTTATATAGTAGGGTCATCAAAGTAAATAATAAAAATCCTGAACATATCAAGAATGTTGCAATTTGGTTATAGACTGGGTTGGAGAACTATGAAATCAGAAATGTTTATTTTTTTCTTTACTTCCTCTTATTGTAAGAAGTAAGTAAATTTTAATTATTGAATAAATTGTACCAAAAAAGCATGAGGTGTACCAGTGTACCACTGATTTGTGGATTGTACCAAATTTGGTACAATCGTACCACAAATCACAACACTGCTGCCTACTGGCATCTTTTTCTTTCTAGTTCTCTACTCTACTCTCCTCTACTGTACTTTTTCCGCAGTAATTCTATGTATATGTATGTACCTTGTACATAGTTCACAAAGTACAAGCACACGTTTTTATACATTATATTCTTCTTTTTGCATACAATATAAATTTTAGCCAAGTTACAATATTTTTACCGGCTATACGGCTTAGTTCAATTAATTTGGGTAGCTACAAATATTGTGCCGATCATATAATACTTCGTACTTGTGCATTTTTTTGAAAAATGTGGAGGTACATTCAATAAATATATACATAATTGTTTAATTTGTTTTTTAATTTAATTTTTGGCAGTCAAAGTGACGGTGGAGTCTTCGCTAAAAGTGCGTTTGGAAAAATGATTTTGAGAAACCAAATTGCTCTTCCTCCAGATGATAAACTACCTTCTAAAATATATATGTAAGTATATAGCATCATAACGTTTGTAATAATTTAATTTTGCAATATGTAACTAGGTACAGAAAAACAATTTCCGTATTTCTTTGTGGGTGATAATGCTTTCCCTTTAAGACACACTTTACTGCGACCACATCCTGGGCGAAGCTTGCCTGTGGTGAAACAAATTTTTAACAAAAAATTATCTGCCGCTCGAGTATACATATATTGACAACACTTTCGGTATTTTAACAAATAGGTGGGGAATTTTACACACAAATATTCAAGCCTCGCCCAAAAACGTGGATAAAATAGTATTGGAAACGATAGTTCTCCATAATTACCTAATGTTAGATAAAAGCAGCGGATATTTTGATGAAAGTTTGGCTGATCGCGAAGAAAATGGAATTAGTATTCCCGGACTATGGAGGCAATCATCTGAAATCATGCCTTCTATTCGCATTTCTCATGCCAACCGCTCATCAACAAATGCTTTTGCTGTGAGAGATGAGTTAGCAAATCACTTATTTGAAAATTAAATTTTGTACACATTTGTTTGGAATTCAATTTATTTTTTTCAATAAAAAACAATATATTATAAAACAAAATAAAAAAATGTAATTTAACATTAAGCAATAGTGTGCTCTATACATATAAAATAATAAAAAAGAACTAAAAGATTTTGAACAGCTATCTCAAGGTGTTAAGTTGAGTTCAATTGCCTCATAAACCAAATTTAAAACCTTAGCTTCAATTCTGGCTACAACCGATTTTTTTTGCCAAGCTTTCAAAAAGCAATGATGTTGAGTCACGGCCACTTTCATTTCCTGATGCGATTTCTCTAACAGAATTGGCACATTCTTTCATAACCTCCTTAAAAACGGAGGTTACCTCTGCATCCGCACTTTTTTTTGTGTATTTTTTCGGCCGAACTTAACTTGCCTCAGAAGTACTTTCATCAGTGATTTCGTTAATGACTGTTGACGACGAACAATCAAAAAGATATTCAATATCAATTTCTTGGCCTTCAACATTTCCAATTGTTCTATTAAAATAAAAACATAAGTAAATCAAAAATAATATATGTATATGTACATACATATACCTACGATCGTGTGTCTTTATAATCGTCTAAAAATTGCAGATACTCCATATATTTCAATTTTTTTTATGGGCTTGGTGCGCCACTACCGGAAGCAAGCTGAGCTACTCGTTTGCGCCTTTTGTATGTATCCCGAAATCCTTTCCAGCGTTTTCTGCATGCATCACCTCAATTTAGATAGAAAGATATGCATGTAAACATATGTACTTGCTTAGAACTTTTGCAATTTATTCTTACCAGATAAATTTACCAACCCTCCAATTCTCTCCCATATTTCCGTCTTTTTCTGGACATTTTTGTAGTCTTTTGATGCCAGATTATACAGGCATTCTTTTTTTTACGCTTTCAATTAAAATTTCATTTATTTCCATTTTATTTTTTTTTAATTAAATATGTATGTAGGTAGAACAGCTGAGAGGGTGACCATATAAAAACAATACTTAAAAAATTAAACATTAAAAAAAGTAATTTTATAGTAACTTCTGTTGTGTAAACTTATTTCAAATACTATAAAATAAAATTAATTATGATTAAAAAAATTTTATTTACTAAAATACTTGGAAACTAAAACCAAACATGGTCACATATACGCCGTACGCCAGCGAAAGAAATAGAAATAAATCTAATTCACAGTTCGCCGCGTATGACGAATTTCGACCGACGTCATAATTGTGTGCATTTTGGTATACACAAATGTGTTTTATTTTTGGAGACGAATATTCGCGGCTAAGAATTCGTCGGTCGTCCCAGTTGTATTCCCAGGATAACATTAAGATCATAATTTAAGAACACAAAAGAACGCAAGGGATGTGACACAAATTTTCATTTTATAATTTTAAAAAAGAAACGAAAAATATTTAAAACTAAATTGTAAAATTGTATTCTCTTAGAGAGAATAAAAACGAACTTAAGCTTGATTATAAAATTCATAAACAGTTCGACTAATAATAATTAAAATTTTCAAAAGTAAAAAATAATTTTGTTTTTGATTTTGAGGAGGTTTTGCATTTACATTGTAGTTAGCTTAAAATTATTTTCTTAGTGGACTACCATTTTGCTTGTAGGGTAATTAATAATTTAATATAAAAATGTAGAGACGGATTTTTTCATTTTATTATGTACCAGATACCTGGATGATTACGATTCAAACGGCAACATTTTGCATTTTCTAAAATGAGTATTGAGCTTAACTTAACATCAAAAAAATATGAATGAGACTGCTTGCCACTGCTTGCAATTTCTGTTTATTCCCATGATTCACAAAAGCAATGAATTAGTTTGAGTGGTTCATAAAAGAAGCTGCTGACAAATGTGTATAGTTTTACAGAAAATTTTTATTTTGCAATTCTATTTTTAATCAAGCACAAGGTCTTTTTTATATAAAAATCTTTAAACAATTTTTATTTACAATATTGTTTAAAGATTTTTATATAAAAAAGACCTTGTGCTTGATTAAAAATAGAATTGCAATATAAAAAAAGGTCAAAAACTACAATAACTATTTGAAAATTTTTATTCTAACATGAGAAAAATTATATTGTTATTTATTTATTAATGATTATATAAAACATTAAATGAATTTCTATAACATATATTAAAGAGTAGGATAATCTAGGCCTTTAATTAGTTATTAATTAATTTAAAAATTTAGAGACGGATTTTTTTATTTTATTATGTACATATTTACATATGTATGTATCGAAAGAAAATAAGAAACGGAAGTTAAGAAAAAAATAAATAAAAAAATTAAAAATGCGTCCATATATATGTTTATATATATGTACATATATACACTTATTATAAAAGTAACAAAATTAAATAAAATAAAAAAGTAAATGAAATTATCTATTAGTCATATTTATCAACTGAATTCAGGAAAAGTAAATTATTTACAGTTTTCGAACTAACGTTCGTTATGATGTTACCTGCGACTAAAAACGCGCGCTTGAATTCTTGTGCAAGTTTGTGTTAGTTTTACGAAGTTTATACCTGCTGAAAGAAATAATTTTAGAGCAATTTTATATATATGTATGTATATTGTAAACAATTTACGCAAATGTACAAAAAAATGTGTGTAGGTAAATCACACTAGTCCTTACAAATATAGCTAGATTGGCAGCACGCATCTAGCACGGCACGCAATGGAAGCCGCAAACGACCTTGTCGTAGGTGAAAAGGACACTGATTGACGCAATGGTAAATGAGTATGAACCGATACCGATTTTCGTTGTTTGGTTTTCACTCTTGCCGATGAAGTCTTATGCTCGTGAAGCAAAGAATTGTGAGTTTGTTGCCAATGTTTGCAAGTTGCCACACTCTTACAATTTTTGCCAAGATGCCCACTCGACAAGCAGCGAAAACAAATTCAAAAGTGGAACACATTCTAGCCTGACATTCTTTTAAAAAGGTTCGAAAGTCTCTTGTTATTTCATTCGAAGCACCAACAAAATTCGTACCATTATTGGAAAACATGGTTTGAGGGCAACCTCTTCTTGAAATAAATCGATTGAAAGCCGCTAAAAATGAGTCAGTCGATAAATCTGACGCAGCTTCCAGATGTATCGCTTTCGTAGAAAAGCATACAAAGATGCAAACATAACTTTTTGTTATTTTGCATGATTTTCCAATATGATTCTTAACATCAAAGGGTCCTGCGAAATCAACCCCAGTGGTTGTAAATGGGCGATCAAGAGTAGTGCGTTCCGGGGGAAGGGCAGCCATTATTTGACTGCAGGAACGCTGTCTATCAATTATACGCCGCTTGCATCGCTGAATTACCGTGCGAACTAAATTCCTCAAACGAGGTATCGAATACTCACAACGGTAGATTCGCAACATTAATTGATTTCTACCGCGAATTGAAATCAAATGTATAAATTCCGCCATAAGTTTCGGGAAACGGCCGTCATATGGTAGAATAATAGGGTACGACAGTGAAGGTGATTTTGCAATTCGGCCATTTCTTCTTCATAATTAAAATGACCTTTATGGGCTGGATGCGTTGAGTGAAAGAATCGAAAAATGTATGCAATGACGCGCATAGCCCTATCTAAAGATGAAAATCGTTCTAATATGTCCTCAAGTTTTGAAAAAAATGATGCATGAACCTTGAACTCGACTTTCCATATCAGTGTCAAGATTTCCTAAAGTTGGTGTATACCAACTGGTTTTGTCCTGTTTTAACCATTTTGGGCCGTGCCACCAGAGTTCACTTTTCGATAAAGTGAGCGGATCCACCTCCCGGCTGCCCAGGTCAGCAGGATTGTCCTCTGAACGAACAGGAAACCAATTGTGGTTTCCAACATTTTCTTGAATTCGACAAACCCTATTCGCGACAAAGTGGTCCAAGAACAAGGAGGTTTTCGAAGCCAAGCTAAAACAGTTCTTGAATCTGTCCAACAATAAACACGCTCAATAGCGATTTCAATTTCCCTAAGCACATTTTTTAACAATTCCGATGCCAAAACCGCCCGCACAACTCAAGGCGAGGTAACGAAACTGATTTAAGTGGTGCTACCTTCGTTTTAGAAGATAATAAATGAGTATGAATTTCTCCACTTGGCGACTCAGTTCAGATATAAATTACCCCCGCATATGCCTTTTCCGAGGCATCTGAAAAAATGTGAAGTTCGGCAGTCGAGCGCTTGTAATATTTTACCCATCTTGGCACTTGAATGAAGTTTACTTGGTGAAAAAATTCAACAAACTTTAACCATTCCTTTTCCATAGAAGGTGTTAGTATGTTATCCCAACCGATATTATCAAGCCAAATGCGTTGCATTATCATTTTTGCTGTGACAATTACCGGACTTAATCACCCAACCGGATCAATAAACTTAGCTACAGTTGATAATACTTCCCTTTTTGTATACCCCGATTTAACTTCCAGCGGAGAAACTTTAAAAAAGAATGAATCTAATTGAGCATTCCAAAAAATACCTAAAATTTTTGAACAACTGGACTCTTCAAATGTTAAAACCTTTGCATCCACCAAGTGATGTGGAGGTAATCCATTCAGAATCGCTTTTTCATTCGATGTCCACTTCCTTAGCTCGAAACCCGCAAATAGCAATGCAGCAGTCAGCTGGCCAGCAAAGCACTTGAAACCTCATGTGATCCAGTCAAAACATCATCGACGTATATACCTTTCCTTAAAACTTCTGACGCCAGCGGAAATTCATCTTCACAATCATCAGCCAGTTGCAACGAAGTCCTAATTGCCAAATAAGGTGCGCAATTTAATCCAAAAGTTACCGTCTGTAACTCATAATCAGTCATCTGATGATCGGATCTTTCCTTATAAAGGATCCTTTGAAAAGGGGTATGAGAAGAATGGACCCGAATCTGCCTATACATTTTCGAAATATCGCAATTAAACACAAACTTAAACAGCCGCCAACGCAGTATCAAATTAATCAAATCAGTTTGCAGAGTAGGCCCTACAAGAAGACAATCATTTAAGCTATTGCCATTAGAAGTTTTATTTGATGCGTTAAACACGACCCTAAGTTTCGTTGTATATCCGATTTTAAAAGAAAATGTTTTTCAATCAAAAGAAATAAAACACACAGAATTAAAATCCAATACTTGTAAAAAATCTCCAAGTTTTATTTATAATAATAATTACCTTAAGTAACAGAGAAGCACGTAATGTCTTTTTGATATCTAATCAACGATTCAAACAATATGTCTTACCAAACTTAATCTTAAGCAAAAGATGGCCAACAATACTTAAATACCGTTAACGGTTTACTCGTTGAAAATTTTTTCGTTGAAAGGTTTTCCAACAAGGATGAGAAAAAAGGTATCAATTTAACACTTAAAGAAAATTTGGAAAAACCGTAAAAGTAACAATTTGTACTTAAACACAAGGCATTAATTTATGATAATCTTAAATTGTTTTTTCATTATATAGAACACAAATTTATGGTGAGCCAATGGAGAATTCAGTTAATGAACAAAATTGTATTAATACTTTTGTCTATTTTGATTTTTCTTTATCTATTAACACTACTACATACATATTTGCCAATACTTATTTTGTTTTTTCAAATAGAAATAAATAATTACTTTATTGTCAAAAAACTCACAATTTGTTTGCCTTACTATAATTTTCTCATTTAATTCATTAAATATTTTTGCAAAAATAGAATACGAGTACATGTACAGGAATTCCAGGAATACTTGTAATCTCTTAACCCTTGTTTCAATTAAATTTGATGTTTATTTGTGTATGCAAATAGCCCATTTGTGGCAGGTAAAAGAATTTCAACAAATGTAGCAAATCCAGTTGGGTTATTACTTCACAAGAAAAAGTTTGCATGTAAAAACAGAAATATTTGGTATTTACAATCTTTTTCGTTATAAATAATATACATACATATTTTAAACTCTTTGTTTGAAAATTAATTTTTCTCAAACCTTTTTCGTTCAAGAATATATTTTTTATTGATACATATCGTTAGCTAAAAAAACAAATAAAAATATAATTTTACAGAACGTCTCTTTGTGTTTTCTTAATTAAAGCGTAGAAGTGTGAAACTTGGTCAAGACATATAGTTTAATGGCATTCATAAAAATCAATCAAAAACTCGTTTTTAATTTTTGAATAGTAACGCCTTGCAAGGCAGTAATTTATAATAATCTTAAATTGTTTTTTTATTACATACATATATAGAACACAAATTTAGGTGGTTTAACACTACTATTTGTCAATACTTATTTTGTTTTTTCAAATAGAAAAAATAATTACTTTATTTTCGAAAAACTCACAATTTGTTTGTCTTACTATAATTTTCTCATTTAATTCGTTAAATATTTTTGCAAAAATAGAATAATAGAATATGAATACATGTACATGAATTCCAAGAATACTTGCAATCTCTTAACCCTTCTTTCAATTGAATTTGATGTTTATAATTAAGCGATTTGTGTATGCAAATAGCCCATTGCAGAAGGTAAAAGAATTTCAACGAATGTAGCAAATCCAGTGGGGTTATTACTTCACAAGAAAAAGTTTGCATGTAAAAGCAGAAATGTCTTGTATCCAAATACAAATAGATTTTTTTAAACATATCAGGGTTCCCAGATTTTTTTCGAGTCACATCCCCAATTTTAAAATTTTCTTCCCCGAAATTCTCCAAAAAAATATTTAAACTGTCCTCAAAATGCCTCGCTAAAAAGGATACTGTTTTCATTCAAAATAACACATGAATATTCTATTTGTTCTTTAGATAACTTTATTTAAAAATATAGTTTACACTTTTTTGTATATTAGACTGAATGGTAGCGCGCTAGTTTATATGTCTAGGGGTTCGATTCCCGCCAAAGACTGGGTGTTTTTGCAGACAAGCAGAAAGCTTATCAGCTACTGTGGTCTTTTTATTAACAAAAAAAAAACTAAGTTGATTGAGGTTTTACCTCACTATTTCTCAGGATGGATGAAAAGATTTAAATCAAATTTCAGTATTTTTAAAATGTATATTAATTCTCAACAAAGATTTGACTAACTAGTTCTGCAATTTATTTCTTATTTAAGATTTTGTTTGTGCCGAAAAAATATTTATATATGTATAAGCAATTCTACTTGATATGTAAAATAGCTTTGCCAGGTCTAGAAACAAGGTTGTTTCAGCTGCATCTTGATATTTAAAAAAGTTGCTCCACTTTTTTATTGCTATTTTTCCTAATTGTTATTTATAAATGTCTTTTAAAACATTGTTATTTACTGTTGCTAAGTCGAGCGACCTCGTTATTTATTTTCTTTATTTTAGTTCTCTACAACTCTCGATACAATTTTCGTGTAGTACCACCGCTAAAAACGATATAAGCTTGCAGATCTTTCTTAAAATCGTAACGAAGATATAAAAGAGTAAGTGCATCAAGTTATATTGCCTGATTTATTTTTGGTACGTTTCTTATCTTATTTTAACTGTTTAAACTTTAAATAACCACTTTATTGTTTCATTGTATGAGAAGCACTCAATTTTTTTGAGTTATTTCTATTCAAATTTTCTGGACGATTTGTTTAATTGGAATATGGAACATCATATTAAAAAAGGAATTATTTAATAATAAAATTACAATATATAATCCAAAAAGTAATCCCCAAAAAAATCTCTAAAACATTGAAACTAACCTCAACGAAATCATCAATCCCCAAACCGAATTTTTTATCCCCATAAGTAAATAAAAATCCCCAAGTTGGGTAAAAATCCCCGATTTGGGTATAAATCCCCTAATCTGACAACAAACTTCATTTTGGAGAGTTTTTAACATTACATTTGTAGAATTAATTCTCCATTTTTGATTACATAAGCTTGAATTTACTATTGAGTGGGTGGCTCCTGTATCAATTATGAATTTAAGACGTTTTTTTAATACTATATGAGGTAATTGTCCGGAGAGGCTAAAAAACGAAAATTTTGTAATAAATTATTCTCTCCCGAAGCTTTCAAATGGTCTGGATTTTGAAATCGGTTTTGAACGTCAACATGATTTGATACACACGAACTTTTTTGCACGTTATACAAATTATTTTCGGACTTAACATTTCTTCTCGGCTGTGGACTTGGCAATTTACGAGGAGGATTTTGGTAACAAGAATTGGAATTTCTCCCATTTTTTGCAACTGAAGTATTTGGAAAATTATTAAAATTATTTTTTCGCATCATATTAATACCCGTTGGCACTGGAATAGGTTGATTAGAAAAAGAATTTTGATTTATATCTGAAGATGCGTATTTGTAATTCTGATTGTAGTTATTATTATTCGGATTGTAATTACTATTCCGGTAAGTATTATATTTATTTTGATACCCGTTAGAATTATTAAAATTTCCATTACTATTAATGTTCCCAAATTTCTTCAAATTTCTATCTATTCGAGATCGATTCAAATTTTTATTATAACTATTAATCCTGCCATTGTCTCCATAATTTCCATATTCAGATGTAAAAAGAATGTTCATTGCATCTTCTAGGCTTACTGTTTTCATAGGTTCAGGAATTTTTACTTTAAAAATATTAAGAGCAGTTTTCATATTGTTTCCACCAATCTTCTCACTATCTGAATTTATCCCTAATTCCAAGACTGTTTTATTACTTAAACTACGAAGTTTATTTTTTCATTGTAAAGTCAATGACATTTGTTCTAAAACTTACAGAACGAAGATTATCAAAAAGTTTCTCCACGCTCTGATATTCCACAAAATAATTGCATAAGATAGTCTTGATATCATTCCTCGTTTGTAAATGAAAATTAATTTTAATACCTCCTTGGCTTTGCCCTTACATTTATTTTTAATCAAATCTATAAAGAAAAGTTGTGATTGTTCATCATACTGAACGAAAAGTTGGTTTATTCTAAAGGTATACAAATCTTTTTTGTCGCCAGAGAATTTAGGTAATTTCCCAATTAGTTCATTCGGACTTAAAGATAAAATGTTCATTATTATTTTTCAAACACAAATTCTTTACCGAAGTCAAAAAAGGCACAAATTTGTATTTATACAATTATTCGTTTATAAATAAAATTTAACACAAAATATAAAGTATATAATTAACAAATATTGTCAATAATTAATAACTAATTTACTAAATAATTAATTAATTTAATTAAATGAATTTACAAATAAGTAAAAAAAATAATACTTAAAGTAAGTTTGTACTCGTAGCTGCTCCTTTAATTCTTTTAATCCAATAAATTCTCTAGGCAATTCATTCGTTTTCCAATTTCTTCTCTTTGGTTACTTGGCTTGAGTTGGTTTGAATTTATTTAAGTTTTTTGTAACATTTTCTTTATAGTTTTTTTTGTAATTTTAAAAAATTCTTCTTTTTAACGTTTCTCTTTTTGTAATTATATATTTTTTATGTTGTCTCTTAAATTTTTTGTATTTATAATTATTTTTTTAAGGTTTAAACATAATATTTGTTATAATTTGAAGCCTTTTCTTATTTATTTAATTTGTTTTTTAATTTCTTAAGCCTTTTCGATTAAAATTAAAGGACTTACAAGAAGTTTCTTGTTTTTAAATAATTTGAGTTTTTTAATTTTTTATAAATGTATCCTGGAGGGTCCCGTAGAAATCGCAGAATTATTATAGTTGATTTAATTGGGATTATCCTTCTGAATTTAAATTAAGTTTTTTAGCACAATATTTTAATTACGGCATTTACCTAAATTTTTTAAGTTCGTTTTTTTTTAATAAATTAAGTTCAATTTTTCTTAAATTTTTTATTTCAGCTTTGTTTTTTTATTTTATGTTCATATTTTATTTTCCAATCTTGATTCAATATTTTTCTTCTTAATTTTTCACAGGCACAATATTTTCCATTCATTGAAAAAAAGTTTTACTTTTCAAAATTTTTCTCTCATTTCAATTTATTTATTTATTTTTTTCATTGTAACTAAAAGGGTTTTATATTTCAAAATGTTAGTTTATTACATTTAAAATTTTTCGGGTTTGTTTTTTTATATTTTTTTAAATGTTTTGTAATTATTGTTATATATATATATATATATATATATATATATATATATATATATATATATATATATATATATAGATTATATAATTACTAAATTATTTATTTAGGCTTAAGTTCTTAATTATAAAGAGATAATGAAAAATTAGACACCAGCAGAGCAGAATGCATTTTCTAGACAGCTACGTCCGTCATCAGTACTCTTTGTATCCATCTACAAGGGAGTTTTCAATTGTTATTAATTTTCTATTTAAACAAACTTATCAAAGAAATATGATATGAGAATTTTTAATTTTCACATTATATTTCATAGGAGCTAAAGCTTTTTTAAATTGTTTTACACTTTTAAACACTATTTCTTTATATTATACTACCAAGCAAACATTTTTCTTTATTTTTATTCTCTTTATATATTTCTTTTATTTTATTCTTAATTATAAAGAGATAATGAAAAACTAGACACCAGCAGATCTGAATGCATTTTCTAGACAGCTACGTCCGTCGTACTCTTTTTATCTATCTACAAGTTTCATAATTACTTTATATAAAGGTACCCTAGGTAATTACTCAAGAACCTAGGCTTTATATAAAATTATTGTAGAGTTCTGTAGTGTTTAAAATTTCCCGCTAACAAAAATAAAAGTTGTTGCCAAGTTTGCTGTACAATTGAATCGATAAAATTGCGTACTTTCACAACATTTTCTATATTTTCATTTGAAAATAAGACATTTTTAAGGAAAAAAGTATGCTATATTTGAACCAAGGTACTAAGGTGCATCCCCATAAAATCATATTGAAATTTACTCAGCAGTTTTTACGTGATGCGAACACAGACAGAAAGTTACCGTTTTATTATGTGTATAGATATATATAATCATTAAATCTGCTAAAAAAAAGTTGATATATGAACAAAAATTTTGAAAGAAAATTGAAGACTAACCCAAAATTAAGGGATTGGATAAATGAGTAAGTTACTGTAAATATTACTGGCAGTGCAAAAGCAAAAGCCGCAATAAAGGAACATCATGCTTTCAAAAACATTCCATTTTTATTAAAACGTGCTAAAGTACAAAAGTTTGAAGGGTCTTTGTCCTTATATTTTTTATAGATTTTTATTTTTATAGTTATAGAATAAATTATCTTAATTTTTAACTATAGATGATCATGTAGTATGTATTTCAACTAAGCGGTTTATGTCAGTGTTTTTTTTGGACGAGTTAGCGGTTTTTAGCGTTTTTTAAGTATTATCTGGTGGGAATTGGTTCAATAGTTTTGGCAACACTGTTGAACTCCAAAATTTTCTAACCTAAAATAACTTTTTAGCACGGTTTCAACTTCGTCGAGTGTTTCTTGCTCATTCTGCGTCTTACAAAGTTACTTACTTACTTACTTACTTACTTACTTACTTACTTACTTACTTACTTACTTACTTACTTACTTACTTACTTACTTACTTACTTACTTACTTAAAAATAACTGTAACCAAATCTGACGCTTACGTGCTTCTGACACTAACAGCAAATTTTGTAGCTATTTTTGCTTTTTGTCAAATTAGAAAACACAAATTTCTGTGCGTTGATGGTCTGAAACTTAGCACATTTCTTTTCATCTCAATAACCAAAAATTTTGTGGTTGAGATTTTAAAATTTCCAACTTAAAAAATATGAGACCAGTGCATTTTTCATGTATGTAAATGTCATTTGCATGGCGCTTACGAGGTTTTGAAAATATATTTGTTTATTTATTCATACAATGTTGTTAAGATGAGAATGTAGCCTGGTGACAAATGTTATTTTTACGAGGTTTAAGAAGAAACGCGACGATATATGAATTTAGGAAAACGCGGCCATCAGGGCGTATCCCTGTATTTCTTGTCTTTATTTATTTCTTAAATGTTACAATACAATTACAGATTATATTCTAACTTAAATTATCGATTATCACATATAGTTATTATAGTAGCAAAGACCTTTACTAGTTGTAGTTAAACACCCAGAGTCTTTGTGGGGAAGTAAACCCACAACAACAAGAGTTGAAGACTCCTGTAGAAATAAATATTGCCAAAAAAGAGAAATAAATATTGCCAAAAAAGATTTTTTTTTCTTCATAATTTATTTACTGTATCTTCAATATTTTTGAACTAACAATAATTACTCATATCTTAAGTATAAATAAAAATATACTTTAAAGTCCAGCCAGTGCTAGACAAAAATAATGTTTGTTTCACGGATTTTGCAATCATTTACGGGCCATCCCTCTAATGTACGGCCAAGAAAAGCAGTATCTCTTCATTTTAGTCGAATGTAACCAGGTTCATTCAGTATGTTACGCGCCAAAGGGTTTGGATGAGATTCAAGCCTCTTTAGATATGTGACTGCATGTTTCGCTATTTCTGCTTTAACTGATGGCATGTTTAGGTCTTTGTGGATGTTCGAAGTTTTTATATACCAGGGAGCAGATGTAATCATACGTAGTACCTTATTTTGGCGCCTTTGAATTTTTTCTACATTGCTAGCTGAGGCAGTGCCCCATAATTGAATCCCAAACACCAAATTGGTTTGAAGATCGACTTGTACAGTAGAAGTTTACAATCTAAGCTCAGGGTGGAGTTTCTGCCTATAAGCCAATTTAGTTGTACTGCTTTTAATTTCATTTCTGTTAACTTGAAATCTATGTGGCTTTTCCAGGTAAGGCGACGGTCAAGATGTATACCCAGGTATTTAACGTCTGAAAGCTGTGGTATCATTTGGTTATTTATGCGAATAGGAGGGCATGAGTTCCTACGCAGTGTGAAAGTTATGTGAGTAAATTTTTCTTCATTCACTTTTATTCTCCATTTTTCTAGCCGTTTTTCCAAATTGAGTATGTGGTCTTGTAAAAGTTGTGATGCTTCTTGGGCACTTTATTTTTTTTTTTCAACTTTATTTATTGAATCTTCAAATATAATTGAGCTAACAATAAGTGTTCACATCTTAAAACTAAATTATACTTAATTAAGTCCAACCAATGCCGGGCTAAAATTTATTTTCCGGCTGACGTCATCATTTCGGGTTCACCTCTCTGGGGTTTGGCCAAAAAATGTAATATCCCTCCTTCTTAGTCGAATGTAGCCGCGGTCGTTTAGGATGTTAGGAGCCAGCGGGTTAGGATGTGTTTCGAGCTTTTTTAAATATGTTAATGCATGTTTCGCGATTTCTGCTTCAATCAATAGCACGTTTAAATCTTTGTGGATGTTCGAGTTTTTAATATACCAAGGAACGCATGTAATCATGCTTAAAATTCTATTTTGCCGCCTTTGAATCTTTTCCAAGTTTGAAGTTGAGGCCCCATAACTGAATCCCATAACGCCATATTGATTTGAGGATCGAATTGTATAACAAAAGTTTGCAATCTAAGCTGAGAGTAGAGTTTCTGCCAATAAGCCAGTTAAGTTGGACTGCTTTCAATTTCATTTGTGTTAACTTTGATTCTATATGACTTTTCCAAGTAAGGCGCCGTATTTGACTTCAGAAACTTGAGGTATCATTTGATTATTTATGCGAATAGGGGGACATGAGTTCCTACGTAGTGTAAACGTTATGTGAGTGCATTTTTGTTCGTTCACTTTTATTCTCCACTTCTTCAACCAGTTTTCCAAATTAAATATGTGGTCTAGTAAATATCGCGATGCTATTTGGGGACTGTCGTGGATGCTTAGAAAAGCTGTATCATCAGCGAATGTCGATGTGTGGACTCGGTCACTAGTTGGCATATCCGAAGTATACAATAAATATAATATAGGTCCCAATATACTACCTTGGGGTACTCCAGCGGCAATAGACTGTGGGGAACTTAAAAAGTCTCCTTCTTTCAGTATAAACTTTCGATTAGTTAAATAACTTTCTAGCAAGTTATAGAAGTTTTTAAGCAAATTTAGCTTTAACTTACATATTAAGCCTTTATGCCATACTTTGTCGAACGCTTGAGACACGTCTATGAAAAGGGCTGAACAATATTCTTTTTCCTCAAAGGTCTTTTTGACTACATTTACTAACCTGTGTGTTTGTTCGATTGTACTGTGTTGTTTTCTGAACCCAAATTGATGATTCTGAATACATCCCATATGGCTTAGAATTGGGTTTTACTTAGAAATTAAAATCTTTTCGAATAGCTTTGACATGTTTGATAAAACGCTTATGGGTCTGTGTGATCTACTTTTGTGTGATCTTTTCCCGGCTTAGGAATCATAGTTATCAAAGAAATCTTCCAATCTGATGGAAAGTACTCAAGACGACAAATGGCATTAAATATAAAGAGAATTATTTTTAGTGCAATACTAGGAAGCTCAATTAGCATCTTATTGCTCGTTTTATCAAAACCAGGCGCTTTCTTGGTATTTAAATCAGTTATTGCCCTTTCAATATCACGAAGCTCAAACCTTAAGGTGACTGCAGGACTAACAACTCAGCTATATCAGTCGAGTCATTTGGAATAAACACGTTTTTTAAATGGTCAACAAATAGATTACCTTTTTCAGTATCATTTCTTGCCCAACCCCCACAAGAAGTTCGTAAGGGAGGTTTGCGAATTACTGGTCGTTTTAAGATTCTACATGCACGCCATAATGAATAATCTGATTGTGAAGTTGTGTCAAGATCCGCCAGGTAATTTTCCAGGGATGCTATTCTTCGACATTCCAGCAGCTTTTTAAGCGTTTTCGTGCACTCCTTTAGTCTATTTTTGAGCTGGGGAGATCTGTGTAACTGCCACTCCCTTCGGATTCTTCTTCTTTCAGTCAGGAGCCGTTCGACATCCGCAGAATAAATTTGGTTGTATCTAGTTTGTTGTCGGATTGTTGTTGCATGTTGAGCGGCCAGCTTGAGGTTTTTTTCAAATTGAGAAAGGCACAGCTCTACGTCTTCTGATGTTCTTAGCGGTACATTCTCCGAACAATGAGAATTAATATATTTTCTATAACTTAACCAATTTATGCGAGTGCTTGTTGTTGGTGACATCATTTCTTGTTGATTCCATATAGAAACAATAGTGGGTGAATGATCTGAAGATAAATCTAGTGATGCTTCAACTTTAATCATTTCTCTTGAAATGCCCTTAATTACACCAAAATCAATAACATCAGGTATTTTTTGTTGATCAGTAGGCCAATAAGTTGGTTGTCCACTCGAAACAACATTCATAGCCATTTTTAAAATTACGTCAAACAAAATGCGACTTTTTGTGGTAATTAGCAGTGATCCCCAAAACGTATGTTTGGCATTGTAGTCTCCAGCTGCTAAGAAACAAGGACCTAGAGATTTGTAAAAATCGCTGTACTGGCACTCTGATATAGTAAATCTAGGAGGTGAATAAATCGATGAAATGACTACGTTTTGATGAAATTCTTCAAGACAGATGTTTGTTGCTTGAAGGTAGTCCGCACAAAAATCGCACAATAAATGGTGTTTAATTAGGGCCTTTATCAATATTGCAGATCCACCACAAGCTCTACCAAGGGGGTCCTTAGTATCATAAAATATATAGCCACTGATTTTAAACAGGCTGTTTGTCGTTAAATGAGTCTCTGAAATCAGCATGACATCAATTTGTTGATTCTTAAGGAAGTACTCAATTTCATTTTTATGTTGGCGGAAGCCGTTTGCGTTCAGGAAGCATATTTTTAAACAGTTCATGGTTTCTTAAGTACTGACTGCAATATCATGGAATGCATTTTTAACATTTCTTGCATCATATTTCCCATGGAGTTCATAAAATTGTTTAAAGACGGCACTATTGTATCAATTGTACCTTCAGGGCGACTGAAGTTAGCGGATGGGATTTGCTCTTTATTTTCCGGGTATAAATTGTTGTTGTTATTTGATGTTGGTGGTACATTAATAACTGGTGTACGATTTGTTTTTAAAATATCAGCATACGAAACGTGTTTTGCGTTGGGCTGGGCTAATTGAGGATAATTTGCATTTGGTGTGTATTGTGGATGCTTTGGAAGGTTGTGTAACTTTTGAATTGAAGACCTCTTCACTATAGTAAATACTGGACAACCTCTGTAGTTTGCGGTGTGATTTCCACCACTGCATTTTTTTGCATTTATGTCATCTTTAGTTTTATTGCACTGGGCTGTAACATGAAGCTCGCCACAGACAACGCAAACAGGGGGCAACTTACAATAAGCCCTAGTATGACCAAATTCTTGCCAGTTTAAACACTGTACAGGTCGTGATCGCTTATGTGGTTCCTCTATGGTAATTTTTCGGTGTAGCAGATATTTAATATAATATTGTATATAGGGTCTGTCTCATTTTTTTCAATCTCATATCACCAGGTTCCAATTCAACCCCAAAATATTGGTTGGGGGAAACGTTCACGATTTCTGATATTGGCTATGCTTTTTATCTTAAATCCATTTTTTGTAGACAAGCTTTAATATCAGCTGGATCGACGCAAGGGTCCATACCTTTTATGACTACCTGCAAACCTTTGCCACTTTTCAATTGGTAGGTGTAAAAATTCTTATTGCAGGTTTCAAATTCGTTAAATAATTTTCGGAAGTTACTTTCATCACTTATTTAAATCTTTGTTTCACTTATGTTACCACGCTTAAGAGGAATCACATAAAATGAATTTACTCCAATTATTATACTTTTTATTAAATCATTAGAATTATGTTCTTTCAGAAAAATAGGAGGTGGTTTAAACGACTTGTAGGCACTTTCATGAATACTTAAAAAAGCTGTGTCATCTGCAAAAGTTGATGTGTGGACTAGGGTGCTAATTGGCATATCTGATGTGTACAGTAAATATAAAATTGATCCCAAAATACTACCTTGGGGAACTCCGGCTTCAATGAGCTGTGGCGAGCTTAAAAAGTCACCTTCTCTTAGTAAAAACTTGCGATTCGCTAAATAATCTTTTAAAAGCTTATACAAGTTTTCGGACAAGTTCAGCTTTAGCTTAAATATTAGGCCTTCGTGCCAAACCTTATCGAATGTTTGAGAAACGTCGATAAAGAGCGCAGAACAGTATTTTTTTCTTCAAAGGTCGTTTCAATTACATTTACTAATCTGTGTGTTTGTTGGATCGTACAATGTTGTTTTCTGAAGCCGAATTGATGGTTCGGAATGCATCCTTTCGCGCTAAGTATTGGATTCAGCTTAGTTATTAATATTCTCTCAAACAACTTTGACATGTTTGATAAAAGACTTATAGGTCTGTAGGATTATACTTCTGTGTGGTCTTTTCCTGGTTTAGGAATCATAGTAATTAAAGAAACCTTCCACTCTGTGGAAGGTACTGAGATACTTTCTATATTTCAACCAATTAATGCTTGTGCAAGTTGTTGGCATTTTGCTGGTTCCATATATAGACAACAGTGGGTGAATGATCTGAGGATAATTCGGGTGACCCTTTGTCTTTAATCATTTCACTCGGAATACCCTTAGTCACGCCAAAATCAATAACATCAGGTATTTTTTGTCGATCAGTAGGCGAATAGGTGGGTTGTCCACTCGATATCACATTCAGACGCATTTTTGAAATAGTGGCAAATAAAACACGACCTTTTAGAGTAGTTAGTCTTGATCCCCAAAACGTATGTTTAGCGTTGTAGTAGCCTGATGCTATGGCCGTATTCTTGGCAATTTAAACAATGAACGGGTC
Organism: Phasia obesa; assembly: GCA_949628195.1. Lineage (NCBI taxonomy): Eukaryota > Metazoa > Arthropoda > Insecta > Diptera > Tachinidae > Phasia > Phasia obesa. Next base: position 68,715,118 of record OX451219.1, read on the forward strand.
CTGATCGCTTATGTCGTTCCTCTAAACTTATCCTGCGGTGTAACAAGTATTTTAGATTATAAATGGGGTGCATTTCGTTCTTCTTCAATCTAATATTCTCAGCTTCCAGTTCAACGCGAAATAGAGGTTGAGGGCTACGCTCTCGTTTTCTGAGATTGTCAACGCTTTTAACCTTAAATCCTGCTTTTTGGAGGCGAGATTTTATTTCCACTGAATTAACATATGAGTCTATACCTTTGATAACTACCTGCAGGCCTTTGCTACTCTTCACCTGATAGGTACAAAAGTTCTTTTTGCAGCTTTCAAACTCCTTTACTGCTTTACGATAACAACTTTCATCTATAAATTGAATTTTAGTTTCATCAATGTTACCACGCTTTATAGCAATTACATAGAATGAGTTTTCCCTTGAAACTGAAATAAACTTATTTATTAATTCATTCTAATTTTGCGTAGTTATTTGTCAATTAGAACGACGTGTTTTTTTAAGCTCGCAATATACGTAAAATAAATCAAAATTTAGTGAGTGACTAACAAACAAACAATATTAAAACCTGTTTTTACGCAACAACAAAGTTGTTGTATTTCGTTTTTTTTTTTTTTTTACAACGGCATTATTGTTTGAATAATAAGAGAAAATAAAAGTACAGTGCGAGAGCTCATTTATGAGTCACTCAAATTTAAATTTAAATATTTCTGGGAAAAGTGCAAACATAAGCAGTAGAAATGCTTATGTAATACTAAATGCAGATGAAAATAGTGAAAACACCAAAATAAATAAAAACAAAAAAACTGATGTGTTTTTAAATCCTGCGCCTATTTACCGCACACGTTCATGTTCACCGTTGTTGCTAAGTAGTGATAATAAAATAAATGTGAAATAATCGTCTTCTGAATACAGTACGACCAAAACCATAATGGACAGTGCCCAAAAACCCAAGACTCAAGTGGGAATGGATAGATACGTGACTGTAATGAAAAGAGGTCGAAGCCCTAAATATTCGCAGTTAGCACCAAAGTCGAAAGTATATAAAGAAAAGGACACTAATGGAATAAATTCCCAAAATCGTTTTGCAATATTAGATAGAGAAGCAAGTGAACCTAAAACGGCCCCCAAGTCGTTCAAACCACCTCCAATATATTTAAGGGAGAAAAATTCAGACCACTTAATAAAAAAGTTAATTTCCGTTATTGGGGAGAACTCATTTTTTGTAATAACTATCAAGCGAGGTAACATTGATGAGACAAAAATTCAATTTATTGACGAAAGCAGTTATCAGAAAGAGTAGCAAAGGTCTACAGGTAGTAATTAAAGGTGTAGACTCATATGTTAATCCAGCTGAAATCAGAGATGGCCTCCAAAAAACAGGATTTAAGGTAAAACATGTAGATAATCTCAGAAATAGAGAACGTGTGCCCCAACCACTTTTTCGAGTTGAACTTGAACCTGGAGATATGCGATTGAAGAAAAACGAAACGCATCCTATTTACAATCTGAAATACCTACTGCACCTAAAAATTACAGTGGAGGAGCCACATAAGCGATCAGGACCCGTCCAGTGCCTGAATTGCCAAGAGTATCTCCATACCAGGGCATACTGTAAGTTGCCACCGGTTTGCGTAGTGTGTGGTGAGCTACATTGTTCCGCTCAATGCGATAAACCTAAGAATGACTCTAATTTTAAAAAAATGTAGCAATTGCGGTGGAAACCACACTGCCAATTACAGAGGCTGTCCAGTTTTTTCTATGGTAAGGAAGTCAACCCAAAAATTAAATACTCCTGCTAAGCAGCCACAATATCGAGCTAATGTGCATTACCACCAGTTACATCAACCAAGAACCCAACATGTTTCATACGCGGATATGTTAAAATCCAACCATATTTCAGTGCACAAAGCGACACCGACAACTAATTCTACTCCAAATTTGCAATCGCATCCTAAAGAACAAACACCATCCGGAAATTTTAATCGTCTCGAATCAAGCATCGAGACATTAGTGCATTCGTTAACCAGTTTTATGAGCTCTATGAGCAGCATGATGCAAGAAATGGTACGCATGCAATCTACTATGTTGCAGGTAGTACTTAGCAAACCATGAAGTGTTTAAAAATATGTTTGTGGAACGCAAACGGCTTACGCCAACACAAAAATGAACTCGAGTACTTCCCTAAGAAGAAAGAAATTGATGTCATGCTGGTTGCAGAGACTCACTTAAAAACAAATAGCTTTTTTAAAATAAATAGCTTTATCTTATATGACACCAAAGACACCCGTGGCAGAGCATGTGGTGGTTCAGCAATACTAATAAAGGCTCGAATCAAACATTATTTACTGTGTGATTTTTGTGAAGATTAACTTTAAGCAACAAACATCTGCATTGAAGAATTTCTTCAAAACTTTGTTATTTCTTCGATTTATACACCTCCTAGGTTTCAAATATCAGAGAGTCAATACAGCGATTTCTTCAAATCACTAGGCCCCTGTTCATAGCATCAGGCGACTACAACGCTAAACATACATTTTGAGGATCACGCCCAATAACTCCAAAAGGTCGTGTTTTGTTTGACACAATTTCAAAAAATGAGTCTAAACGTGATATCGAGTGGACAACCCACCTATTGGCCTACTGATCAGCAAAAAATACCTGATTTTATTGATTTTGGCGTAACTAAAGGTATTTCAAAAGAAATGATTGAAGTTGAAGCGTCACTTGAATTATTCTCAGATCATTCACCCACTATTGTCTATATATGGAACCAGCAAAATATCATGTCACCAAGAACTAACGCAAGCATAAATTGGTTGAAATATAAAAAATATCTCAGTACTCATTGTTCGGAAAATATCCCGCTAAGAACTCCAGAAGACGTAGAGCAAACTCTTACTGATTTTGATCAAAACCTTAAATTAACTGCCCTACACGCAACAGTAACCCGACAACTAATAAGACATAATCAAATCTATTCTGTTGACGTCGAGAGGCTCTTGGCTGAGAAAAGAAAAATTTGCAGAGAGTGGCAATCGCACAGATCTCCTCAATTTAAAAGCAGACTTAAAGAATGCACGAAACGGCTAAGAGATTTACTAGAATCCCGAAGAGCAGCATCTCTGAAAAACTATTTAAAAGACCTTGACCCAACTCCTAAATCAGAAATTATTTATTATGGCGTGCGTGTAGAAACCTTAAAAGGCCAGTAGTACATAAGCCTCCCTTGCGAACTTCGTCTGGAGGCTGGGCAAATTATTTGTTGAACATTTGAAAAAGGTTTTTACTCCAAATGTATTGACTGATGCAGTTGATTTGCCAACTGTCGAAGCTAGTGCTGCAGTACCCTTAAGATTTCATTTTAGTGACATTGAAAGGGTAATAACAGATATAAACACCAAAAAAGCCCCTGGCTTTGATAAAACCAGTAACAAGATGTTATTTGAGTTGCCCCATACAGCTCGAAAAATTATTCTTTTTATTTTTAACGCCATTTTACGCCTTGAGTACCTTCCTTCACGTTGGAAGGTTTCGTTAATAACTATGATTCCTAAACCAGGAAAAAACACACAGGTTAGTTAACGTAATTAAGAAGACCCTTGAAGAAAAAAAATACTGCTCAGCGCTTTTTATCGACGTTTCCCAAGCATTCGATAAGGTATGGCACGATGGCCTAAAATATAAGTTAAAACTGGATTTGCCCGCAAACTTATATAAGTTGTTAGATAGTTATTTAACTAATCGGAAATTCATTGTTAAAGAAGGCAATTTTTTAAGCTCACCTGAGCCAATTGAAGCCGGAGTTCCCCAGGGTAGCAATATAGAAAAATCCAAAGGCGCCAAAACAAGATTCTGCGGATGCTCACAGTTGCTCCCTGGTACATAAAAAACTCGAACATCCACAAAGATCTAAACGTGCCATCAGTTAAATCAGAAATAGCGAAATATGCAGTTACATATTTACAGAAGCTTGAAACACATCCAAATCCGCTGGCCCGCAACATGCTAAATGAACGTGGTTACATTCGTCTAAGAAGGAGGGATATTTCTTCTCTCATCCGAACATTAGAGGGATGACCCGCAAATGATAGAAGCAACCGTGAAACATACATCTTTTTTTTGTCTAGCACTGGCTGGACATAACAAGTATATTTATTTTTATTTTAGGCTTAAGATATGAGTAATTATTGTTAGTTCAAAAATATATTTGAAGATTCAATAAATAAAATATGAAAAAAAAAATTCTAATTTTTCTCCCTTAAAAAATTGGTGGTGGTTTAAACGACTTGGGTGCCGTTTTTGGTTCACTCGTTGCGCTATCTTTTGGGAACTTATTCCGTTAGCCTCCTTATCTTTACGTACTTTGGACATTCGTGCAATCTGCGAAGATTTAGGGCTTCGACCTCTTTTCAATACAGTTATGTATCTGTCCATTCCCACTTGCGTCTTAGGTTTTTCTACACTATCCATATTAGTTTTGATAACACTATGTTCAGAAGGCGACTTGTTTGTAGTTATTTTATTATCATCGCTTAGCAAAAGCGATGATCAAGATTGGGTATAACTGGCGTAGCACTAATACACAAATTATTTTTAGTTTTTTTGTTTTTATTTAATTCAATATTGTTCGCATTTTTGTTGCTTAAATTAAAGAGGCTCATTAGCCTTTTTTGTTTTTGTTTTATTTTTAAAGTAGCAATTCAATATGCCGTTGTAAAAAATAAAGAAAAAAAAGATTTTACAAACAACTTTGTTGTTGTATTAAAACAGGTTTGTTTTTTTGTTTTTATTTGAAATTATTCACACAATGTATGTTTTGTTTTTTGTTAATACGAGCTTAAAAAAATCGCGTCGCACTTATCAACGCCAAAAACAGAACTCAGAAAAAAATGAATCAATTTTTGCAAGTCATATTGGATAAGTAAATTCCAGGCGTTGAAGTTATCATAAAAGATGTTTTGTATACTCCTCACTTAAGAGATAATTTAATATCGGTGCGTAAACATACAAGTTCTGGTATTTCCGGTAATTTGAATGAATTAAAATTAAACCGTGTAACAAGATCTGCTTTATACTGTAATAAATATGAGGTTAATTTTTGGCTTAAGCGTCTAGGACATACTGGTGTAGCTGAATTCAAACGGCTTAAGAAATTAGGTTTAATAAATCGTGACCTTAAAAAAAATCAGCTTAGTTTTTGTGATATATGCGTGGAATTCAAGATTAGTCGCACACCTTTTAATGCTAAGAGGCCTAGAGCTACTAGAGTTATTCAAAGAATACACTCTGACGTGGAATGGTTCAAACTATTTTGTAACTTTTATAGACGATTTCACACATTTCTCTATGATTTTCTGTATCAAAAAGAAATCGGATGTTTTTATTTTGAAAATTCAAGAATATGTGGCTTAGGTAAGTGAATGTTTCCTGAATCAAAAATTTTATTACTCACGATTGATCAAGGAAAAGAATATCTCTCATCCAAACAACTAAATTGGAACAAACAAAGGGGGATTCAAGTCGAGACTACCGTCGCTTATACCTCACAACAAAATGGGGTTTCATAAAGATTCAATAGAAAAATTCGTGATTAGATGTCATAATAAAGCCATTATAAAAGATGTAGTTCCAGCTGAATTATAGTATCGTGATAAAATAAATCTTCAAAAGATAAGAACGTTTAGATTATAATCCTATTCTTGGGTGCCTGATGTCAAAAGAAAGAATTTTTATCCGAAAGGAAAGAAAATGGTTATGAGTGGGTATGCTCCCAATGGTTTTTGTTTATGGTACATGGAAGACAAATAAGTAGTTTTTGCTCGTGATGTCAAGTTTAAAGAGACTATTTACCCTTTCAAGTTCGTTTTAAAAGCAACAAAAACGCAAAGTAAAATTGTTCCGATCAGCCACAAGCAAGAGGGGGATGAAAATGAATTTATTGTGCCTGATTTTAATCAAGATAAACATGTTTCTATTCCCGTGTCTAACTTAACAAACGACGACAATGAATTTCTTACTGAGAATAGAAGTAATCCTTTGCTTGTTTCTGATGCTTCGGATGTAGATAATGTGCAAGAAGATTTACCTTCGGAAAACGAATTACGAAGACGTGGAAAAATAATAACTGGTTGTAATGGGGAAGTTTAAAATAGTGTACCTCAAACATACCTAACATACAAACATACATATAAGACATTTTTAACAGAGAAGATACAATACACTGGCAAAACGCAATTGATGATGAATTAAATTCCATGAAAATATACCACGTTTAGGATAAAGTCAAATCTTCATCTGACATCAATAAGCAAAGTCAAAATGGGTGTTTCGAATAAAAGATCATAATAGAAATTTAACAATATATAAAACCAATCTTGATTGTCAAAGGTTCTCTTCAAAATTGTGGTAAAGACTACTTCGATACATATGCACAGTTAGAATAGTGCTAGCTGTCGGTCTCCATCATGGTTATAAACTGGATGTTAAAATAGGGTACGTATTTGTTCACCATGAATAGCACTTTTTTGTTCATTCTTTTATCAGTTTGCATGAATGAAAGTATGTTTTGCGTTTGTTTTTTCAATGCACGCACAAAAATAAGTTTCACACACACTTTATTCATCTTCATGGATGCTTGCTTTTCAAACTGACCACAACTCTTTGTTCATGAAGTAATTTTTTTCACCGTCCATGAAAGAAGAAAATTTTTTTTCAAATATTTTGCACCAGCATTTTCATGAAGCTTCTTTTTTCTTCATCATACATTAAATATTGAACATGATTTCTTCGTTTGTACGAAGTGTCAGACGAACATGAAGAAAGTAAAAAATTGGTTCATTCATTTTATTTCAAAGCAATAGTAAATGTTCCATTGAAAAGGATTATAAAATGTATGTTCTTACCTACATAAATACATGTGCGTAAGATACAGTATGCAAAATCCGTATTCGTACACCTTCAATTTTTGCAAGAACAACTACCATGTAATAAAACTTAAGTCATTTTTGGAATAATTTCAAGCAAAAGGATTTATTTAACAAAACAAACAAAAAAGTTTAATTCAATATTTTGTCTGAATTCGCTATTTTTAAAATAAAGTTTTGTAAGTTAATTTATTTTTTAAACAAAATTTACCATATTCAGGAAATAGTACATTTTCTAAGGGTGTACGAATACGGATTTTGCATTCTGTATATATAATTGTAAATATTTAGGATGTGTAATGGAAATGTGCATTAATCTCTTATTTATAACTGTAAAAACATGAGAGCAGGTCAATTGTATTTGCATATGCTAGGAAAATGATAATATTTTAATTTAGAAAGTGTTAAATAGTGTCAATAATAAGATCTGTTCCAAGTGCATAACAAAACAGTTCGGACACTTGAGAGTAAAAACAAAATTAATCTCTAAATGTGACAAAGTTATCCAAAGTTGCTGGAACACAAAAAGCCAAAATTGAACATCTTAAAATACTAATGCTGCTTACTTTCTCAAATTAATTTTATTTCAGTGATTTTAGACCCTTAAATTCATAATATTTTAAAAGCAAATCATTTGCATTATTGGCAACAGCTGCAAAAAGTGAATGAAAATAAACTAAAAAAACTAAAATCCCGTTATTATTTATATTTTTTTGCAAAATGGAAACCCAAGTAACTATTGCACGTTCTTCTGAAACTTTATTTAAAAACCTTCCGTTTTGCTTTTTGAATTTTAAATGTAAACAAAATAAGCTGATAATTTAATTCTAGTCCGAACTTACCCAAAGAAAAAGTTCGTACAAATTTGTACAGGAAATTAAAATTTTTACTCTCTCATTTTCTCTCAAAATTGAACAAAAATTGTTATCTGGAACGCGTTTGGACTAATTCCGACTGTTTTGTTATGCACCTGGAACAGAGCTATAGTTATTTATACAAAGCTGAATAAAGTGTCATTAAATTAAAATAATTATTTGCGTGTTTAGTTTTAAAAGATCCCATTGTTGAATAAATAAAACGTCACAATATTTTTAAGTCGCGCATCTGTTGTATATTTTGGTTATTTTGTGAAATACATACTTAGGTAATTATGTGATTACATTATTTTTTAAGAATACTAAGACTTGAGTGTGGCTATAAAATTCTGTTATTGTTAGTTTCTTCTTAGTTTAGTTGCATTTTTCTTTTATAGGTGCTACTCTATAAAAGTAAGAGTCTTTCAATTGGTGTGGAATACTTTTAAAGCAAAAACGAGCAAAATATAGTCAGAACACCCATGACGTGGCGGGCACAGCTAGTATTTAATATATGGTTAAGAAAAAAAGCCCAACTATAATATACATAAGCTGCCTTAAGCCAACTTAAGAAACTGTGCCATTACATGTAAATCATATGTGGCAAACAATAATGTACTTAACAAAACTTTTCGTTAAGTTTCGTCAAATTTGATTTTCTTAAGCAAAGTACAAAACCTTACCCACATTTCGTACGGAAACAGCTGTTTGTGCTTTATGTTATACATATGTATGTATCGACATTCATAAAAAATTGCAATGGAGAAAGAAAGCGAAAATATAATCTCAAAATATAATAGGTCTGTTACAGGTGCATAACAAAACAGTCCGAACTTGCACAAATTAGTCCAAAAGTGTTCCAGATAACAATTTTTGTGCAATTTTGAGAGAAAATGAGAGGGTAAAACTTTTCATTTCCTGTGAAAAGTTGTAAGAACTTTTTCTTTGGGAAAGTTCGGACTAGAATTAAATTGTCAGCTGTTTTTGTTTACATTTAAAAATAAAAAAAAAAAATGGAAGAAAGTTTTTATTCAAAATTTATTTAAAAGCAAAATGGAAGATATTCAAATAAAGTTCCAGAAGAACGTGTAAAAGTAACTTGGCTTTACAATAGCAATAGTAACTTGGCTTTCCATTTCCAAAAATTATAAATAATAACTGACTTACTTTTTTCAGTTTATTTTCATTCAGTTTTTACAGCTGTTGCCAATGTTGTAGGGTTGGGTTTATTAGCTCTTTAAAGTGAGCGCTCTTTTCAGCTCAGCGCATTAAAACGAACTAGCTCGTTCATTTAGTTCAATAGCTCACTTAGTAAGCTAAAAGCAAATGATTCGCTCAGTTGATCTGTTTCGCTCAATTGTATTTAGATCATAAGATTTTAGTGTTAATTCATGTATATAGTTGTATAAATTATGGATTATCTATTTCGCTGTAGTTGTAAAAAACCATAACTTAGTTTAATAAGACTTGAATAATATATTTAAAATAAAACCTAGTATAAATTTTTGGTATAAAAATTTTTAATTTGTAATTTTTTTATAGTATGTATGTAAGTATGTAGTAAAAAAATATAAAATTAAAAAGTAAATAATATCAACACTAAGGGCCTTATTCATAAAAGATTTTTTTGATTTATAAAAATTATATAAAACAAATTTCCATACAAAATTAGTTTATTAAACCTTTTATAAACTGAAAATATTTTTATGAATTTGAGCCTAATAAACTAAAATATAAAAACAAAGATATATAAGTAGAAAAAAACAGGCGAGCAGCTCGTCTAAAAAATTTGTGTAGGAATTACTCAAAAAATTTAGTGCTTTTCATACAAATTTAATACAGAAACCGCACATAATTATTATAAAAAAACTTCAGAGTTTATATACATACATGTATCAACTCAAAATGAATTTGACTTGGTCAGTATGATAGACATAAACAAAAGCTGAATGTCATAAAACAAAAATTTGAACATTGAACTACAAAAAGCGCTCAGTAACTGAGCTAAAAGAGCTCAGTACAAAAAGCGTTTCATCTAGTTCAAAAGAGCGAATAGTTCAATTGAACTAGATAACTGAGCTAAAAGAGCTCAGTACAAAGAGCGTTTCATCTAGTTCAATTGAGCGAATAGTTCAATTGAACTAGTTCAAGACATATTTAACAAGGTGACTGCACAAGGCGGAGCTAATATTAAAGAGAAATTTTTTCAATTTTTTTTTATATGTAGTTTGACATTAATCAAGTTTTTTAAGAGAGAATAATATCTTTTTTACTGTCAAAATTCATATAAAAAAATTGAAAAAATTTTTTGCTGAAATTTCCTCTCCCTTACGCTATCACCTTGTTAAATATGCCTTGAATTAGTTCGTTCGCGAACTACACAACTCTACAATGTTGCAAATGATTTGTTTTTAAAATATTATCCATTTAAGCGTCTTAAATCACTAAAATAAAATTAATTTTAGAAAGTAAGCAGCATTAGTATTTCAAGATGTTAAATTGTGGCTTTTGTGTTCCAGTAACTTTGGACAACTTTTCGCAATTTTTTATTTATTGTATCTTCAATATAATTGAACTATCAATAATTACTCATATCTTAAATCTAAAAATATATTTGTTAAGTCCAACCAATGCTGGACAAAAAAATGTATGTTTCACGGTTACTGTAATTTGCGGGTTATCCCTCTGATGTACGGATGAGAGAAGCAGTGTCCCTCCTTCTTAGTCTAATGTAACCAGGTTCATTTAGTATGTTACGGGCCAGTGGATTCGGATGAGTTTCAAGCTTCTTTAAATACCTTATGGCAAGTTTCGCTATTTCCGACTTAACTGATAGCACGTTTAGATATTTATGAATGTTCGAGGTTATGTGAGTACATTTTTGGTCATTAACTTTTATTCTCCATTTCATCAACCAATATACTAAATTGGATATGTGGTATTGTAAATATCGTGTGCTACTTCGGGTTTTTCGTGAATGCTCAAAAAAGCTGTGTCGTCAGCAAATGTCGATGTGTGAACTCGATTACTAGTTGGCATGGTTGAAGTATACAATTAGTATAAAAAGGGCCCCAATATACTACCTTGGGGAACTCCGGCTTCGATTGGCTGGGGTGAGCTCAAAAACTCTCCTTCTTTCACAATAAACTCTCGTTCGGTTAAATAACTATCTAGTAGCTATATAAGTTTACGGGCAAATTCAGTTTTAGCTTATATATTAGGCCTTCATGCCATACCATATCGAATGCTTGAGAAACATCTATAAAAAGCGCAGAGCAGTATTTTCTCTCTTCAAAAGTCTTTTTAACAACTAACCTAACCTGTGAGTTTGTTCGATCGTACTATGTTTTTTCCTGAAGCCGAATTGATGCTTAGAATAGGGTTAAGCTTTGTTATTTACATCCTCTAAATCAGTTTTGGCATATTTGATAAAATGCTTATAGGTCTGTATGATTAAATTTTTGTGTGGTCTTTTCCTGGTTTAGGAATCATGGTAACAAAGGACACCTTCCACTCTGTAGGGCAGTACTCTAGACGTAAAATGGCATTAAAAATAAAAAGAACGATTCTGCGAGCTATGCGGGACAACTCAAATACCATTTTGTTACTGGTTTTATCAATGCCAAGGGCTTTTTGGTGTTTAAATCCGTTATTGCCTTTTTAATATCACCAAATTCAAATCTTATCGGTACTGCAGCCTCGACAATTGGCAACTCAACTATATCAGTCGATATATTTGGGGTAAAAACCCTTTTCAAATGTACAGTAAATAAATTGCCTTTTTCGGTGTCACTCCTTGCCCAGCCTCCAGATGTAGTTCGCAAGGGAGGCTTACGTAAGACTGGCCTTTTAAGATTTCTACAAGCACGCCATAATGAATAATCTGATTGAGGAGTTGCGTCTAGGTCTCCAGGGATGCTACTTTTCGGGATTCCAGCATGTCTCTTAGCCGGTTCGTGAATTCTTTAAGTCTGCTTTTGAGTTGAGGAGATCTCTGTGATTGCCATTCTCTACGAATTTTTCTTTTTTCAGCCAAGAGCCGTTCGATATCTGCAGAATAAATTTGATTGAATCTAGCTAGTTGTCGGGTTATTGTTGAATGTTGGGCAGCTGATTTGAGGTTTTGGTTAAAGTCAATAAGACTTCGCTCTACGTCTTCAGGTGTTCTTAGCGGTATGTTTTCCGAACAATGAGTACTAAAATACTTTCTATATTTCAACCAATTAATGCTTGTGCTAGTCGTTGGTGATATGATGTTTTGTTTGTCCCATATATAGACGATAGTGGGTGAATGATCTGAGGATAATTCAAGAGACGCTTCAGCTTTAATCATATCCCTCGGAATACCCTTAATAACGCCAAAATCAATAACATCAGGTATTTTTTGTCGATCAGTAGGCCAATAGGTGAGTTGTCCACTCGATATCACATTCAGACGCATTTTTGAAATTGTGTCAAACAAAACACGACCCTTTGGAGTTATTAGGCGTGATCCCCATAACGTATGTTTAGCGTTGTAGTCGCCTGATGCTATGAAACAGGGACCTAGAGATTTGTAAAAGTCGCTATACTGACTTTCCGATATTTGAAATCTAGGAGTTGAATAAATCGAAGAAATAACTAAGCTTTGATGAAATTCTTCAAGACAGATATTTGTTGCTTGAAGGTAATCCTCACAAAAATCACGCAGTAAATAATGTTTGATTCGGGCCTTAATAAGTATTGCCGACCCTCCACATGCTCTTCCACGGGGGTCCTTAGTGTCATATAAAATATAGCCATTGATTTTAAAAAAGCTATTTGTTGTTAAATGTATCTCAGAAATCAGCATGACATCAATTTGTTGATTATTAAGAAAGTGCTCGAGTTCATTTTTGTGTTGGCGTAAGCCGTTTGCGTTCCAGAAACATATTTTTAAACAGTTCATGGTTTGTTTAGTACCGCCTGCAACATCATAGATTGCATGCGTACTATTTCTTGCATCATGCTGTTCATAGAGTCATAAAACTGTTTAACGAATGCACCAATGTCTCGATGCTTGCTTCGTGACGATTATAGTTACCAGATGGTGTTTGTTCTTTAGGTTCTGGATGCAAATTTGGAGTAGAATTAGTTGTCGGTGTCGCTTTATGTACTGAAGTATGATTAGTTTTTACCATATCTGCGTGTGAAACATGTTGTGTTGTTGGTTGGGCTAACTGAGGATAATGAGAATTTGCTCGATATTGTGGGTGCTTAGCAGGAGTATTTAATTTTTGAGTGGTTTTCCTTACCATGGAAGAGACTGGACAGCCTCTGTAGTTAGCAGTGTGGTTTCCACCGCAATTGCTACATTTTTTAACTTTCGAGTCATCCCTTGCTTTGCGCATTGGGCGGAACAATGTAGCTCGCCACGTACAACGCAAACCGGAGGCAACTTACAGTAAGCCCTAGTATGACCATATTCTTGACAATTTAGATACTGGACAGGTCCTGGTCTCTTATTCGGCTCCTCTACGGTGCAACAGTTCTTTTGAACCTTTAAACTCGTTTACTGGTTTACGATAACTGTTTTCATCAATAAATTGTATTTTTGTTTCATCAATGTTGCCACGCTTGATGGGACTAACATAAAATGAGTTCTCACCAATAACTGAGATTAACTTCTTTATTAAGTCGCTCGAGTTTTTCTCCCTTAAATAGATTGGAGGTGGTTTGAACGACCTGGGTGCCGTTTTAGGTTCAATTATTTCGCTATCTAAGATAGCAAAGCGATTGTGGGAACTTATTCCGTTAGAGTTCTTATCTTTATGAACTTTAGACATTGGTGCAAGCTGTGAAGATTTAGGGCTTCGACCCCTTTTCAATACAGTTATGTCCATTACCACTTGCGTCTTAGGTTTTTCCACACTATCCATATTAGTTTTGGTAACACTGTGTTCAGAAGGCGACTTGTTTGTAGTTATTTTATTGTCATCGCTTAGCAAAAGCGATGAACAAGATTGGGCACGTATAACTTGCGTATCATTAATACACAAATTATTTTCAGTTTTTTATTTTTAGTTAAATCAAAGTTCTCAACATTTTTGTTACCTAAATTAAAGAGGCTCCTATTGTTTTTTTTTTAAAGTAGCAATACAATAATGCCGTTGTAAAAGAAGAATGAAAAAAGAAAATCACAGACAACTTTGTTGTTGTATTAAAACAAGTTTGTTTTTTGATTTTGGTTGAATTTATTCACACAATTTGTTTTTGTTTTTTTGTTAATGGCGAGATTAAATAAAATCGCGACCGCACTTATCAACGCACAAACTAAAACTTCAGAGAGTAATTTTGTTTTTACTCTCAATAGTCCGGACTGTTTTGTTATGCACCTAATATGTTTAAAAAAGGAAGTTTCTATAAGAAAAAAGGAGGTTGTATTATAATCTTGTTTCAAAAGAAAGAGCATTTTATTGTTGCATTTTTTTAGTCCTTTTGCCTCGAATTATACAAGTAGCAAAAATGTGTAATTTTTCTTACGAAATTTTCTTAGTAGTAGTATAAATAATTATTAATTTGTATATGAATGGTATATAAAATATGTTTATTCTTTGTTAACAAATTTCATTTATTCAGAAAGATATTAATTGTTTGTAATTGTTTGTAATTTTTTGACATAAGTTTAAGCCAGCTTATTCACATTATAGTTGGGCTCAAAGAAGCTTCACGAATACTTCATGAAGAATAGTGGTGAACAATTTTTGAAACAAATGTTTGCTTCTTTCATGGACGGTGAAAAAGAAAGAAGCTGAACAAAAACTACTTCATGAACAAAGTGTTGTGACCAGATTGAAAAGCAAACATCCATGAAGATGAAAAATGTGTGTGAAACTTATTTGTGTGTAGTGAAAAAAAATTTTTCGTGGGCATTCAAGTAAACAAAAAGGAAATCAACAGTTTCTTCATGAATATTAAAAATGAAGAAAGAGAGAAACATGTACTTTGGTTAAAACGGAAATAAAATCGATAGCATAAAGAAGTTGAAAGCTAATCTGGAAAGAAAATTTGAAATGTCAGATTGTGGTGCTTTAAAGTTCTTTTTAGGGATGAAAGTAAAATTTGAATATGGAACTTTAAGTACATATATTAAAAGAGACAAGCATAACTAAAATTTTAAATAAATTTGGAATGGCGAATGCAATTCAGTTAAGACTCAATTACATATCAAGCCTATCGCGAACTATTAGGGAGCTTGATGTACCTTATGTTATGTTGAACACCAGACATATGCTCCCAAATTGGATATCTAGGTAGATTTCAACAAAATCCAACCGAAATACATTGGCAACATCTAAAAAGAGTTGTAAGATATATTAAAGGAACTTCTTCTATGAAATTAAAACTTTTAAATAACAATAACGAACCAGTGATTGGATATGTAGACGCAGATTGGGCATCAGATTTATTAGATCGAAAATCAGTGAGGGGTTATATATTTAAAGTTTATATCTGCACAATTTATTGGTGCAGCAAGAAGCAACAAACTGTAGCTACTTCGTCGTCTGAATACGTAGCTCTTAGTATAGCAACCACTGAGGCTTTTGGATAAGGGGTATAATGCAAGATCTCAAAGAAATAGATGAAAATTAAAATTTATAAAGATAACAGAGGTTGCAAAGGCATGGCTGGCTAAAAATTGAGGGACTACTTTATTTGAGACAATATTGCAATTGAAGTAATCAAGCTTGAACCAATATCTGCAGACACTTTTACAAAAGCGTTAGATATAAATCGTTTTATTAAACTGTTATTAAGTGAGCTTGGGCTAACGGATTTGGAGAAGGTATTGAAAAAAGTTTTCAATAGTATTAGCTTTTATTTTTTTTTTTTTTTTTTTGTTTTTCATTATATTATTATTATTATTATTATTTATTGAGACTTCAAAATAAAATTATGACAGAGATTTTAGTAATACATAATTTTGGAAACTTAAAATTGTAAAGTATTGTTTTAATTATAGTAAGAATGAAAAAGTGCAACATGCATAAACAATTAAAAGTAGTAAATTACAATTATTTGTGATTAAATTATAACAAGAAAAAAACAGTGTTTGCTCCCGACACTTTCATTTAAAGATACATGTTATATGTATCTATTTAAAATAAACTTAAAACTAATCTTATAACTAGACCTTAAAACTAAAAATAAAATATGTTACCCTCTGTGAATGCCGGGAGTAACTCTCTGATAAAAATGCTGTCCAGAAATATTCTCCGGTTGCTCCCGCAAAATACCAATTGCGGACAGATAATTTGTATTTGACCAATTAAATTCAATTTCACTTGATAATAAATCTTGTATTACATCGCCTTCAAAATAAGTCAACTTATCAATAAAACGTTTCATTATATTAAGTGCATATTCAGAGATTGGTGATACTGAAGCTTTATCATAGATAAAATTATTTGAAAATCTTTTCAAACGAGTTTTATAATTTCTTCCTATACATTTTCGTAAAATATGTCTTTCAAATATTTCCAATTTTTTCATAAAAGTAGGCGATATAGAAAACCAAACTGGAAAAGCATATAACAACAATGGTCTAATACTGACTTTGTATATGAGCAATTTGGTTTTAGATGATAAAGATTTATTGTTGAACAACTTTGAAAAAGCTCCTTTAATTTTATTAGCTTTTTCCAGAGTAAATGCAACGTGCTTATTGAACTTTAACAGCTTGGTGAAATTTACTCCAAGGTATTTAAAATTATCTTTAAACAAAATTTCATCTCTATTTAAAAATAGTTGTAAACTTTTGCTTTCTGGAACAACTTTATAATTACATTTTCCTGATGAATTTCGTAAGCACATTGCATGACTTTTTGAAACATTTATTTTAATACCCCAAAACGAATAGAAATCATTAACGTGATTAAGATGTGCAGAAACACGTTGCAGTGCAACTAATGGTGATTCATCATGAGCATATAAAAGAGAATCATCTGCATAAAGGATTCCCAAAGAATTATTAAAAATGTGTGGGAAATCCGAAATAAATATATTGTATAAATGTGGTGCCAAAATTGAACCTTGTGGAACTCCACATGTAATAGTACCTTGTTGTGAAATAGATTTATCAATTTCAATGCAAAAACTTCTATCATCAAAGAAACTTTTAAAAAGCTTTACTATATTTGCTCTAAAACCTATAGAAATCATTTTGTACAATATACCATTATGATACGCTCTGTCAAAAGCTTTTTCAATATCAAGTGAAATTGCAACCGTGCACTGACGTTTCCTAAGATGTTGTACTACGTCGTTATGAAATTTTAATAGCGCGTGAGTAGTAGAGTTTCCTTTTTTAAAACCGAACTGATATTGAGAAATATATGGCTCAGCCAAACCTAAATCCATTTTAGTACGAATAATTTTTTCAAATAGTTTTCCCAAATTAGATAAAAGAGAAATCGGTCTTAAGTTTTCGATATCATAATTATTTTTCTGTTTTGGAATAGGTATGATTTTTGCACTTTTCCAATCTTTAGGAAAATGGCAATTATTTAAACAATTGTTAAAAATTATTGTTAAATATTTAAAAGCATTTTTTGGAAATTTCTTAATTAAATAATTTGAGATGTTATCTAAACCACACGATTTTTTGTTATTTATTAATTTGGATAGCTCTACAACAGCACTAAGAGAAGTAAAAATTGAATTGTCTTGAACATTCAACGAAGATAAACTGTTATCAAAAGTTACAATACTATTTGGGACTTGTGAGCAAATATCATTAATTGTTCGCTCAATAGTCGCTGTGTCTCTATTTAAAGAAAAATTTTGGTATATAGAGGAGAAGTGATCTTTTAAAATATGTAATTTTTGACATGTATCCTTAAAAATTGCACCATTAACAGATATATCTTTAACAAATGATTTGTTTTTCTTTCCTACAATATTAAAAATTTCTTTAAAAGCAAATGGGCCCGGTCTAATTTTTTTAAGTTTTTCAGAAAAAATTTCTGCCTGCTCCATTTCTATTCTTTCCTTAATAATAATTTTAATTAATTCTATTTGTTTTGAGATAAGCAAATAATCTTGGTGTTTTCTATTAAGAGTTTGACAATATATTCTCTTTAGATCTTTCTGCCAATTATATTTTATTTTTATAAGTTTTGCCACAGTTTCCGATAAAATAAACTTTCGCTCTGATTTTTTTAAATTTCTAGAATGGATTTTAGTTATAAAATTCACTGTAGTAACAAATTCATCAATAAAATAATCGATTTCGCCATTTGATAAATTTCTGTTATCGGGTGGAAAGTGGTTTAGCAAGGTGGAACTTACATCAAATTTAAACGAATTCCAATCAGTATTCTTAAATGAAACACAATATTCAGGAATGTTTAACAAAAAATTAAAATCAGTAAATTTAATTTGTAATTTCAGTGGAATGTGATCTGAGAATGTTGGAAGTGTGTATGTGCTATAATTTCCAACATCAGAACTAAAAAAATCATTACTTATTATAAAATGATCTAGGTGAGAAGAACCTCCTGGAAAAGTGGGATAAGAATCGCAAATCCTTGTAAGTGAAAATGATTCATTTTGAAGCCAGTTCAATAAGACTTCACCATTGAAATTGTTTATTGAATCTCCCCAAGATATATTTTTTGAGTTAAAATCACCACCTATGATCAAACTATCATAATTTCTTGAAAAATTTAGTATTGTTGAAAGACCCGAACTAATAATATGACGACCACAGTTGCTTGGAATATATATAGACCCACAAAGAATCTTTTTCAAACTACCATTAATAGAAATATCAACTTCAACAAAAACATTTTGAAACTTTAAATTTAATATATCTACCTTTGAATACGAAATAGATTTTCTTACTGCCAAACCGACTCCTAATACGCTATCATCTTTTAAAACTATAAAGTTATCTAAAGAAATGTGCACATTTTTTGATACATGTAATTCTTGCAAAAACGCTATATCAATATCAAATTGATTCAATAATTTGCTAAGTTCAATTTTCCTGCTTATATTTACAAGAGATCCTACGTTATAAGTCAACAAATTCATACATCTACGGACCATATACATTTTGAACATCTTTCATTATACTCAAGCATTCCTTTTTAGCTTGATCCACTGACATATTTTTAAAATTTTTTAAAAAATACTTGATTCTATTTTCTAATGAAATAGGTTCAGGTTCACAAAATAATTTAGCAATTTCCAAAAATTCTTTAACAATATCAGGTTTTTTATGAAGACCTTGTGGAGAAGGTTCCTTAAAACCTTTTAACACATTAGCAAAAGTTCCATTCGCGATACCTATATTTTGTGCAATCAATGCCTTTTCCACATTGGCAGCAGCTACGTTTTTTCGAAATTTTCTTTCTTTCATAGATTTTTCCCTTAATAACAAAAACTGTTTATAAGTCGGGCAACCTTTATAATTGGATGTGTGTCCTTTTTTGTTACAATTAACACAAAACGCAGAAGTTTCGTTATCAAAAATAAAAGAACATTCACCCGGTGGATGCTTTTTATCACATTTCATGCAAGCAAATGGGCGACTACAGTTTTTTGAAAAATGTCCCCAATGTTGACATCTCCAACATTGTGGTATTTTTGTGTTTTTCTTCGGACGTTCCCACGAGATAACTTGATTTAAGATATATCTTATACCTAAAATCTCCTTAATGTTTCTATTCGGTTTAAGCGTAATTAGAAATAAACCTGTATCAATACCTTTTTTTTTCGAAAACTCAGTTGAAAATTTGGTAACTGAATCAATAGTATCAGGGACAATTTTATCAATGTGTAGTTTTATTTCATTTTCATCGGATTTGTAGTATAGACCCCTGCATACTATACTCTGACGTTTAAACTCCTTTGGAGTGTAAGTATATGAAGCAATTTCTTTTTCTTTTAATAACTGCATCATTTCAGAGTGAACTGATGCATCTTTTAGATATAGTTTACTTTTAAATTTGGTTTGGTTTTGTATTTTGAATTCAATGTTTTTTGAACCGAGTTGGTCAATAAGAGATTTAACGTTCACACCTTGGAGAAATATTGGTGGACAAAAAGCATTTTCAGATTTGATATTTTTTCCTAAATTGCCGTCTTTTTTATTATAATTATTATTTAAACTAGATTTATTATTTTTTAATTGTTCCTGCTCTAAATTTAAATCTCCTAGTATTGAAAATCTATTAGAACGATTAACAGAATCTTTATAATTACCGTTCCGAACTTTAAGATTAGTTAGATCAATTTTTACTTCACCTTCGAAAGACCGCTTCTGACGTTTGCCATTGATATTTTGAAATTTATCTAGAAATTCTTCTTGGAAATCCTGGAGATGAATAATTTGTTCAATATTGGGTTCCTTTGAAACAATGCACTCTTGAATCGTTTCACAAGAATTTGAGCTTGATTCCATCATATCATATATGAAAAAAGTTTTCAATAGTATTAGCTTTTATTTTTTTTATTTTTCATTATATTGAATATTTTATCTTTCCGTAAAAAAATATTTGTAACAAATAAACGTTTCATAATTTTCTTCTTTATTTCTAAATATCGCAAACTTTAGGGAGCTTGCAATGTTGAAGACCAGAAATATGCTATAAAATTGGATATATGTATATACAGTGGATCAATAAAGTTTAGGCACAACATCTGCATAACTTGATAAAATTATTTTCATGCTATTTTCAAGATTGATAGATTTATTGACCATTTAACACGAAAAATAATTCATATTTTATTATTTCTAATATACAATGGCTTTTTAACTAAAAAATAAGGTAAGTCTATGTAAAAAAAGTTTAGGCACACATGTGAAAATTTTCAGAATATTTGGGGTTTTTGCATGTCTAGTATTTGGTTGAACCTCCTTTAGCTTGGATAATTACTTCTAAACGTCTACTCATACTTCTTACTAGGTTAGATGTTTCATCAGGAGTAATTTTTTCCCATTCTAAGCGAAGTGCCGCTTTAAGTGATTCTTTGGATGTAATGTGATGTTTCCGTTTTTTTTTTCTCTAGTAAGTGCCAAATATGCTCTATAGGATTCGTGTCTGGCGATTTCGGAGGGGTTTTTAACTGTTTGCAGTGGTATATAAGCCATTCCTGCACAAGATATGAAGAATGTTTTGGGTCATTATCTTGTTGGAACAAGAATTTTCCATTTAAGCCCAGCTTCGCAACACTTGGAGATAAGTTTTCTTTTAAAATAATTAAATAAGAGTGATTGTTCATTTTGTCGTCTATAAAGACGAGATTTCCCACTCCAGATGCCGCCATACATCCTCAAACCATAACATTGCCACCACCGTGCTTCACAGTCTTAATAATATTATTTTCTTAAAGCTCTTTGTTTGCTTTTCGCCAATTTTTTTGTGGACCATCTGAACCAAAAATGTTAAAGTTCGATTCATCACTAAATATCACACTGTTCCAGAAGGCTTCAGGCTGATTAATGTGGGGTTTTGCGAACTCTAACCGCTTTTTCTTGTTTATGTCTGAAACACAAGGTTTGCGACGGGGAACTCTTCCATGATATCCAGCTCTGTGCAGCGTATTTCTTATTGTTTGTGGATTAAGGTCTCCACCAAAACTTTTCTTCATTTCCCGACACAATTCTACAGCTAAAATCTTTGGATTTTGAGCCACTACAGCAACAATGATACGCTCCGGACGAGATGTAAATTTTTTTGGACGTCCACTTCTACTCTCACGCTCTAATTTGTTGGTTTTTTCATAATGTTTTATGATGTTTCTTACACTGGTATAGGGCCTTTGTAAAATCACACTAATTTCGCGATAGGATTTTCCCTGTGCATGAAGATTTATTATAATTTTACGGACATCTACGGAAATTTCTGAACGATTGCTCATTTTGCTGTTTTCGTCACGAATTAAATACCAAGAATATTTTTTACATTTAAAACTCTCTTGACTTGAAATAAAAAAGTGAAAATTTACCGTTATACAAGGGATTAAAGGGCATTAATGCAGTAAGTGCCTAAACTTTTTTTTAGATAGACATAGCTTGTTTTTTAGTTTTTAAAGCGTTGTATATTAGAAACAATAAGATATAAATTATTTTTTGTTCTAAATGGTCAATATAAATCTCAATCTTTAAAACGATATCAAAATTATTTTATTAAGTAAACCAGATCCAAAGTTATTAACAGTTATTAAGTTATTAAGATGTGCCTAAACTTTATTGATCCACTGTATATAGTTATATAGTTAGGAAATGTGTCGAAATAAACTGACATTATCAATTTATAAATTTGGACGAAGAATCTATTGCAAAATTATTAGATGAGGTAATATATGATTCTAATAGCATTGTCATGTCGCCGTGGAAGACCCTGAACCGGTGTTTTTCCTCCATTCTTCAGCCTTATGATAATTGGCTTTAAGGTGTCTCACCTTCCATTTTAAAATATCCCAAGTGGCATCTACATACATATGTATACACACGTTTTTGGTAGTAAATTTTTGCAGTTGGTTTCTAAATCATACAATAATGTAGAAAATTGTAAATGTTTAAAACTCACTCAAATTCCTGGCTAGTCCGTATTTTTATGTCTTCATCTGACCATCTTTTATTTGCTTTATCTCTTGGTCTTTTTTTCCCCGTTGAAGACTCATTATTACCTTTTCGAAGACTCATTATTAGCAATTTGTTTTTATTTTATTTATAGTTTCTAATTATATTTTCTGACCACAAACAATTTTATTTGATATTTTTTATTTTCTTGACATACGTTCATACTTATAAATGTCAATAAATTTGTTTTTAATTTTATTTGAAATAAGTTAATATGCACTACTATTTGCTCAAGGTTTTTTTAATGCAAACGAAGCAAATTTCAAGTATGTATATTTTGTTCTTGTGTTGATAAAAAGATGCATTTTTGCACACGTTTGCATAGTTTGCAGTACCCATTGTGAAAACCCCTAATATTAAGAATATATTTATGTATATAGAGTAACATATTTTTATACCCTTCACCACAGGTGGAAAGGGTATATATAAGTTTGTCATTCCGTGTGTAATTTCTACAATATTAATTTCCGACCCCATAAAGTATATATATTCTGGATCCTTATACATAGAGAAGTTGATTAAGCGATTTCCGTCTGTCCGTCTGTCCGTCTGTCCGTGTTAGTGTGGTAATGTCATTTGCCAAGGCACCAGAAGAGATACAAAAAATTTAAGCACACCAATCTGTCAGGCATAGTTTCGAAAATTTTGGTATTGCAATTCAGCAACATCGGATCATTCCTTTGGAGGCTACGGGCTAAAAACCACGCCCACCTTTATTTTTTCACGTTTTTTCAGGCTTTTTTTTAAATTTATTTCAGCTTTAATGATTCTGTTTTGCCTTTTTTTCTCAAATAAATATTAGACTGCGACAGGTAGATCGCAAGAAGTGCATACAGATCTCGGGGGATCATTAACCCCCTGCGAGGGGCGATTTTTGTTTGTTTTTAGATTGGTAGGGTTTTTCTGCTTTGATTTGTATTAGTGACCTTAATAGAAAGCAATACACATAGAGGTAGCCAATGGACCCACAGGGTACCCACTGATAAATAGGAGCAGTTAGAAGGACCACCCATGTGTCAATATGAGGAATTATTTTTTGTAAGGATTTTTTTTTTTTACTTTAGTCTGACCATTTTAACTCAATATAGACTGCAGAAAGGTCCTAAATTTAACAAAAAAAAATTTCAATAAAATTTAAAAAAAAATTTTAAAAAATTTCCAAAAAAAATTTTTACAAAAAAAATTAAAAAACATTTTCAAAAATATATTTTACAGAAAAATATTAAAATTTTTTTTTTTAAATTTTCCAAAAAAATTTCGAATAAAATTTTACAAAAAATTTTTAAAAAATTATTTTTACAAAAAATTTTTACACACAATTTTCGAAATATTAAAACAAAAATTTCAATATTTCTTTGAAAATGAAAATCATGACTGTAACCTAACATATAATTAATATTAAGATTATACATATGTATGTATGTGTGTATATAGAGTAACATAATTTTATACTCTTCACCACAGGTGGAAAGGGTATATATAAGTTTGTCATTCCGTGCGTAATTTCTACAATATTCATTTCCGACCCCATAAAGTATATATATTCTGGATCCTTATACATAGAGAAGTTGATTAAGCGATGTCCGTCTGTCCGTCTATCCGTCTGTCCGTCTGTCCGTCTGTCCGTCTGTACGTCCGTCCGTCTGGCCGTGTTAGTGTGGTAATGTCATTTGCCAAGGCACCAGAAGAGATACAAAAAATTTAAGCACACCAATCTGTCAGGCATAGTTTCGAAAATTTTGGTATTGCAATTCAGCAACATCGGATCATTCCTTTGGAGGCTACGGGCCAAAAACCACGCCCACCTATATTTTTTCACGTTTTTTCAGGCTTTTTTTTTAATTTATTTCAGCTTTAATGATTCTGTTTTGCCTTTTTTTCTCAAATAAATATTAGACTGCGACAGGTAGATCGCAAGAAGTGCATACAGATCTCGGGGGATCATTAACCCCCTGCGAGGGGCGATTTTTGTTTGTTTTTAGATTGGTAGGGTTTTTCTGCTTTGATTTGTATTAGTGACCTTAATAGAAAGCAATACACATAGAGGTAGCCAATGGACCCACAGGGTACCCACTGATAAATAGGAGCAGTTAGAAGGACCACCCATGTGTCAATATGAGGAATTATTTTTTTTGTAAGGATTTTTTTTGCTTTAGTCTGACCATTTTAACTCAATATAGACTGCAGAAAGGTCCTAAATTTAACAAAAAAAAATTTCAATAAAATTTAAAAAAAAAAAAATTTTAAAAATTTCAAAAAAAAAATTTTTACAAAAAAAATTACAAAACATTTTCAAAAATATGTTTTACAGAAAAATATTAAAAAAATTTTTTTTTTTAAATTTTCCAAAAAATTTTCGAATAAAATTTTACAAAAAATTTTTAAAAAATTATTTTTACAAAAAATTTTTACACACAATTTTCGAAATATTAAAACAAAAATTTCAATATTTCTTTGAAAATGAAAATCATGACTGTAACATAACATATAATTAATATTAAGATTATACATATGTATGTATGTGTGTATATAGAGTAACATATTTTTATACCCTTCACCACAGGTGGAAAGGGTATATATAAGTTTGTCATTCCGTGTGTAATTTCTACAATATTCATTTCCGACCCCATAAAGTATATATATTCTGGATCCTTATACATAGAGAAGTTGATTAAGCGATGTCCGTCTGTCCGCGTATCGGTCTGTCCGTCTGTCCGTCCGTCCGTCTGTCCGTGTTAGTGTGGTAATGTCATTTGCCAAGGCACCAGAAGAGACGCAAAAAATTTAAGCACACCAATCTGTCAGGCATAGTTACGAAAATTTTGATATTGCAATTCAGCAACATCGGATCATTCCTTTGGAGGCTGCGGGCCAAAAACCACGCCCACCTATATTTTTTCACGTTTTTTCAGGTTTTTTTTAAATTTATTTCAGCTTTAATGATTCTGTTTTGCCTTTTTTTCTCAAATAAATATTAGACTGCGACAGGTAGATCGCAAGGAGTGCATACAGATCTCGGGGGATCATTAACCCCCTGCGAGGGGCGATTTTTGTTTGTTTTTAGATTGGTAGGGTTTATCTGCCTTGATTTGTATTAGTGACCTTAATAGAAAGCAATACACATAGAGGTAGCCAATGGATCCACAGGGTACCCACTGATAAATAGGAGCAATTAAAAGGACACCCCATGTGTCAATATGAGGAAATTTTTTTTTTGTAAGGATTTTTTTTTGCTTTAGTCTGACCATTCTAACTCAATATAGATTGGAGAAAGGTCCAAAATTTAACAAAAAAATTTCCTTCAAATTTAAAAAAAAAATTTTTTTAAAAAATTTTAAATTTTTTTTTTTAAATATTTACAAAAAAATTTACAAATGAAACGTTGTGGCTGTCGTCAACTTAGGCTAATTTCTATTTTATTCAACAAAAGAAAATGTCACAAAATTGTAAATTGCAAATTCATATATAAACAAAAAGTTTTGGAGGAAATATTTACAATTTTTTGAAAAAGTTATTTAATTTTATAAAATCAAAATAAGTATTTCTACAACAATGTCAGAGTTTACGATGTAGCTGTCGGCTTCAATATCATTAAGTAGCTGACAACACGGCGACAATTGTAGCAAACAGAATTTGTCTTCTATTTCTCTAACTCATGAATAATGATTTTTTCTCATACGACTTTGTTTAAGTAAAGAGTCAACAATATGGATAATGCTGTACATGTCTGTATAAATAAAATCACCGTGGTGAAGGGTATAGAAGATTCGGCACGGCCGAATATAGCACTTTTACTTGTTTTTAAATGATTTTGATTTTTAAATAGATGGTATCTCTGTTTTAAAACCTAGGTGCATTAAACACATAGGATACCGACTACAAACTGCTACATGGCTATACGACCACCGATGTGGCTGTCGTCAACTTAGGCTAATTTCTATTTTATTCAACAAAAGAAAATGTCACAAAATTGTAAATTACAAATTCATATACAAACAAAAAGTTTTGGAGGAAATATTTATAAGTTTTTGAAAAAGTTATTTAATTTTATAAAAGCAAAATAAGTATTAATACAACAATGTCAGAGTTTACGATGTAGCGCCGGCTTCAATATCATTAAGTAGCTGACAACACGGCGACAATTGTAGCAAACAGAATTTCTTTTCATTTGTCTTCTATTTCTTTAACTCATGAATAATGATTTTTTCTTATACGACTTTATTTAAGTAAAGAGTCAACAATATGGATAATGCTGTACATGTCTGTATAAATAAAATCACCGTGGTGAAGGGTATAGAAGATTCGGCACGGCCGAATATAGCACTTTTACTTGTTTTAAATGCTTTTGATTTTTAAATAGATGAGATCTCTGTTTTAAAAATTAGATGCATTTCACACATAATTAACATCAGGATACCGACTACAAACTGTCAAAAATAAAATACACACGTTTAAGGTAAACGATTATTTTAAAGCCACACGGCTACACGACCACCGTTGTGGCTGTCGTAAACTTAGGCTAATTTCTATTTTATTTAACAAAAGAAAATGTCATAAAATTGCAAATTACAAATTCATATACAAACAAAAAGTCAACAATGTGGATAATGCTGTACATGTCTGTATAAATAAAATCACCGTGGTGAAGGGTATAGAAGATTCGGCACGGCCGAATATAGCACTTTTACTTGTTTTTATATTAATGTCATCATTTAAAGTTTTATGGTTTTTATTAATGAAAATACACTTTGATTTGGAAAAGCCTTGCTATCATCCAAAAGTACTAAAAATGAGACTATGCTCTTGTTTGTTACGTTTCCTGATTAATATTTTAATTTTTGTGTTGAACCGGGGTTATGGTTCATATCACCGCGTTACACACATTCTGTCCTTTGAACCAAATACACCTTTTCGGAAAGGGGAGAAAAAATAAAAATACACGTGTATCGGCGATTTGCATGTACACGTCAGAATTTTTTTATGTATAAAGTATAAAGCTCGTTGTGTCCGTCTCTCCGCCTGTGTGTATCGGCGATTTTCATGTACACGTCAAAATTTTTTTTTATGTATAAAGTATAAAGCTCGTAGTGTCCGTCTGTCCGCCTGTGTAAAAGACTTTGGATCGATTTTGAACTCTTTTTCCGTGATTTTTGCAGGCAGACTCGTGGAAATGTCTGTATCACGTCAAATTTTTAAAAAAAATATATTTTTTATCAATTCACATATTTTCCAGATCTTTTTTTAATTTTTTCAGCATAACTTGAAGGGGCTCCAAATTTTTAAACTACTAAAGCGTTTCAAAAAAAAAAAAAGTGTTTTTCGACCCATCCTACTCCATATATTTGTAGTTTATTAAAAGTAACTTTCTAACACTAAATCGTTTATGACTGTTACAATACTGTTACGAAAGAAGAACTTATTCATTATAAGCTCTGAACAACAATACTCTCGAACAACAACAACAACATTAATGGCTTATTTTCTTACAATGATGGAAGAAAGAAACGCCTCATACAAAAATTCGCATTTACGCATACACACACACACAGATTAAATAAACACTCTTCTGTTAAATACACAGCCACATACATAAATACAAGCATAAACAAATAAACAGCCACACACACAGGTATAAAGAAATAAATAGCCGCAAACACAGGTATAAAGAAATAACCAATCACACAAACAGAAAACAAGAGCAATAACAATCGAACCTGCCAGATATGTCTGGAATAGAACATTCTGGTGCTTTTAAAGCACCTATATAAGTGAATCGTGCTGGCGAAGTAGTATGGCAGTATTAATTTAAAAGTCAAAGAGTTAAGTTGTCGAATTTTAAGAGTGTTAACAGTTTGCTGTATTTTTGAACAGTGGTGTTAAATAAATAAAGTGATTTACAGTAAAAGTAATAACAGAGTGTATTTATTTTGCAATTAAAAGAACCCAACGTAAAGTAAAAACGTAACAATTGGTGACAGAAGTGAAATTGTAAAATAAAACAGAAAAAAAAAAAATGAAATTTGAAGAACTTAAAGTGGAGCAGCTGAAAAAGGAGTTGAGTAAGCTGGATTTGCCAACAGCAGGTAACAAAACAGAACTGCAGAAGAGGCTCATAGATGAATTCAAGCGTCGTGGCATGGACATTGGCGCATATGAGTTTGATGAAAAAGAGATGACAGAGGTATGCAGCCGTGAAACAACAACAGCAAGTAGCATGGACTTCAATACGATGTTTGCCGCTATGATGGAGAAACTGGGAGAAAACTCTAGAATGCTCCTAGAAAATGTACAAGAAGCTTCTAGAGCAAACAGCGAGAAACTGTTAGCTGAAGTAAGAGGTGAAGTACAAGAAGCTTCTAGAGCAAACAGCGAAAAACTGTTAGCTGAAGTACAAGAAGTTTCTAGAGCAAACAGCGAAAAACTGTTAGCTGAAGTAAGAGGTGAAGTACAGGAAGCTTCTAGGGCTAACAGTGAGAAACTAGAAAAAGTTAACGAGAAGCTACAGGAAATTTCTAAAACCGTCAATAAACGTGCTGACACCTTAGAAACAAAAGTCTGCAAGTTCGATGAACAAATCTCTGCCGTTGAAGTGCAACTGTCTGGTTTAAACAGAAAAGTGAATCTTCTAGAAACTAGTGGCGTCGAAGTACAGGTGAAGGATGTCGATGTAAAGCTGCAGGAGCTTGAAAACAAAATTATGAGCCTGGAAATAAGAGAAGGTCCAGTACGAGTAGTGACGGAAAACACAAATAGGATAAAAGCTCCTAGTTTCGATGGCACCGTACCCTACAACGTCTTCAAATTTCAGTTCGAGACAGTGGCCAGTAAAAATCTATGGAGCAATGAAGAAAAAGCGATTGAGCTAATTATGACACTTAAAGGATCTGCAGCAGAAGTCCTCGAAAGCCTACCAACTAGCTGCAGACATAGTGGTGGCGTTACAGCGCAAATATGGTGGCGATCATAAAAAGGAGCTGTATAGAATGGAGCTACGTGGCAGGGTGCAGAGAGCAAATGAGACGCTTCAGGATATCGCCATGGAGATAGAGCGCTTGGTGCAGCTAATATACCCTGGGGCAAACCATCCACTTCTAAAACAGTTCAAAGTGGAGGCATTTGTTAATGGTACTCGTGACCCAGATATTAAGCACGCAGTTTGCGCTAAGCAAAACACATCCTTTGCTGAAACCATTGCTTACGCTCTGGCTCAAGAAACAGCAAAAGTCATTTCGAGGCCGCAGTCATACAAAGTGCGAAAAGTTGAAATTGCTGCTGAAGAAACAACAATGGACGACATAAGGCAAGTACTTGAGTCGGTAAAGAAAGTCTTAGATGAAAGACAAGGTAAGACAAACGCTAAGTGCTTTAATTGAGGCAAAGTCGGCCATTTTCAACGAAACTGTAAGGCAGCAAGAAAACGAGCCAGATCTGTTTCGCCGCCAAGAAACAATAAATGTGCGACTCATGGAACATCTCGAGAGTCGTTAAACTAAAGAGAGCTAGCACTACGGGGCATGAGCTAGCTCCCACAACCGAGGGCCCCACAATCTCTATATCTGTGATGCAGCAGCAAAACAGCAATCTTACTGCAAGCGGGTATATCAACGGAGGAAAGCGTATTCTGACAATAGACACAGGAGCGTCGCAGTCTATAATAAGGCCCGATTTAGTAAAGGGAAAAGTGGAACAAATAAATAATGTAAGTCTGCGCACCGCTACCGGAGAATTTGCTACTGTCTATGGTAAGGCCAAAGTCAGATTAACTATAGCCAACATGAGTGTGGACCATGTGTTCATTGTTGCCGATATCGTGGACGAAGTTATTATTGGCGCAGATTTTATGATCATGCATGGAGTCGATCTGCGCATGGGGCAACAAATAATGATCTGGCGAAACGTCGAAATACCCCTTGATATTGGATATTTGAGTAAATCTGCAGTAAGGAAGTTGGTTGCTGTAGTATCCCAGAAATTACCACCTCAGGCAGAAACTGTGATATGGGCACGTATGGAGGAAGATTGTGAGGACAACCGGTTGTGGGTGGTAGAACCATCAGGAATTAAGAGTGAGACAATAACAGCAAAAGCCCTCGTGAAAACCTCTAAGAATGGAAAAATTCCTGTGAGAGTGTTAAATCTATCCAACAGTGAAAAAGTAATTGGTAAAAACTCTCAGATAGCTCAATGTACACCAGCAGAGGCCAGAATTAATTGCGAGAAAGACTTGGAGCCTGAAAAACTGTCAACTAAAGAGCGCGAAATACTAGCAGAACACGTGGGGAAATGGGTAGCAGAGCTGGAGCCACCTGACAGAAACAAAGCCAAGCAGCTGCTACGAAAGTACGCCTCTGTCTTCGCCCTAAAAGATAAAAGCCAAGGTAGAACGGCAAGAGTGAAGCATTAAATAAATACTGGCGAAGCGAGGCCCATAAAACAAGCTCCCAGGAGCATTCCCCTAGCCAAGCGGAGCGAAGTAAAGCAGCTAGTCAACGAAATGGAGCGAGACGGAATCATCGAACCATCTTCGAGTCCCTGGAGCTCGCCGGTAGTTTTAGTAAAGAAGAAAGATGGCAGCAGTAGATTCTGCGTTGACTACAGAAAGCTCAACGATGTTACCAAAAAGGACAGTTATCCGCTACGAAGAATCGATGACACCTTGGACACGCTAGCAGGAGCCAAGTGGTTTTCTACGCTAGATTTACAGAGCGGTTACTGGCAAGTCGAGATAGCAGACAAAGATAAAGAAAAAACTGCTTTTAGTGCTCTCGATGGTTTATGGCAGTATAATGTTATGCCATTTGGTCTCTGCAACGCTCCAGCCACCTTCGAGCGTTTAATGGAACGAGTGTTAAAGGGACTCAATTGGAAGTCATGCCTGGTGTATCTGGATGACATAATTGTCATGGGAAAGACCTTCGATGAACACCTAAGGAATATGGAAGAAGTCTTCAGGCGTATATCAGCGGCTGGACTGAAGCTCAGTGTTAAGAAATGTGCATTGTTTCAGAAGGAAGTCAAATACTTGGGGCATCGTGTAACAGCAGAGGGCATATCAACCGATGAAGATAAAATACGGGCAGTAAAGGCCTGGCCTCGTCCTCAAAATCTTCACGAGTTACGAAGTTTCTTGGGATTCTGCACATACTACAGACGATTTGTGCCAAATTTTGCTAGTGTTGCTGCGAGCCTACATGAGCTAACCAAAAAGTCGCGACCTTACCAGTGGAGTGAAGCAGCCGAGGAAGCATTCCAGAAGCTCAAGGGATTATTGTGTGTGGCACCTATCCTGGCATATCCAGTAGCTGGGCAAAAATTCATGATAGACACTGATGCGAGCGGATATGGAATAGGAGGCGTGCTGTCGCAAGTGGTAGATGGGACAGAAAAGGTTATAGGCTACTACAGCAGAGTACTTTCGAAGCCTGAAGGAAACTATTGCGTAACGCGACGAGAGCTTCTAGCAGCATTGGAGTGCATAAAACACTACCACAAGTATTTGTATGGCCAACATTTTACGTTGAGGACAGATCATGCCGCACTCAGGTGGTTGCTGCAATTCAAGAGCCCTGAAGGACAGCTTGCACGCTGGATAGAGCGACTTCAGAGCTATGACTTTAGTATTGAGCACAGAAAAGGAGGCAAGCATAACAACGCAGACGCCCTTTCTAGGCGGCCATGTGATCTGGGGTGCAAGCATTGCACAAAGGCAGAGAGAAAAGAATTCGTTATTGATGTTCGGCTTACACATATAGAATCTAGTGAAGACTGTCCGACAGCACAAAGAAACGATCCCATATTGGCAAAAGTTATAGCGGCTAAAGAGGAAGACAGAAGACCGACGCGAAGTGAGATCTCACCAGAAAGTCCACTGGCGAAGGCATATTGGGCCCACTGGAACAGTCTAAGGTTGAAGGATGGCTGCTTATGTCGCACTTGGAAAAGCACAGACGGCAAAACTGTGATAGACTTAATCGTCGTGCCATCCTCCAAGATCAAAGAGGTCGTGAAACAATTCCACAATGGTCCTAGCGGAGGTCACCTTGGTGTAACGAAGACGCTGGAAAAGATAAAACAACGGTTCTATTGGGTCGGCTGTCAACAAGCCGTAGCAGAGTGGATAGCCAATTGCCAGGAGTGCATTGCAGCAAAGGGTCCAGTACGAAGGAGTCGGGGGCAGCTTCAGCAGTACAATTCAGGTGCTCCCTTTGAACGTATAGCGATGGACGTAGCAGGTCCCTTCCCTGCTAGCAATGCTGGAAACCGATACGTTTAAGTGGTCATGGACTATTTTAGCAAATGGCCGGAAGTATATGCCATTCCCAATCAAGAAGCCAGAACGATTGTAGACGCTTTTATAAGCAACTGGGTGTGTCGCTATGGTGTTCCCTTACTACTACACTCCGACCAAGGCCGAAATTTTGAATCCGTTATATTCAAAGAGATGTGCGAGGTATACGGAATAAGAAAGACCAGAACGACACCGTTACATCCGCAATCTGATGGTATGGTCGAACAATTCAATCGAACCCTGGAAGAATACCTGAGAAAAGTGGTCAGCGCACATCAGAGGGACTGGGATGAGCATATACCCAAATTTTTGTTGGCATATAGATCAGCTGTTCACGATTCAACCTCACGAACACCAGCGAAAATAGTCTTTGGATCTGAGCTAAAGTTGCCTGCAGATTTAAAGTTTGGTGTTAAGCCAACATCGGCAGAAGGAGACGGCGAAAACTCTAGTCAGGCACAAAGGGACCTTCAGGAGATTCACGAATTCGTGCGGAGTCGGATAAAATTAACCAGTGATAAAATTAAAGCCAGATATGATCGAGCTGCCAACTCTGAGGGATTTAACGAGGGACAACTGGTTCTACTTTTTAACCCACAACGGAAGAAAGGATTATCACCCAAACTACAAACTTATTGGGATGGACCTTATAAAGTAATAAAGCGGCTAAACGACGTAGTTTACAGAATACAGAAATTTCAGAGCCCAAGATCAAAAATGAAAGTTGCGCACTTGGAGCGGCTAGCCAACTATGGAAAAGGTACATCTGTGTCTGTTCGGGACGAACAGGTTTGAGAAGGGGGTAGTGTTACGAAAGAAGAACTTATTCATTATAAGCTCTGAACAACAATACTCTCGAACAACAACAACATTAATGGCTTATTTTCTTACAATGATGGAAGAAAGAAACGCCTCATACAAAAATTCGCATTTACGCATACACACACACACAGATTAAATAAACACTCTTCTGTTAAATACACAGCCACATACATAAATACAAGCATAAACAAATAAACAGCTACACACACACAGGTATAAAGAAATAAATAGCCACAAACACAGGTATAAAGAAATAACCAATCACACAAACAGAAAACAAGAGCAATAACAATCGAACCTGCCAGATATGTCTGGAATAGAACATTCTGGTGCTTTTAAAGCACCTATATAAGTGAATCGTGCTGGCGAAGTAGTATGGCAGTATTAATTTAAAAGTCAAAGAGTTAAGTTGTCGAATTTTAAGAGTGTTAACAGTTTGCTGTATTTTTGGACAGTGGTGTTAAATAAATAAAGTGATTTACAGTAAAAGTAATAACAGAGTGTATTTATTTTGCAATTAAAAGAACCCAACGTAAAGTAAAAACGTAACAATACTAACAACTGGTATGACAGATGAAACATTGAATTGCATAATTGTTTTAAGTATTGTTGTGCGAAAACGTATTTCTATATATTTCATCTGAGAATAAATGCAGTGCCCGACTCGAAATAACTTTTGTTACGTTTGTGGCTTATTCGCACCAAGCAAAAATTTAAAAAATATTACGAAAACAGTGGCTAATTCGTTTCAGAAAATATTTAATACTGCTTATGTTCCTTACTTGTGGGATACTCCGTAAGTCGTGTGCGACTATTGCTATAGAAATTTATGCAAGTTTACTGATGGAAGGTCAACAATAAAGTACGCTGTACCAACAATTTGGCTACCAAATTTGGCGGAGCATTGCAATGAATTGTGCTACTTTTGCGTAAGTTTTACTCAAACTAAAGGGTACCAGTACTTTCGCCGCAACAAAATTCGCTAATGTATAATCGGTTATTCCAGCTGTTCTGTACTCACCAGAAGAACGTATAGCGGCTTCAGTAAAGATTTTTGATGATGTTCCCGAAATAAGCGATGGAGAACCAACAGTAGTACTAACACTGCTATCAACATTTCTTGCACCGAAAGCGAGATGCGAGAGTCCAGAAGTATCGGAATTTGTACCAACACCCAGTGAACTTGGGACTGCAGTGCCGCATTTAGTAACGCCCGACTTTTACGAGACGGAAATTTGTCGAGGAGAACAGCGGAACTCTTTGCATCACGCTTTAAGCAGTTGAATATAATGGCGGCTGATTCAAAAAAACAGCTGCTCGTGGTCGAGGTAGCACTATTTCATATGACGAATTTTTAAATTGCACGAAGATCGGGAAAAAAATTTGGCTGATTGTTATGATATTGATTCGATGTTTGCAAAAATTGGTTACCCTTATATTTCAGAGGAGTGGCGACTTTTCATCGATGCACCGGTCAACAGCCTTAAAGTCGTGCTGCTTCATATCGTTAACAAACATCCATCTGTCCCGATGGCATATGCCACAAACCTCAAAGAAACGTACGAAGGCGTTGAATTAATATTACAGCTGATAAAGTACCAAGACCA
The DNA here is from genome assembly GCA_949628195.1 of Phasia obesa. Classification (NCBI taxonomy): domain Eukaryota; kingdom Metazoa; phylum Arthropoda; class Insecta; order Diptera; family Tachinidae; genus Phasia; species Phasia obesa. The sequence goes on from OX451219.1 coordinate 68,750,212, forward strand.
TAATCGGAAAATATGCTGCGATCTGAAAGTGGTCGGATTACTCATAGGTATTAAGCGTGATTTCCAATCTACCAGTGCTTTTTGTGTACATGGGAAGGTTGCAAAATAGATCAGCAATACACTGAATTTAAGTGGAAGCCGCGGCGAACATGCTACAAAGTAGGCGTAGAAAGTATAGAGAATCTACCATTAGTGCAGCCATCTCAAATCATTTTGCCACCACTACACATTAAGCTCGGTCTCGTTTCAATGTGTATGGAAAGGCACAGTTGCCGTAATTGAGGAGGTGCCAATTATAAAAATATTGTCGCAGAAATGATTTCGGCATATGGGGAAATGGGCATATTAATGTCACTAAAGATCCATTTCATTCACAATCAATTAGATTATTTCCCTGATGATTTAGGAGCTAGTAGCGATGGGCATGGTGAAAGGTTCCATCAGGATATTGCGGATATTGAAAAGCTCTGTAAAGGACAAGACATTACGCATATGCTTGGCTAATACTGTTGGTCTATTTGTCGCGATACTGACACAAATGCTTACAAACGCAAAAATAAAAGGCCTAAGTTTTTTTTAAAAGCATTGAAATTTTTAATGTAACAATTTTTAATTTTAATACAACAAAATTAATTCGTTTTCAACGAACTGAAACCGTTACAAAAAAATCGGTTATCGATTTTTTCAAAAAAAAAAATTCAGGAAAATCTTAAAATTGATCAAAAAAAATCAATTTTTTAAAAAATTTTACGTGATACAGACATTTCCACGAGTCTGCCTTCAAAAATTCAGCTCGATTGGATCACGGAAAAAGGGTTAAAAATCGATCCAAAATCTTTCACACTTTATACATAAAAAAAATTCTGACGTGTACAGGGAAATCGCCGATACATGTGTATTTTTATTTTTTCTCCCCTTTCCGAAAAGGTGTATTTGGTTTCTAGGACAGAACAAAAGCTCATTTTTGCGAAGCGGTGTATTTATACATTTTGTTTTTAATGGAACGCATACGTCAAGTAATGTATTAATATTATTTTGTAAAAAGCGCAACTGATCATTTATGTCGACAAGAGTATATATGTATGTATGTTTCTTTCGCCAGTGCTTTCTAAAAGTGGTTTTACACGACGTGTATTTGTCATATGACTTGTCACTTTTCCATGTGTAAATTCTAAACACGTCGTGTGAACCCTTTCAAACATAAAATGTGTATTTTCCATGTGTACAATACATATGACATTTTTCATTTGGAACGTGTTCTATTTTTATGTGACAAAGCTTCTGACATCCTGTAATGCCAACTTGATATTATGCTATTTTAGGTTTTTTGTGGTACCGAAAGCACTAAAACCGTGGCAAAAGCACAACGTTTCCATCATTGCATCAGCTGTGGTTGGCAATACAAAACTGTGTGGCAGAAAAATTATATATTATAGGTTATGTCAGATGTAATTACAAATGTACGTTTGAAAGCAAATTATAAACCGTATGTAAAATGCCTATTTTGACAAACACATGAAATTACATATGGGTTATCAAACTGACAAGTCATATGACAAACACACGTCGTGTAAAACCACTTTAAATGGAGATTCAAAAGCGTATAAATGGTCTTTCGTATTCCATATCAATTAACATCTGCACTGGCAACAACATTTTCAATAAATATTTCATGTACACAAGGTATATTTATCTTACTAGGTAGTGTCGTTTGCCAAGCAGATTTAGTAGTTCGACATGTCAAAAGTTGTATGTGTTTAGAAATTTTATAGTGTATAAGTGAAAAAGTAACAAAACACATACACGCCTTCTCAATTTTCTTCTATGTATGTTTTTTTGACATTTCGAACTACAAAGCAACAACAAAATACCATGTTGTTTTTGTATTGTTGTATTTGTTGTAGAGACGCCACTACCTAGTAAGATAAATGTACCCTACAAGAAATGAATGATTGAAACTAACACAATGAACAATGAAAACTCATACATACACAAAAAAAAATGAATGTGAGTAGCAGAGTTGAATTTTCTGTAAAATACAACTCTGCCACTGTAAATTGAGTCGTAAATTCTAAAATATATCCGCGTGTTTTTTAAATATTAAAATAAATATGAAAAGAAAATAAATGTAAAAAGTAGTTTGGTGCATAAAAAAGTTATTAAAAATATAGAATGTGTTAACATGGAGTCGCCAGCATTCTTTCCTTGAAGACCCTTGTTCCTGCGGAAGAGGTGGAGCTGAAATTAAGGACAGCAAATTTCACTCAAGCAATAGTAAATAATTCAAGTTTTTACTTTATTATGTAATGTGTGTCATGAATTATAAAGAGAAACTGTGTAATGTGTACATGATTATAAAGACAAATTGCAAAAAAGATAATACGGTTTTTTCAAAGAATTAAGGCCCCACGTTGGGCGCCATTCTGTAAAGTGTATGTAATGTACAGGTGTATATGACAAAAAAAATATTGAGTTTAAAAACTTTGATTGAACGCAATAAGTTCAACTTGTTGCCCTTTTGTGGCCAGATTGTTGTTGGTGCTGGTATGCTGGCTTTTAGCGCGGCTGAGTTCCCCGGATGGGGAGGTTCTTTACAACTTTCTGGTTCCTTTGACACATACAAAAAAAAAAAATCATACCAGACAGTAAAATCGACTAATAAAATAAAGAAAAGGGGCATCCACCATGAACGTTTCCTATCTTGCCTAATTTAAATTGAGAGTAACCCTTACACTGTACAATTTGCTGTAATTACCATCCTATGTCGTCCTCCACTGTTGACTGGTGTTGTGCCAACCTAGACGGCCCTCCCACTTGAAGTCTTGACGGACTTCACCTTGACAGACGCGCGCCATATTTTGCGAACTGTCCCTAACTTCACGTCCAACCACCAAACCTAGGTTACTTACCCACCTTTAGAAGTTTACGTTGCCATGTTATGTATATCAAAATATGTTATTTAGTTCACTGTAAATTTCTTAGAAGTTTATTTTATGAAAAATATATATATATTTTTTTTTAAATTTAAAGAATATCAAAGAAATTATATTGTAAAGCATATGTATATAATTACTAGTTATAATTTTAACGAATATAACTCACTAATAATAACTTATAACACTAATATAACTTATTTCGATTTCATATTTGTTTAATTTTTTTTATTTTTAGAACTAGGAATTAATTCACTTTGGTCGTAAATATTATCAATTAAGGTAGATGTTTAAGTACGCTATAATAGATATAATCTTATGAGTCTTATACACGGGTATAAAAGTAAACACTAACAGTAATACTTATTGTCCTGTATTAACCTAATTTCCTATATTTTAGGTTTTTCTTACATTTTGTTTAATTAATTATTAAATTTATTCTATTATTATTTAAATCTGAAATTCGTAGCTCTCCTCTAGCTAACTTAATGTTGGTTCACTTGAAGAAAATATATTAACATTCAAACTGTTTATTTGTAATGGGCTAGCGGCAACTCACCTACATATATGTATGTCTATCTAGGGTTTTTGTTTTACAGACATATGTTTATCCATACATACATATATCCAAGCATCATGTTCTTGAAATAATACACGCTTGGTACATTACTACCACTTTTACGAAAACGATAATTCACCGCTCCTACCCGTAAATTGGCCAACCTAATAGTAGGACGTGGTTTACTTTTTTAGCGCACTACCGCGCTTAACCGACTCTAAGCTCGCAAAACTTCTCGCTGGGATATATATAATTTTGACCACATGTATAATTGAAAGTATGTCCCCGTCGACATATATGTACGTACGTAGGACCCTAGGTATCGACAAAAGTAATTTTAGAAAAGATATTGGGAGTTTTTAGTTTAGGCAACGCCTGCCCTAATAAAATTGTCAGAAGTTTAATACACTTAAATTTTCGTATGCAGATTTTAAGATGTTATAAAAATACAAGTATGCTTATGAATGTATAAAAAAACTACAAATGTACACTAAACTACTTCTACTGTATAATAAACTTATCTTGAGGAGGGGAATTGGCCACTCCCAGCTGTCGCGACGTCTTCTCTAGTTCCAGGTGTTGGTTGAAGGTACTGATGTTTGTTGCCGGTGGTGGGATTGCGTTGGTTGATGTTGTTGATTCCCGATGCTAATGGTGGTCGCTGTGCATTCAAAACTGCTGTTGTTGCTGTTATTGCTGTATTGCTTACCGCTGTTGAGGGCGTAGATACTGCAGTCGATGAGGCTGCTGTTGCTTTTGTTGTTGGTGATGTTATGGCCGTTGTTATTGTTGTTGGTGCTGTTTCTATTGTTGTTGTTGTGGATGTTTCTATTGTTGTTTGTTACTCTGGCTGCATCTGTTGATACTGATGTGGCGGGAGGATTATCTAAAGTTGGGTCCTGATTCCGGTTGTTATGGTTGTTGTTGTTAAGGTTGTATTTATTATTGCTGTGATGTCACTGTTTATGTTATTGCCTTATTTGAACAGCCAAACGTTTTTGCTGAAAAATGAAGCCTGTCCAAAAGAATTAGCTTGCTTGCCTGGAGTTTGTTGTTGTGGCTGTTGTCTTGAACGACACTGTTGTTTGTGACTATTATGCTTTGGATTATCATTGATCATGTTAAGGTCGGTTGTGCCTATATGTTGTCGCCCTACGTAGTTTGACATATCAAATTTTCTTTGGCAAATATATTGGCTTTAGTGAATCTGAAAATGGTGGTCGTAATTAAGTTGATGTTGGTGCCAATGATGTTACTGCTGTCGCTGATGTTACATGTGCTTTGATTTGGTCGGGATCGTTTCTGACTTATTGCAGTAATGTGGGCCGGTGTTGTTTGATGACGAGTATTTAGCATGGTTTTCCTTTTAAACTCCTACTAATTGTTGGATTCTCGTTACTATTGCCAGTGTTTGTCTTGTCGATGGTTATGGTGCTCCTGGTAACTAAAACGATGTCTGTGTCTGGGATGCGTATTGTGCCATATGTGCTGAGAATATGCTGGTTAAAATTTTAAATTTTCCGAGTCTTCAGCGGCTCGTAGTGGTTTTTCCATGGCAGCTTTTTCTCCAAATTACCATGACATGCCAAACTTGACCAGTGAAACACTTTACTCTCTTCCACTTGTTTTCCTTTGCTAATAATTTTCAACCGGCTTTTAGTTTTATTATTTTATTTCTTTAATCTTACACTTATTTTCACAAATTTTCACTGAATTCTAGAATTGTATCCTAATTCTTTACACTTTACTAAAAAACCACATGTTTCAAACACTCCACATTACACTTGATCCAACTCACAGAACCGCCTCAGGCAATTAATAGAAGTTAACTCGTCGCGCCATTCGAACTTTCTCCCTTTTATTCACTCCGAACTGACGCCACTTTTCGTTTCTCCTTTCTTCTTTTTCTTACCAGAAATTTCGATTTCTTCAAAAATTAACATGCCACGACAGCCGATTTGTAGGGTAGCCAGACTTATTTGCAAATTATCTGCAGCTATGCATTCAATCGTAGTAAACATCAGACATAAGGCGTCTACACGTGACAATTATTTTATTCTTCACAGACCACATACATATTTGCATAAGCTAAAATCAAAGTCGGGGAATACTGCTGACATCCGCGCAATCTGTTCGGAAGACCTGCTGGAGAAGTACAATGAGGAAGGTAGATGAGAAAAATATGTGTCCGGGAAGCTGTTTAAGAAAAAAGTCTAAATACACCCTAAAATTTTGGAAGTTTAGGTAATTAAAAAAAAAAACTTAAAAATGTTTATACTAATAAATAAGACACCAATAACTTTATTTTGTTATAAAATAAAAAATTAATTCATAAGTATTGTTAACTTAATAATACCAAAAACATCAAAAATTCGTAGGAAAAGTCTAAATACACCAACAAAATAAAACAAATTATCAACGTTTTTTGATTTCAAAAACAAAGTGAAATTTTCTGTTATCGTTGGTCTGCCATGGGCATCAATTACTGTTTGAAGACGACAGGGCATTGAATTTACTAAATTCTCTGTTATGTCGGGTGTTATTTCGGCCCATGCATTAACAAGAGCAGTTTTAAGGGTTTCACGACTGCTTATGTCATATTTTCGGACCTTTTTTTCTAAAACTTCCCATATATGCTCTATAGGGTTTAGGTCAGGTGATTGTGGTGGAGAATTTAGTTGCCTTGGAGCATGATAGAGAAGCCAGTCTCGTACAACATGTGTGGTATGCTTTGGATCGTTGTCTTGTTGCAAAATCCTTTGATTGCCAAGGCCCAAGCTATCAACAGATGCCTTCAAATTTTGTTCCAATATGTTTTTATATTGATAGCGATCCATATTGCCTTCAACAAAAACTAACCGACCCACTCCAGATGATGCAATAGCCCCCCAAACCATAACACTGCCAACGCCGTGTTTAACAGTTGGTATAACATTTTTTGGATCAAGCGCAGTGTTGGGTTTTCTCCAAACCTTGGATCTTCCTTCATTTCCGAAAATGTTGTACTTACTTTCATCAGTAAACAATACGCGCTTCCAAAAGTCCACATCTTTGTTAAGATGTACTCGAGCAAATTCCAGGCAAAGCTCACGGTTTTTTCTGAAATTAGAGGCTTTTTCCGTGCTACTCTGCTTCTAAATCCATTACTGTGCAAAACGTTTATAACTGTTCTCGGTGTAACAGCAACATTGCAAGATTTCTCTAGGTGTTCCGCTAGTTTTGGGGCACTTAACTTTGGATCTTCTTGATTTCTTTTAGAATACTGCTGACATCGCGAAAGCTTCTTTCGTCAGTGCGTGGTTTATTTTCCGTACTATTGTTTGCTCCGTAATTTCGAGTTATTGTCTGCACGGTCGCACGACTAAGTTTTAATATTTTGGCAATTTCTCCGTAGGATTTTCCCTCCTTTCGCTGATTTATTACTATATTTCTAACGGAGATCGGTATCTCTTTTCTACCTTCCATTTTCAAGGTTAAAATTAAAAAATTGACGTTTTCACTTCAGTTTTTAAACTGAAAGAAGTATTTATAGTGCTTTTAAAATTAATTAAAATAGAAAATAACGGTTATTTTCTCCTTTGTTTTTAATTTTCAACTTACTGTGTGGAGTTACCACACTGTAGGTAGACTTTTTTCCTGTTGATTTTAAATGTTTTTGTCATTATTGCTTGTGTAAATAAAATTCGTAATTTTTTTCTTTTATAAATAAAATTATTTGGTAGTGCTTTAAATATTAGCATTAAAGTTTTTCTCATTATCTTTACAAGTTCATTAAAACTCCACAATTGAAGGGTGTATTTAGACTTTTTTCTTAGACTGTATGTGAGTTGATTATCATCCTCGGGGTATATACATACTTTGATCTACCTTAAAATATTTTATAATATATATTTTTTTCATATTTCAGATGTTTTACAGTAGCAGGGAGCGATTGAATTTCAAAAAAGCCTGTGAATGGCAGTAGAATGCAGTCATTATTGAGCGAATAAAAATATTTAAATATGTAAAATTATATATTAAATAAATATGTATAAACTAATTTTAAAATGTATTTTAATAAATATAAAAATATTGAATCTGTTTCTGCACAATTTTGCTTAGTCAGCTGTGGGGATTTATTTATCTAGTTTGAGTGGTCATCTTTGATTAATTTTTACAGCATATTGATTAGTAAAAAGCAGTAAAGTGAGCAGTACAGAGATATGCTCATTAGTCCAAAGAGTTAATAAGTTCGAGAGAGATGCAAAATCACACGTACACAAATGTTTGCCTCATTTTTGTACCATGCCCCTAATAATGTGATGGTAGCTCTGTTCTACGCAACGAGAAAAAATTTCTCATCAGTGATACTCAAATGATTGCTGAATTGACGGTCACTGTTTTTGTAGGGTATCTTGCATGTACACAAGGCGAATTTATATCAGGTGGTGTTGATAGCCCACCTGAATTTTGTTTGTTTACGTTTTTTGGAGGCAGGTTTTGTCAAAATTTGTTTATTTAGAAACAATATTGAAAACAAAAACAAAATTGAAACGAAAAAAAAATTATTTAAAAAAGGCGTTACATATGTATGTTGATTTTTTATTTTAAATTTTTACTACACACAACACAATAACACATATGTACAAAAATTTTCACAACATTTTAATAATTTAAAGGAGCTGAGGTCGGTCCAGATTCTTTTTTTCTGATTTTATTTTAATTGCTTTTTATTTTTTTAGTTCTCTTTTTTTATTCGTTTTTTCTTTTAGTAAAAATAAACAAAACACATTAAATTTGTTCTTTAATTAAAAATAGTTAATAAATTTATTTTTTGTTGTTTGCTAGCCATGCAGCTCTAGAAACATTGCACATAAGATTAATGAGACCTTAAATTATTATTGTGTAAAAAAAGAATTCAATGCAATATTGTTCATAAATGTTGGAAGTTTCTGCTTCGAAAGTATGCGAACACAGCTATTTTTTTTACATTTTGCTTTGATATTAATTAACCCTTTCAGACATTAAAGAGAAATAGTTGAGATAAAAATCTGAAAATTTCAGTGTAAGCTAATTTGAGGTTGCTGATTAAGAATCTATTGGACAAAGTTACTTGGTGGACATGGTTCTTACAAAAAAATTTTAAGTCAGAGTGTTATAAATGAAATAAATATAATAGACAATTTTATTTTGTGTGATAATTTACAAAGCAATTATTTCCGCGTTTTAAACAAAGATAAACGTCACATTTTTTGCAAATTATAAAAGTTTTTTTCGAACAACCGTCCATTTTGCAGCGGCCTGGATTTGGGTTTTCCAAAAATTCTGGTAAGTGGTTGTAATTATCATGTCGAACTTCTTCAGCTGGAGCGCTTTGATTTTGTTTCTTGCGTTTAAGTGCATTTTGCAAAAGCACACTTTCTGGTGAGGTTTCTGGAGGACAAGCAGAAGTTCGTGATGGTCTACCTTTACGAGGTATATTAATATCTTCATCTGATTTTTGCAATTTAATTAAAACATTTGCAACATCAGCACGAAAATTTAGGGAATCTAATATATTTTTATGTGGAACTCCATTTTCTTCGCACCCTTTTTTATACTCCATCCATGAAGCAGTGAGCGCCAAGTCAACAAAATGCATTATTACACGCACGGTCCATTTTGATGTACGAATGTTGATCCTATAGTACTGCATCATTTGATCTAAGAGGTCCACTCCACCCATATTATCATTGTATAAACGCACAACTTCGGGACGATTTACCTCTAAATATTTTGATGTCTTTTTGTCCCACCTCTTCGCCGTATCTGTTGATCCAACTCCCACAAAGTTTGAAGCTAAGTTTACTATTTTTTTGTCAAACCACCTAAAAATTTAATAAATAAGATTTATAAACTTATTTAGAGATAAACATCTGATTTGGTTTTAAAATCTACCTTGTAAATATAACTTTTCCGTTCTCACTATAACATTCCGAAGCCAAACCTCTTCCACGCTTACTCAGAACTTTTTGATCCGGCAAAGGTGGATTGCTAAATCGATTGCTTCGAACAGTTCCTGCTGCGTAAATGCCTCTATCCAGCAGAATTTCAAATAATTGAAAAGAAGGAAAGTAATTATCAAAATATAATTTATGGGCCTGAGATTGCATTGGAATACGCTTTGCTAGATAGAGCACAACTGCTGAGCCACTTCCTACGGTCTTGACTACTGTTTGATTGAGTGGTGTTGTAGAACCTTGGTAAATAATAAAATCGTACGGCATTCCACTTTTACCGCACAAAAAAAAAACACTTTGATACCCCATGGACAGGGTTTGCCTTTAACATATTGAAGACCAGTAAATTTTCCTTTAAATGGAATCATTTGCTCATCGATGCAGAGATTTTCCTCTAAAGGCAACTGGTGAAGCCGACGGCGCACTTGTTCAATTGCAGGCCTTACTTTGTACATCCTATCCTGACAATCCTTTTGCCGTGCTGAAATATCTGTTACATGCAGATTATTCCGTAATATAAAAAAGCGATTGACTGTCATATTTTCATAAAACAATGGCATTCCCCAACGTTTATCGAAGTACATACGGACTCGAGGAAATTTCAAACAACTCATCATGATATGAAGGCCAAAAAATATACGCATTTCATTCGCGTTAGAATGTTTGAAGGATGAATTGCCTTGCTGAACAGCATATATATTGGTATAAAATGCAGCTTTATCAAAAAATCCATCATCGAAATATTTTTAGAAGTATTTAAATGGCGTTTCTAAAACATTATTATCACTAAGCGGAACAAATGCAATAAGTTCTTTATTTTTTTTTTACAATATTTTTTTTTTTTAGTAAATTGGATGTTGGTGCCTTCGCAAGAGCTTTGAGGAACTAAATCTACTAACTGGCTCAGTTCAATTCCTAGATTCGTAAAATCCATTTCAGAAAGATTAGGCACCTCAATCTCATCTACTAATTTCGCTGCTATTATTTTTTCTACTTGCTCAGGCAACTGACTAGGAGAAAACTGGTTGTCAACCTCATCGTCTTCTGCATCAGTCAAATCTGAAGTTTCTTCTAAGTGTTTCAAGATTTCCTCTTCACTTAGTTGTCGTTTTGAAGCCATTTCATAAATTGATGTAGAAATATTCGTACAAATATTATCCCTTGCAAATTTCAAAAACTACACCCACAAAGTACATTTGTCCAATATATGGACATGTATTCAAATACGTTTATACGAATATAATATTTTAAAATTAATATAAAATATTATTCAAATAGCTTAACAAATATTTAATTAATACTTACAAATTTTTTTAAGAGCTTAAAATAATGTTATTTTCACTTTAAACTTGCACTGAATATCACTTTGTCTCACAGCGTTAACGCACCTATGAAAATAATTTAATTTTGCGAAAACTAATGAAAAATTTGATGTTTAAGTCACATATGTATACATTCTAGTAAACTCTCTTTTGATAACGGTATTAACTGTAAAAATCTGTTTGTTTGCATCAACACAATATGACTTTAAAAAGAGAAATGTCCAATATATTGGACAAAATGTCTGAAAGGGTTAAGGGAATTAATTTATTTTGGCATAGGCAGCCGACCAAACAAAAACAAAATACATGTTGTTTTTTTTTTTTTTGTTATACTTGTTGTTGTCTCGCTTTCACCTGATAAATAGATTCACCTTGCATGTACAGAAACGGTCCGATTACAGTTTGATATGCCTTTTAAAAACAAACAGAAACAAACCATAGCAACCGCCTTGTTAATTTTTCAGAAAAAAAAATATATATTTATTTACTAAAACAAAATCTAAACAACAATAAATACAACATGTTTTGGGGCTTAAGTGAAGCATTAGATTTGCTAAATGAATATTTAAATGTTTTCAAACACCAAGATGAAAACATTGAACATGAAAAAAGCAAAAAATCTTCAGACAATGAAAATGCAAATGATAACAATCAAAAACAATTTCAAAAGCAAATAAATATTTTACTATTTGGTGCAAGTGATCCACGGCATGTAATAAAGACAATGGCTAAAGTTTACACCCACAGCTTCCAGGGAAAGACCCCCATTTTAAACTTTTATCTTGTAGACGGTTGTGTTGAAATCGTTGCTCGCAATTTAATTTTACTTGGTATAGCATTGGAAAATCCTGATATTTTAAATCTACGAAATAAAGTCCATTTGTTTATGGATGTTTATGGTAATGCATTAATGAGAGCTTCATCTCATCATTATTTGGTGGTAAAAGCAAAGTCTCTACTCAAGGTCGTTACCGATGATGCCTATCTTAAGAACTTGACACCAATGTTGAATATTGATAAAATGAAATATCGTGAACGCGATGGCTTAGAAAATGCTTTTTATTTTTGGCTTCTAAACGAAAATCGTATTTTTAAAATACAAGAATATTGGAATGCTCGGGTAAGGAAACAAATGGGAACCCGATATGACTACCGCGATGGGCAGTTTGACTGGGATCTAAACATGGTGCTTAAGGAACGAAAGGGAAAACAAATATGCTCGCAGGTAGGTTTTAGAAAATAGTTTTTTGTAATAAAAAAAAAAAATCGGTCTTCTGGTAGTAATGACTATCATAAATGATTGAGTACTAGCTTGTTGACGTCAAAGAATAAATAAAATAGTTAAATCAATTTTAAAAACCATCTAAAATGAAATGATACTTAAAAACGAGCTTAAGCTCGTGTAAATCATCGTTTTACATGAGGTTTATCATTTTTAGGGTTCCGTACACAAAGTGTAAAACCGAAACCCTATTGTTTTCGCTACAATGTCTGTCCGTCTGTCAGAGCCTTTTATCTCTGGAACCGTAATAGGTAAACTCTTGAAATTTTCACAGATGATGTATAGTTGTTGCCGCTATAGCAACAAATACTAAAACTTATAGGGTGTTCCAATAGAGAGGTGTTATTTACGAAAATGTGTTTATTTCTTGAACTGTAGGAGGGATACACTTGAAATTTACAAACAGTTATTAAAACTTAGTTCACTATATAAACAAGTATAAAAAAATACAACTAAAAATTAAAGGGTGTTCCGATAGTGCTGTGAAATGCATGTATAAGGCATAAGTTTTGAACCATAATAGGTAGACTCTTGAAATTTTCACAGAAGGTGTATATCGATGGCCGCTATTACAACAAAAATTAAAACTGTGTTCCGACAGAGAGGTGTTATTCACGAATATGTGTTTATTTCTTGAACTGTAGGAGGTATACACTAAAAATTTACAAACTGTAATAAAAACGTAGTTCGCCTTATATACAAGTCTAAAAAATAAACCTAGAAATTAAAGGGTGTTCCGATAGTGGTGTTATTTTGATTTATAAGGCCTAAGTTTTGAATCATACTAGGTAGAATCTTGAAATTTTTACAGAAGGTGTATAATTTTGGCCGCTATAGAAACAAATAATAAAATTTATAGGGTGTTCCGATAGAGAGGTGTTATTCACAAATATGTGTTTATTTCTTGAGCTGTAGGAGGCATACACTAAAAATATGTAAGCAGTAATTAAAACTTAGTTCGCTATATAAACAAGTATAAAAAATACAACTAAAAATTAAAGGGTGTTCCGATAGAGAGGTGTTATTCACAAATATTTGTTTATTTCTTGAGCTGTAGGAGGCATACACTAAAAATATGTAAGCAGTAATTAAAACTTAGTTCGCTATATAAACAAGTATAAAAAAATAAACCTAAAAATTAAAGGGTGTTCCGATAGTAGTGTGATTTGCATGTATAAGGCCTAAGTTTTGAACCGTAACAGGTAGGAGCTTGAAATTTTCACAGAAAGTATATAACTGTGACCGCTATAACAACAAAAATTAAAACTTATAGGGTGTTCCGATAGAGATGTGTTATTCACGAATATATGCTTATTTCTTGAACCGTAGGAGGAATTCTCTAAAAATATGCAAGCACTAAATTAAAATTAGTTCGCTATATAAACAAGTCTGTAAAAAATAAACCTAAAAATTAAAGGGTGTTCCGATAGTGGTGTGCTTTGTATGTGTAAGGCCTAAGTTTTGAACCATAATAGGTAGAGTCTTGAAAATTTTACCAAAATTGTATTACTGCGGCCACAATAGCAAAAAATACTAAAACGTAGGGTGTTCCAAAAGTGACGTGTTATTTACTTTTATGTCTTTTTTTGAGCTGTAAGAGGAAACCACTTACAATTTGCAGACTGTAATTAAAACTATGTTTGTTTTATAAACAAGTATACAAAATTGAACTTAAATATTAAAGGGTGTTCCAATAGTGACGTGATTTGCATGTATATATCCTAAGTTTTGAATGAATAGGTGGAATCTTGAAATTTTTACAGAAGGTGTATAACTATGTCCACTATAACAAATAATAAAAATTAAAGGGTTTTCCGCCAGTGACGTGATTTGCATGTACAAAGCATTATTTCTTGAACCGTAACAGGTAGAGTCTTGAAATTTTGTACAGAAGATGTGTTGCCACGGCCGATATGACAATTACTAAAAATTAAAGGGTGTTCCGACAGTGACATGTTTTTCACTTATAGTGACTTATTTTTTAATCGCAATAAGTAGACTCTTAATATATTTATAGAAAGGAAGTTGCCATGGCCACTATAATGAATAATAAAATTAAAGGATGTTCCGACGGCGACAAGATTTTATAAACCGTAATAGATACCCTCTTGAAATTTTTACAGTAGATGTGTTACTTCGGCCGCTATAACAAATACTTAAAATTTAAGTGTGTCCATTAGTAACGTGTTTTTCACGAATATTACCTTATTTTTTTAACCGCAATAGGTAGGCTCCTGATATTTTAATAGAAAGTGTATTACCATGGTCTCTATATAATCAATTACGTATTAAAATTTAAAGGGTGTTCTAATTATGATGCAATTTTCGCGAATATTACTTTAATTTTAAAATTTAAGGGTGTCCCGTAAGACATAAAGAAATAAACAACTGGAATTTTTAAATTATACTGAACATAGTACGGAACCCTACGTGTGTGAGTGTAACTCGCACTTGACTAATTTATTCACACGTTGGTATGTTACATGTAACCTTTTTTTGGGGTCAACAACAAAAATGATTAAACAGCTGAGTAATTTTGTATAGATGTAAGTATGTATGTACATATATATATATATATATATCTATCTATCTATATATATATATATATATATATAAATTAATTAATACAATGATCTGTTTATGTTTAGATCAATCTGAATTAAAACAAGTAAAAGTGCTATATTCGGCCGTGCCGAATCTTCTATACCCTTCACCACGGTGAATTTATTTATACAGACATGTACAGCATTATCGATATTGTAAAGAAATAGAAGACAAATGAAAACGAATTCCGTTTGCTACAATTGTCGCCGTGTTGTCAGCTACTTAATGATATTGAAGTCGACAGCTACATCGTAAACTCTGACATTGTTGTAAAAATACTTATTTTGCTTTTATAAAATTAAAAAACTTTTTCAAAAACTTTTAAATATTTCCTCCAATACTTTTTGTTTGTATATGAATTTGTAATTTACAATTTTGTGACATTTTCTTTTGTTGAATAAAATAGAAATTAGCCTAAGTTGACGACAGCCACAACGGTGGTCGTGTAGCCATGTAGCTTTGCTGGCTTCAAAAGAATCGTTTACCTATAAACGTGTGTATTTTATTTTTGACAGTTTGTAGTCGGTATCCTGATGATGTCTATGTGTTTTATGCACCTAGGTTTTAAAACAGAGATATCATCTATTTAAAAATCAAACGCATTTAAAATAAAAATCAAACGCATTTAAAAAAATATGTTACTCTATATACACACATACATACATATGTATAATCTTAATATTGATTATATGTTATGTTACAGTCATGATTTTCATTTTCAAAGAAATATTGAAATTTTTGTTTTAATATTTCGAAATTTGTGTGTAAAAATATTTTGTAAAAATAATTTTTTTAAAAATTTTTTGTAAAATATTATTCGAAAATTTTTTGGAAAATTTTTAAAAAAATGTTTTTGAAAAATTTTTTTTTGGAAATTTTTAAATTTTTTTTTTTAAATTTTATTGAAATTTTTTTTTGTTAAATTTAGGACCTTTCTGCAGTCTATATTGCGTTAGAATGGTCAGACTAAAGCAAAAAAAAATTCTTACAAAAAAAAATTTCCTCATATTGACACATGGGGGGTCCTTTTAACTGCTCCTATTTATCAGTGGGTACCCTGTGGGTCCATTGGCTACCTCTATGTGTATTGCTTTCTATTAAGGTCACTAATACAAATCAAAGCAGAAAAACCCTACTAATCTAAAAACAAACAAAAATCGCCCATCGCAGGGGGTTATTGATCCCCCGAGATCTGTATGCACTCTTTGCGATCTACTTGTCGCAGTCTAATATTTATTTGCGAAAAAAAGGCAAAACAGAATCATTAAAGCTGAAAAAAATTAAAAAAAAACGTGAAAAAAATATAGGTGGGCGTGGTTTTTGGCCCGTAGCCTCCAAAGGAATGATCCGATGTTGCTGAATTGCAATACCAAAATTTTCGAAACTATGCCTGACAGATTGGTGTGCTTAAATTTTTTGTATCTCTTCTGGTGCCTTGGCAAATGATATTACCACACTAACACGGACAGACGGACAGACGGATAGACGGACAGACGGACATCGCTTAATCAACTTCTCTATGTATAAGAATCCAGAATATATATACTTTATGGGGTCGGAAATGAATATTGTAGATATTACACACGGAATGACAAACTTATATATACCCTTTCCACCTGTGGTGAAGGGTATAACAAGAGTTCATAAAAAGTTTATTTGGAAAGCAAAATTTCAAACTTTCGTTTACCATCCCTGAAGAAACAAAGGAAAGTGAAAAAATTTATATTTGAAATTTTTTTTCAATTTTCTTGGAATTTACTTTTTTTAAATTCAATAGCGCTATAAAAAATGTAAATAAATTTTGACACGTAAAAACAAAACGAAAAATGTCAGCTGAGCTGACGAAGGAGGGAGGGCTCCCGAGGGATCCCAAACTGTTCCCGTACTGCAAGATTGGGTAAAAGAAACAGCCCAAACTTTTGATTTGGGCTGATTGTCAAAATACAAAAAAATCAATTATTAAAAAAAAAACAAACAAAATTAAAAAATACATGTTTTTATGCTCACAAAAACTATTATTTAAAAGTTTTTTTTCATAAAAGATTAGTAAGAAATGTCATGTATACAAAATATTTGTGTTTTTAATATATATTATGTGCGAATGCATGCAAAACACTTTGACATCATAAAGTTGGTTTTTAGTGTTCCCGTACTTTTGGGCAGTTTTGTGTCTAAGAGAGTTTATTTTTGTTTTCTCTAATTTTACCGAACTTTTCCCGAAAAGTACGAGATCGCACCTACAGTGGGTTTTTACTTTATGATTTTCAACATAATTATTACAAAGAATAATAATCTTTTGATAAATTAGAAAAATCATTAAAAAAAATTATTAAAATGAAGTTTATTCCGTAGCAAAAAGACAAGTTTATGTTAAACAAAAAAATAAAAAAAATATTTAATAAAACAGGCAGATTCGCTGAAAAAGTTTCACATGAACAAAAAAATGAAGATTATAAACCTAAAAAATGAGCAAAAAATAAAAACCAATAAAAGATCAATAAAAACTCCGGAACAAAACACAAATATAACGAAACGCACACATAAATAAACATTTGGCATCACATTCTTTCCTACTAGACACATCTCATATAATCGTATAAAAGTGACACAATAGACGATTTTATTACAGACTTTTTGGCCAAACTTGGATCTATAAGCAAACTTGTAAATTATTAAGTTTTTAAAATTTTTTTTTGTTAATTTTCGGTTTTTAATCAAATATTGATTTTATATCGTATTAACAAATAATAATTTGATTTTTGGTAAAATTTTTCGAAACTTTTTGGGTGAAAGTGTGAATTTTATTTTTTGGCGAAACTTGGATCTTTAAGCGAACTTATTGATAGTTTTAACGCTTTCTTAGTGAATTTTCGAGTTTTAATAAAATTTTTATTTTAGATCAAAATAAAAATTTTTGGTAAATTTTTTTTTAGTAATTTTTGGGTGAAAATGTTATTTTCTGACGAAACTTAGATCTTTTAGCGAATTTTTTAATTATTAGTAGTTTTTAGTTTTTTTTTGTGTGAATTTTCGGTTTTAATTAAATAAAAAGAGCAGCAAAGGTGTACAGGTAGTTATTAAAGGTATAGATTCATATGTTGATCCGAAGGAGATAATAGCTGACCTTCAAAAAGGCGGGATTTAAGGAAAAAAATGTTGATAATCTCAGAAATAGAGAACGTGTGCCACAACCACTTTATACAATCTAAACTATTTATTGCACCGTAAAATTTCAGTAGAGGAACCACATAAAGGTTCAGGTCCCGTCCAATGTTTAAATTGCCAAGAATATGGCCATACTAGGGCATACTGTAAGTTGCCCCCTGTTTGTGTTGTGTGTGGCGAACTACATTGTTCCGCACAATGCGATAAATCAAAGGATGACTCGAAGGTTAAAAAATGTAGCAATTGCGGTGGAAATCACACTGCTAACTACAGAGGCTGTCCAGTTTATAATATGGTAAGAAAAACGTCTCAACAATTAAATACTCCTAAGAAGTCACAATACCGACCAAACGCTCATTATCCTCAGTTAGCACAACCAAAAACGCAACATGTTTCATATGCGGATATGTTAAAAACTAACAAGCCTGTACAAAAAGCCACAATGAAAACTAATTCTGCTTCAAATTTCCACCCAGACCCTAAAGAACAAACTACAATCGTCTCGAAGCAAGCATCGAGACATTAGTGCTATCCTTAAACAGTTTTATGAGCTCTATTAGCAGCATGATGCAATAAATGGTACGCATGCAATCTACTATGTTGCAGGCGTTAATTAACAAACCATGGACTGTTTAAAAATATATTTTTGGAACGCAAACGGCTTGCGCCAACACAAAAATGAACTCGAGTACTTCCTTAAGAAGGAACAAATTGACGTCATGCTTGTTGCAGAGACTCACTTAACAACAAATAGCTTTTTTAAAATAAATGGCTATATCTTATATGACACCAAAGACCCCCGAGGCAGAGCATGTGGTGGTTCAGCAATACTAATAAAGGCTCGAATCAAACATTATTTACTGTGTGATTATTGTGATGATTACCTTCAAGCAACGAACATCTGCATTGAGACCTCCTAGGTTTCAAATATCAGAGAGTTAATACAGCGATTTCTTCAAATAACTGATTCATAGCATCAGGCGACTACAACGCTAAAAATACGTTTTGGGGATCAAGACTAATTACTCCAAAAGGTCGTGTTTTGTTGGACAAGATTTCAAAAATGAGTCTAAACGTGATATCGAGTGGACAACCCACCTATTGGCCTACTGATCAGCAAAAAATACTTGATGTTATTGATTTTGGCGTAATTAAAGGTATTTGAAAAGAAATGATTGAAGTTGAAGCTTCACTTGAATTATCCTCAGATCATTCACCCACTATTGTCTATATATGGAACCAGCAAAATATCGTGTCACCAAGAACTAACGCAAGCATAAATTGGTTGAAATATAAAAAATATATCAGTACTCATTGTTCGGAAAATATCTCGCTAAGAACTCCAGAAGACGTAGAGCAAAGTCTTACTGATTTTGATCAAAACCTTAAATTAGCTGCCCAATACGCAACAGTAACCCGACAACTAATAAGACACAATCAAACCTATTCTGTTGACGTCGAGAGGCTCTTGGCTGAGAAAACAAAAATTCGTAGAGAGTGGTAATCGCACAGATCTCCTCAACTTAAAAGCAGACTTAAAAAATGTACGAAACGGCTAAGAGATTTACTAGAATCCCGAAGAGCAGCATCTCTGGAAAATTATTTAAAAGACCTTCACCCAACTCCTCAATCAGATTATTCATTATGGCGTGCGATTAGAAACCTTAAAAGGCCAATAGTACATAAGGCAATTTATTTGTTGGACATTTGAAGAAGGTCTTTACTCCAAATGTATTGACTGATGCAGTTGATTTGCCAACTGTCGAAGCTAGTGCTGCAGTACCCTTAAGATTTCAGTTTAGTGACATTGAAAGGGTAATAACAGATATAAACACCAAGAAAGCCCCTGGCTTTGATAAAACCAGTAAAAAGATGTTATTTGAGTTGCCCCATATAGTTCGCAAAATTATTCTTTTTATTTTTAACGTCATTTTACGCCTTTAGTACTTTTCTTCAGGTTGGAAGGTTTCGTTAATAACTATGATTCCTAAACCAGGAAAAGACCACACAAAAGTTGAATCATACAGACCTATAAGTCTTTTATCAAATATCTCAAAGCTGTTTGAGAGGATGATAATAAATAAGCTGAACCCCATTCTAAGCGACAAAGGCTGTATTCCGAACCATCAAATTGGCTTCAGAAAAAAACATAGTATAATCGAACAAACTCACAGGTTAGTTAACGTAATTAAGAAGACCTTTGAAGAAAAAAAATACTGCTCTGCGCTTTTTATCGACGTTTCCCAAGCATTCGATAAGGTATGGCACGATGGCCTAAAATATAAGTTAAAATTGAATTTGCCTGCAAACTTATACAAGCTGTTAGTAATTTATTTAACTGATCGGAAATTCATTGTTAAAGAAGGCAATTTTTTAAGCTCACCTGAGACAATTAAAGCCGGAGTTCCTCAGGGTAGTATATTGGGGCCGATTTTATACTTGTTGTATACTTCAGATATGCCAACTAGTGACCGAGTCCACACATCGACATTTGCTGACGACACAGCTTTTTTAAGCTGGCACGAAAGTCCCGAAGTAGCATCAGGATATTTACAAGACCACATATTAATTTTAGAAAAGTGGTTGAAGAAATGGAAAATTAAGGTCAATGAACAAAAATGCACTCACATAACTTTTACACTGCGTAGGGAATCGTGCCCCCCTATTCACATAAATAACCAAATAATACATCAGCTTTCACACGTGAAATATCTGGGCATATATCTTGATCGGCGCCTTACTTGGAAACGCCACATAGAATCAAAGTTAACACAAATGAAGTTAAAAGCAGTCCAACTAAACTGGCTTATCGGCAGAAATTCTACTCTTGCTTTAGATAGCAAACTTTTATTGTACAAGTCAATTTTAAAACCTATTTGCTTTGGCATTCAATTACGGGGCACTGCCCCAGCTAGAAATATAGAAAAAATCCAAAGGCGCCAAAATAAGATTCTACGAATGATCACAGTTGCTCCCTGGTACATAAGAAACTCGAACATCCACAAAGATCTAAACGTGCCATCACTTAAAGCAGAAATAGCGAAATATGCAGTGACGTATTTGAAGAAGCTTGAAACACATCCAAATCCGCTGGCTCGAAACATGCTAAATGAACGTGGTTACATTCGTCTAAGAAGGAGGGACATTTCTTCTCTCACCCGAACATCAGAGGCATGACACGCAAATGATAGTAGCAACCGTGAAACATACATCTTTTTTTTGTCTAGCACTGGCTGGACATAACAAGTATATTTATTTTGTGTAGGCTTAAGATATGAGTAAATTTTGTTAGTTCAAAAATATATGTATTTGAAGATTCAATAAATAAAATATGAAAAAAAAAAAAAATTGGTCGGTATAAAAATTTGTTGGTAAAATTTATATTTTTATACCCTTCACCACAGGTGGAAAGGGTATATATAAGTTTGTCATTCCGCGTGTAATTTCTACAATATTCATTTCCGACCCCATAAAGTATATATATTCTGGTTCCTTATGCATAGAGAAGTTGATTAAGCGATGTCCGTCTGTCCGTGTTAGTGTGGTAATGTGATTTGCCAAGACACCAGAAGAGATACAAAAAATTTAAGCACACCAATCTGTCAGGCATAGTTTCGAAAATTTTGGTATTGCAATTCAGCAACATCGGATCATTCCTTTGGAGGCTACGGGACAAAAACCACGCCCACCTATATTTTTTTACGTTTTTTTTAATTTTTTCGGCTTTAATGATTCTGTTTTGCATTTTTTTGTCAAATAAATATTAGACTGCGAAAGATCTCGGGGGATCAATAACCCCCTGCGAGGGGCGATTTTTGTTTGTTTTTAGATTGGTAGGGTTTTTCTGCAATCGCAGCAACGAGTGAAAAGATTCAGCTCAAAATTCCAATTAGAAAGACCGAATGTCATTATATACATAAGACATTACGATACATGGTTTGGTAACTTTTTAAGTGACAACAAAAAATCCTAATATGGAAAATTGAGGGTATTTTGTTGATATTTGTATTGGAATATATAGGAAAATGTAAATGACCTATCTGCAGAACCACTGAGCCGATTTCGTGCAAACTTCACACAAACCACCTACAGACCATCCTGAAATTTTGGCTGAAATCGGTCGACCCGTTTCCGCAGTTAGTCGTGACATCAAAGTGTACACTTATTTTTATATATATATATATAGATATAGATATATATACATATGTATATATTTTTACATAAATATATATACATATAGATACATTTCTGTATAAATAAAATCACCGTGGTGAAGGGTATAAAAGATTCGGCACGGCCGAATATAGCACTCTAATTTGTTTTTCGTAATTTTGGGAGGAAATGTCATTGGTGAAACTTTTAAATTTAAAATAACTTTTTAATTATTATACCCTTCACCCTACTGGAAAGGTTTGTCATTCCGTGTGTAATTTCTACAATATTCATTTCGAACCCCATAAAGTATATGTATATATTCTGGATCCTTATACATAGAGAAGTTGATTAAGCGATTTCCCTCTGTCCGTGTTCGTGTACTAATGTCGTTTGCCAAGGCACCAGACAAAGAAAATTTAAGCCAACCAATCTGCCAGGCATAGTTTCGAAAATTTTGGGATTGTAATTCAGCAACAACAGATCATTCCTTTGGGGGCTGCGGGCATTCTCCTTTGCTTTTTTTGTTAAGTAAATATTAGACCGGGACAGTTAGATCGTAAGGAGTGCATATAGATCTCGGGGGATCAATAAACCCCTGCCAGAGCAGATTTTGTGTTTATTTTAAGGTTGGTAAGGTTTTTCTGTATTGATTGTGATCACTTAAAAAATCCATAAAAAAGGGATTTTTTATTGAAAAAATTAATTTTTTTATATAAAAAACTGAAAACTAATTTTCCAGCTAAACTGAGCGTCCTAGAGCCAAAAGGACAATAATCTGTGATCACTTTAAAAATCCATAAAAAAAGGATTTTTATTGAAAAATTCGATTTTTTTATATAAAAAACTGAAAACTAATTTTCCAGCTAAACTGAGCGTCCTAGAGCCAAAAGGACAATAATCTGTGATCACTTTGAAAATCCATAAAAAAAGGATTTTTTATTGAAAAATTCGATTTTTTTATATAAAAAACTGAAAACTAATTTTCCAGCTAAACTAAGCGTCCTAGAGGCAAAAGGACAATAATCTGTGATCACTTTAAAAATCCATCCAGTGAATTTTATTGAAAAATTCGATTTTTTTTATATAAAAAACTGAAAACTAATTTTCCAGCTAAACTGAGCGTCCTAGAGCCAGAAGGACAATAATCTGTGATCACTTTGAAAATCCATAAAAAAAGGATTTTTTTATTGAAAAATTCGATTTTTTTATATAAAAAACTGAAAACTAATTTTCCAGTAAAACTAAGCGTCCTAGAGGTAAAAGGACAATAATCTGTGATCACTTAAAAAATCCATAAAAAAAGGGATTGAAAAATCGATTTTTTTATATAAAAAACTCTAGTATTATATCTAGTATTAAAGGCCTTAATAGAAAGCAATACATATAGAGGTAGCCAATAGACGAACAGGGTGCCCACTGGTAACCAGGAGCAATCAATAGGCCCATTGGGGGGGCCTATGACTATTCTAACGCAATATAAATCGCAGGAAGTTCCTAATTTTTACAAAAAAAAATTAAAAAAAATTTTTTTCAAATTTTCAACAAAATTTAAAAAAAAAATCTAAAAAATTTTCATACAAAATTTTCCAAAAAATATTTACAAAAACTTTTCAGAAATACGTTTGCAAAAAAATTTTACAAAAAAATTAAAAAAAAATTTCAAACATTGGAGGGTAACACAATAAATGGCATTACTATGTTGAAGGAAATATAAGATTCGGCATCACCGAATATAGCACTCTTACTTGTTAGTAGTTTTATTTCTTTTTGTGTGAATTTTCGGTTTTAAATCAAAATCAAGTTTTGATCGGAATAAAAATTTTTCGGGATAATTTTTACTTTTAGGTGAAATTTTGATGAAAATATGATGCTTTAGTTAAATTACGATTGTTTGGTGAAATTCTGAGTGTATGGTAATCTAGAGTTTTTTTCCTAAAAACAAAGTACATAAAAACAACTAAAATAAAAATTTGATAAACATACGTATGTATATACATACTAAAAATGGTTTTAGACGGCGTGTGTTTGTCATATGACTTGTCAGTTTGATAACCCAAATGTAATTTAATGTGTTTGTCAAAATAGGCATATTACATACGGTTTATAATTTTTTACTTTCAAACGTACATGTGTAATTACATCTGACATAACCTATAATATATAATTTTTCCGCCACACAGTTTTGTATGGCCAACCACATCTGATACAAATATACAAAAGTAGTGCTTTTGCCATGCTTTTAGTACCACAAAAAAACTAAAATAGCAAAATATCAAGTTGGCATTACAGGATGTCAGATGCTTTGTCACATCAAAATAGAACACGTTCTAAATGAAAAATGTCATATGTATTGTACACATGGAAAATACACATGTTATGTTTGAAAGGGTTTACACGACGTGTTTAGAATTTACACATGGAAAATTGACAAGTCATATGACAAATACACGTCGTGTAAAACCACTTTAAAGACCTGCATATGTTGAACTATACAACATGATGACAATTGTCGCTCCATGCTATTGTCAATTCATGCACTGTTGTTCGAACATGTTTGACATGTTCGAAAAACGAATTGACATACATGAGCAATAAAACCACGCATGCGACATAATGCGACACATGTTACACATGCGACACTTGTTTAATATGATGTCTTCTAGTTACTAGCGTTGTTTATGACATGCATAAAGAAAGTGAAAAAATGCAATAAGAAAATTTCTTCATGCAGCTGACTATTATTTTTATTGTTTTTAGAGAATTTCTTTAAAAACATAATTTTGAAATGTATTTTAATAAATACACTTAGTTATATACATATATAGACAAAATGATTCACGTGTTAGAAATTCCCAGCAATAAATAAATAAAAACTAATCTTATAAACATATACATATGTATATGTATGCCGTAAAAGCAAAAACAATAAGGCGGGAAATTTACTTTGCCTAATTTTTATTTTAAACGGGTAAATTTAGTGGCTTCGTTTTACATTTCTAAATTTTACTACATACCTATTTTTATTGTTATATTTCTTCAATAGACTAAAAATCATCGAGTGTATTTTGAAGAAATTACCAGATTTTTCACAATCGATTAGAAAATTCCTTTATAAGAAATTTGAAAATTAATTTTGTAAAATACATTTTCATATTCATATGTAAATATTCTGCTGCTGCGTGAATTAATATGATACGTATACATTTATTTATTGCTTTTACATAATTAAAAATGTCTGGTAGAGATAATCTAGTTTATGTTGCCAGTGATAATTTGTTTTTGCGCTCTAATTTAAATAATTTTGCTAGGAATATTAATATATGTAGGTCATTTAAATTGCGCTAGTTTTAATTTTAACCCAAACTCCTCGAAATTTTTGCAGATCAATGGCGGTTTTCTGGACATTTTTGGTCTTAGTGAAACATGGCTAAAGGACACGATCTGTGCAAATGCTATTGATATTTTCGGATTTGTTTGCCATAGAAGTGATCGACCTAGTGGTAGGGGTGGCGGTGTGCAATTTATGTTTTGTGAAATATTGAAAATAAGGTGGTATACGAGTATGTGGAAACGAGTTATGGAGTCGTTCAGTGTCTGTTTGTTAAACTTATACTTGGGAATGCGAAGATTTTAGTTGCGACTGCTTATGGTGATTTAATTTCGTTTGAAGATGAGGTGTCTGATTTACTTGTTCGCTATTCTAACATTGTAATTATAGGTGATTTTAGCAACAATTTATATGATCCAATTAAGTCGTTAAGGTTTCGTAGTATTTGTAGAGAAATAAGTATTTATCTGGTTCACAATTCCATGCCTACTCATTTTGATATTTGATATAATTCTCCTTCCTTGCTGGATTGCTTCTTAGTATCGTCTCCTGAGTTGGTGCAGATATCTTATCAATTCCAGTGTCTCGACATAAGTCGTTACTCTTTTATTTTTGTATCACTCAAAGTTTTAGTCAGTTGGACGACAATATTATGAGTTTTATGATTATAATGTAGTTGATATGAGGTTGGTAGAATCTATGGTTTTAAACTGTAGTTTTAATGAACTATATTTGACTCATAGTGTTGATGATCAGTTAAAAATTTTAAATGACAATATGAAGTTACTGCATTCAATTGTTCATTTGAATTTGAATTGAATTCAATTGTGATAGGACTGTTGAAAATTGGAGAGTTTTTTGTAGATGCAGAAACAAGGCTAAAACGGTAATTAAAAATTTTAAGAGAAAAGCTCATGCTTCAATTTTTGATTATAGAAGCAATAAGGAGATTTGGTATAACTTAAATAAAAATGGATTGGCGAATGGTTCTAAGGATTTGGATAATGTTGAACCTGATGTTCTCAATGATTTTTCCTCTAATCGTGATGGGTTGATTGAGTTTTCTAGTTTTTCTCTTTTCGTGCTATGGATTTTTTCAAGATGTTTGAGCTTTTAATTTGATAAGGTCGAATGCTGT
Source organism: Phasia obesa (assembly GCA_949628195.1). Classification (NCBI taxonomy): domain Eukaryota; kingdom Metazoa; phylum Arthropoda; class Insecta; order Diptera; family Tachinidae; genus Phasia; species Phasia obesa. The sequence continues at coordinate 68,776,676 of OX451219.1, forward strand.
TTGATATGATTGCTTTGCTCTGAAGTTTATTGAATTATTAATGCCAATAATTGGAAATCATATATTACATTTAGTTAATTCAATATTAAAGAAAAGTACGTCTACTTTACTACTATTATGGAACGTTGCAAAGATTATTCTCATAAAAAAGAATTGCGTTTATTCAGGTAGCAGTGAATTTAGTCCAATACAAGATATTGGCTGAACATCTTTTAAAGTTTTAATTTTATTACAATATTTGTTAATTATATATACGCAGAATTTTGTAACCGATTATGGCCAAGAGGCTAGGTTATTGAAAATAAATCAAAATAAATAATTAAAAGAAAAAATGCATACTATTTATCTAAATACATTATAAAAATGCGTGCGTTAAATTCTTTTATTTATTAGTATTCAGATTTTCTCTATAAGGCAATTGCTGATGATCACCTCAAACAAATAATACACACAACTCAAAACCTTATTCATGTGCGCATATACAACATGTTGATCAGCACAACAGGGTACAACAGTATAGATGCTTTGCAATGACAGTGTGTTTAAGTTGGCACAACAGCTTGTTCGAGTTGGCATAACATAACATGGCATCATGCCTGATAAATTTAAGAAAAAATCGTCAATTTCCCGATAAAAATGTGAAAGATCGTATTTTCAACTTAAAAAAATCGTCAAAAAATCGGACAACTAAAAAAGTATTTTTTGTAACTATTTTTTGTTTATATTTTTGTTAAAAAGCAATCAAAAAAATTGCAAGAAGTCACTTTTAAAGTTGACTTAGACATACATATTTAATGTATACTCAAATCAAAACATTTTCTTATGCTTTTAATACTGACGACAGCGGCTACACGACTACAAATTCCGTTGACTCAATTGTCGCAGAATAGTCAGCTACTTAATTATATTGAAGACGACAGCTACTTCGTAAACTCTGACATTGTTATAGAAATAGAAAGAAGGTATAGAGTACTATTATAAAATAACTTTTTCAAAAAATAGTAAATATTTTTTTCAAAATCTTTGGCATGTAAATGAATTAGTAATTTTGTGACATTTTCTTTTGTTGAAAAAATAAAATTGCTGTATAGAAATTAATACAAATCACACTCCACCTCTTCAACCCCTTGCCAACAAATCTCGTCTGTCTGTCCTGTTTCTGTCCAATTTTAAAAGAGGTGATACAAATTTGCCTAATTTGACTACAGCTATAACGGTGTCGTGTAGCTTTGATGACTTTAAAATAATCGTTTCACTATAGATGTGTGTATTTTATTTTTGACAATCTGTACAAGATAGCCTAATGTGGTCAATGTATTTAATGCAATAAATCAAATTTGAAATATAAAATGCATAAAATTGCTCTAGAAATTGAAGGATACCATAAATTCTTTTGATAAAATGTTGGGAAGTTATCAATACTCTTAACACTATAAGTTAACAAAAAAAATCTTTAAAGAATTGTACACATAATATTAGACAGCGAACAACAATCCCCTTTAAACACGCCCTTTTTGACTTTAATTACCACAATTTTTTAAATCGTTTAAACAAAAAAAACTAAACTTTGTATTTTAAAACACTCTTATTTTTAGCATAGTAAAAAATCGTCACTTTTTGAGAAAAAATCGTCAAATCGGAATTTTGCAATTTTTTGTACCAATATCGTCAAATATGTCAGCCGTGCATGGCATGGAATTTTTGTGTGTGACAGTTTTTTTTAAATATTGTTGAATTGTGCAGCACTCTAATACATATGTACATAGAAAATACGAGGTGTTCGACTTATTTTTTAAAATAGCGCTTAAATTTTTGGACCATTAGGGCTAAATTGCAATAGCAAAATTTTCGAAACTATGCCTGTCAGATTGGTGTGTTTTATTTTTTTGTATCTCGAAAACGGACAGAGGGATACGCTTAATCAACTTCTCTATGTACATATAAGGATTCAAAATATATATACTTTATTCAGAATAAATTGGATTGTATCTAGTATGTTGTCGGGTTACTGCTGCTTGTTGGGCAGCCGATTTGATGTTTTTTATCAAACGTCTTGATGTTTTCATCTATGTCTTTTGTTGATCTTAGACGTATATTTTCCGAGCAATGCGTGCTAAGATATTTTCTGGATTTTAACCAATTTATGCATGTGCTTTTCTTTGGTGATAAGATCTCTTGTTCGTTCCAGATGTAAATAATAGTGGGCAAGTGATCTGAAGATATTTCTAGAGATGCTTCATTTTTAATGATTTCTCTGGAAATTCCCTTAGTCACGCCAAAATCAATAACATCAGGTATCTTCTGTCGATCAGTAGGCCAATAAGTAGGTTGTCCACTCGAGATTACATTCAGGTGCATTTTTGAAATAGTCTCAAACAAAATACGACCCTTTGGGGCAATAAGTCTTGATCCCCAAAACGTATGTTTAGCGTTGTAGTCGCCTGATGCTATTAAAGAGGGACCTAGAGATTTGTAGAAGTCCCTATATTGCCTTTCAAAATATAGGAGGTGAATAAATCGAAGAAATAACTAAGTTCTGATGAAATTCTTCAATGCAGATGTTTGTTGCTTGAAGATAGTCCTCACAAAAATCACACAGTAAATAATGTTTAATTCGAGCCTTTATTAGTATTGCTGAACCACACATGTTCTGCCACGGGGGTCTTTCGTGTCATATAAAATATAGCCATTGATTTTAAAAATAAATTAGTCAAGTGCGAGGTTAGACTCACACACTTAGGGTTCCGTACTATGTTTAGTACAACTTTAAAAATTCAAGTTGTTAATTTTTTCATGTCTTATGAGTCACCCTTTAATTTTAAAATTAAAGACAAAATTGCATCACTGTTGGAACACCCTTTAAATTTTAGCAATTTTTGTTATAGCGGCCATGGTAATACACTATATATAGAAATATACATGCGCCTACCTATTGCGGTTAAAAAAATAAGGTAATATACTTGAAAAACATGTCACTGATGGAACACACTTTAGATATTAGTAATTGTTACAGAGGCTGAAATACAACTATTTGCGTACAAAACATATCTCTGTCGGAGCACCCTTTAATTTTGTTATTTGCTATGGCGGCCATGGCAATTCTCTTTGTATGAGTATATCAAGAGTCTACCTATTACCATGAAAAAAATAAGTTACTATAAGTGGAAAACATGTCACTGTTAGAACACCCTTTAATTTTTAGTGATTCTCATAACGGCCATGGCAATACATCTTCTATACAAACTGGAAGAGTCTATTTATTACGGCTCAAAAAATATATCGTTATACATGCAAAACACGTCACTGTCGAAAAATCCTATAAATTTATATTGTTTTTATAGGGGTCATAGTAATACACCATTTGTGAAAATTTCAAGAGACTATCTATTATGGTTAAAAAATTAGTCAATATGCATGCAAATCACGTCACTGTCGGCACACCCTATAATTTATACTATTTGTTATAGTGGCCATAGTAATACTCATCCTGTAATAACTTCAAGAGTCTACCTATTATCGTTAAAAACCTATGCTATATACATACAAATCACGTCACTAACGGAACACCCGTTAATTTTTAGGTTTAATATTGTATACTTGCTTATAACGCGAACATAGTTTAAATCACTGCAAATTTTAAGTGGTTGCTTCCTATTGGTCAAGAAATAAAGATATAAAGGCAAATAACATGTCACTTTCGGAACACCTTATAAGTTTTAGTATTTGTTGCTATAGTGGCCACAGTTATACGCCTTCTGTGTAAATTTTAAGAGTCTACCTATTATGGTTCAAAACTTAGGCCTTATACATGCAAATCACACCACTATCGGAACACCCTTTAATTTTTAGGTTTATTTTTTTAGACTTGTTAATAAAGCGAACTAAGTTTTAATTACTGTTTGTAAATTTTTAGTGTATGCCTTCTACAGTTCAAGATATAAACACATATTCGTGAATAACACATCTATATCGGAACACCCTATAAGTTTTAATTTTTGTTGATATAGCGGCTACAGCTATACACCTTCTGTGAACATTTCAAGAGTCCATCTATTATGGTTCAAAACTTAGACCTTATACATGCAAATCACACCACTATCGGAACACCCTTTAATTTTTAAGTTTATTTTTTTCGAATTGTTTATATAGCGTACTTAGTTTTATAACTGCGTGCATATCTTTAGTGTATTCTTCCTACAGTTGAAGAAAAAATCACATATTCGTAAATAACACCTCTCTATCGGAACACCCTATAAGATTTAGTATTTGCTACTATAGCGGCCACAGCTATACACCTTCTGTAAAAATTTCAAAAATCTACCTATTATGGTTCAAAACTTAGGCCTTATACATGCAAATCACACCACTATAGGAACACCCTTTAATTTTTAGTTTAATTTTTTTTATAGATTTTTATATAGTGAACTAAGTTTTAATTACAGTTTGTAAATTTCGAGTGTATTCCACCTACAGTTCACGAAATATGCACATATTCGTGAATAACACCTCTCTATCGGAACACCCTATAAGTTTTAGTATTTGTTGCTATAGCGGCAACAGCTATACATCATCTGTGAAAATTTCAAGAGTCTACCTATTACGGTTCCAG